>JBBCBC010000034.1:13336440-13737534 GCA_037126765.1 Stenogyne calaminthoides
GAGGTTGAGAGTGGTACCAAGGGCAGAGCTAGGTTCAAAATTTAGGGTGGGCTAAAAGCCTAGCCCACGTTTCCTTAATGAGTATTATACTTATACTTTATAAATTAACAAAAAAAATTGAAGTAGCTTAGTGGTGAAGTTTTGCTAAATTTTTCTAAAGGTCTTAGGTTCGAATCATATTGAGGTATGTTGCAAATTTTTTTTCTAATAGTAATTTTTTTTCTCTAAACTTTAGGGCGGGCTACAACCGTCAGCCCTTGGGTGGTACGAAAGCACTTGGGAAAAAGTTGGTCGGTGTCCGCTTGTTGCAGTGTCGGCAGTCATGCGAAAAGAAGACGCTTGGCGTGGGACGACTGCTAGGTGTTGCAGGATGGAATTCAGGGCAAAATTCTTCATTGCAAGAGATCGTTCGAGACGAATTGAGATGTTGCTTGAATATATCACCGGATCAAGAACGAATTTAGACAAAAGGATATGTTGACAATTGCCGGAATATGTCTGTATCGTTTCTCCAATTCATGTTTCACATTTTTTCAGGACGTCTCAAGTCATTCGTCGTCCTCTCAACTTCGACTAAAATGCGCTACTTATAGCATCGTTGGAAACGTTCGGCATTCTGAGCAACTAATGGCCTCAAAATAAAACCGACAACATGAAATAATATACCATTAATTCAGGTTTTAAACTTTCAATTAATTCGTTGTAACCGTCACAATAATAAATTCAAAATGTATATAACGTTTTTGCTTATTATTTTGTTGCAGCCGTTACGTGCCAACAATTAAACGACAAATAAAATGAGGCAAATTCACTTCTTCATTTGTATTTTTTCATTGTGGGACAAAAGCTCATTGCTTTTTCCTTTCCCAATAATTGGTTACAACAACTTTGAAAATTAATTTCTCATTCATCCAGAAATGAGCAACATTTTCCAACAATCCCCCACATGAATGGAAATTGATACAGACACCAAAAGGTTTTGGTGATATAAATCAAAGTTAGAAACTTGCATAGGATAGGTAGGTGTTACCCTTTGAACCTTCCCTTGTAAGAGTACACTTACTTTACTAGTCGCATAGTAGACGCGATGTCTTTGAACTATCAATTGTTTGTGTAAATGATGGTGCACTTCACTCAAGTTCTTCCTAACAACTCTCAGTTCTCATGGTTATGTTCGTTTTGGCCATGAACATCCGTCTGGTTCTGTAAGGGTTTTTAGAAATATGTCTTACAATGTTTCCTTCGAAGCGGCCCCACTTCTCTCTTACATAGATGATTATTTTAAGAGCAATTCACAAACTCTTCTCAAATCATTAATAGCAACAAGCTAATCCTCACGTTACATCACTATAGTATCTTTAGGCAATGAACTTTTAGGAATTTAATTTAATAATTTATTCCCCACAGGACAGTGATTTACGAGTTAGACGATTAGGTTGTCCTTTTGAACCTAGTTCTTGGGATCTCCAGTCATATAGGTAAGTTTTTCTTTCATCTCAACTCATCATCTTAAGGCTTAGTCTCATTCATCTAGATATTATCCTCTAAAACATCTAATCTTTAACCGGCCGGGTTTTTACAAGATGCAATAATCTTTCAATTCATCGCATAATTGTTTAGAGGATTTTTATGACACTACACCCCCAACATTTTCAATGATGGTTTGAAGTTTGTGTCAAAAATCCAATTCGCTTTTGTGTATTCTTTTAACACATTTGGATGTTTCACATTCTATTTCAGGAACTTTACAATATGTTCATTAAGAAAAGATAAGTACTATGAGTGCTTAAATCTTTACCAGTCACCCTCACACTTTGAGATAATTATAGAATCATTTTATTTGTCTTCAGAATTCACATGATCTTATCTCTTTTTGTAGTGCCTTTTCAAAACGTGATTGAATAAATTTGTATGCCTTGTGGAAAAAATTCCACTAGGCACCACCTGCCTAATGTTTCCCCCATATTTGAATGTAGTATCTGTGGCGAGATTTCATCCCCCACATTCGAGTTTGCTTATCCATTTATTAACATTCACCAATATTAATTTCGGACACAATCTCAAAACCAATTAGAAAATCAAGAGTTTTGAATTTATACTTTCAAATTCTTTGTTGAACTTAAAAAATCTGTAATTTTATAGCACCAACAAACCCGAATTGAAACTTTGATTTAAACTTTCAATTAATTCGTTGTAACCGTCACAATAATAAATTCAAAATGTACGTAACGTTTTTGCTTATTATTTTGCTGCAGCCGTTACGTGCCAGCAATTAAACGAGTCAAATTCACTTTCTCATTTGTATTTTTCCAATGTGGAACAAAAGCTCCTTGCGTTTTCCTTCCCAATAATTGGTTACAACCACTTTGAAAATTAATTTATCATTCATCTAAAAATGAGCAATATTTTCCAACACCCTTGCATGAGACCGTCTCATGGTTAGACGGGCATAAGTTGGGCATTGACACTTTAACACTTTAGAAGGGGTGGATGTGATTTATGCTAGATTGTAGTCTGTCTCATGCATGAGACCGTCTCATATGAGTTTTTATCATATTTTAAAATTTTATAATTATGATTAAATAGCTAAGTTAGTGTAGGTCAAAGTGCTTCAGTTAGGTCGGTCAGGATCTCCTGTTACACAATGACGTTACATCTTCTGTTACATTCTTTATATTTGCGCCACATGTCGATCTTAAAATATCTACAAATATAAGAATAACATCCTAACACAACATTTTTTTCTATTTAGTAAATTATATTTATTTTTAGCAAAAAATTAATTTATTCCCAATCTCATTCCAAAAAATATTACAAACATAACTACATATACATATATAAATTGATCAAAATTAAATTTTTTATTATTTAATTGGAGTGCGTATATTATAATCTTAATTCTATCATATAAACTTTAAAATTTAATAAGGAAATGAAAACTTATTAGAAGAAAAAAATTGATTACATATATTATAAAAAAAACTAATATTTAATAATATTATAAAACTTTACAAATAAACTCAATAATTAATATATGTAAAAAAATTTACGTATTAATATAAAATTTGTATGTACATGTATTAATATAATATTTATATGTAATTTACACCTGTTAAAAGTTATACAACATATAAAATATTAAACATATATAAAATATTTATATTTTTACAAAAGTTTTATAATTTTTTATAATTATTAATTACATATAAATATTTTATTAATTATATCAAATTTAATATTAAATGTATGTAGTACAAATGTGATTTGTCGTGAATGATTGCATTTCATGATTTTTTTTCTCTAAATTATAGAAATTATATTGAAAATTGCTTGAGATTTTAAGTCTTTGAAAAATTTAACCTCCAACCATGCTCATAGATGAAAATAACTGTTATTAATTACATATAAATATTATATTAATTATGTTAACTTTATTTATTAATACATACAAATTTTATATTAACACGTAGAAATTTTATATGTATAAATTATCGATTTCGCTTGTAAAATTTATAATGTTTTTAAATATTGAAATTTCATTTTTTTTATAACATATGTTAGTCAGCTTTATTTCTTCTAGTAAGTTTTTATTTTTTTCATTAAATTTTAAATTTATATATCTTTATTAAGATTATAATATACATATTCCATGTAATTAGCAAACTCAATTATTTCTTAATCTATATATGTTAGTTTAAATTAATTAATTGTATATATGTTTATTAGATTTTTTGGAATGAAATTTGGAAGAATTATTTTTTTGCTAAAAATAAATATAATTTCCTAAATAGAAAAAAGAGTTATGTTAGGGTGTTATTCTTATATTTATTGATATTCTAAGATCAACATATGTAACATGAGATGTAATACCATTGTGTAACAGGAGATCCTGACCGCAACTGGCACTAGAACATGTATGTTTGTTATTAAGATAAGCATGTCCACTGATAGCGCTAACTGCTTGGTATTAGATACCAGATGTGGCTCACACATTTGTAAAAATGTGAAGAGGTTCATGTGTCTTAGGGCAGTTAGAGCGGGTGAAGTCGTCTTATACGTGAAAACGGAGAAGGAGTTGCTACTGAACGTGTGGTGACTTATGTGTTAGACTTACCATTTGGTTTTAGATTTGAATTTAATGATTTTCATCTAGTTCTTTCTACTACTCGTAACATATATTTGTTGCATTGTGGATATGACGTTCTTAATATATAAAATAAAAGACTCAACCTTAGTAATCATGAAAACCTGACTTACTTGTGGCATTGTAGACTTGATCATGTAAACGGGAAAGAAATTGCAAGGTTAAGAAAGTTAGACTACTTAACCCCATTTGACTTTGAGTCTTATGGAGATTGTGAATCTTGTCTCATGGGCAAGATGATCGATAAACCCTTTATGAGAAAGAGGTGCATGCCAAAGAACTTCTAGAGTTAATCCACAGTGACGTATGTGGACCATTGCCCACTCTAAGCTAGGGGTCACTTCGGTTACTTCATCACTTTTACTGGCAATTTCTCGAGAAATGGACATGTGTATCTTATGAGACACAAATCTGAATCTTTTGAGAAACTCAAGGAGTACAAAGCAGAAGTAGAGAAGCACCTTGGTAAGAGTACTAAAACTTTTCGATCAGATCGAGGAGTTGAATACCTTAGAATTGAATTCACTGATTATCTGAAGTTTCATGAAATCCAATCCCAATGGACTCCTCCCGAAACACCCCAAATGAATGGAGTTTCCAAAATGAGAAACCGAACCTTGTTAGACATGGTGAGATCCATGATGAACTTTTCCTCTCTTCCGACATTCTTATGGGGATACGCATTATAAACCTCAATCTATATTCTGAATAGGATTCCATCTAAATCGGTTGAGCATACACCATACAAACTATGGTGTGGCAAGAAGCCAACTTTTACACATATCAAAATATGGGGTTGCCCCGTGATTGTGAAAAGGATGCTTAGTGACAAGTTGGAATCCAAAGGTGAAAAAGGTTACTTTGTGGGATATCCTAAGGAAACTAAAGGATATTACTTCTATCTACCTGAGAAACAAACAGTGATTGTTTCAAGACATGCCAGGTTCCTCGAAGAAGACTATGTCTTTAAGGAACAAGGTCAAAAGATGATAGAACTTGAAGAAATTCAAGAACCACAGAATAACCAAGAGACTGATAACTTGTCAAAGAAACGTGACAAGGAATCAGCGGGAGCATTAAGCAACTCTCATGGTGGAAGTTTATCACTAAGTGATCCTCTTTCAGCCAGTGGGAGCGTAATTGGAGTTGCATTGCCTTCGCAACAAACTCCAAGTGGGCTGAATGAGAACAACATAGTTCAAACTTCCGCCCAAAAGGCATCTGAAAGTGTAGCTCTTGAGGACTCTCCGGGACATTGATGAAATCGATGCACCACAAATTTTTCACCATCAGAATGTACAGCCTGCACAACCATAACTCCGTAAGTCAATTATGAATCTTAATCTGCCCATTAGATACGGTTACCTCTTGGAGGAACTCGATAATGTGGACATACCGGATAAGGATGATCTCAATTCTTACTCTGAAGCAATATTAGGTATTGACTCAGAGAAATGGCTTGACGCCATGAAATCCGAGATGGACTCGATGTACACCAATCAAGTCTAGGACTTGGTTTAGTTGCCTAAAGGGGTTAAACCCACAGATTGCAAATGGGTCTTCAAACGTAAGACCATTGCAAATGGTAAAGTACAAACCTACAAAGCTAGGTTGGTGGCGAAGGGTTATAGACAACACGAAGGCATTGACTATGACATGACCTCCTTCTCACCAGTTGCAAAGATCAAGTCCATTCGAATTTTACTTGCGAAAGCAACACACTATGATTATGAGAATTGACAGATGGACGTCAAAATAACTTTCCTCAATGGCAACATTGATAAGAAAGTGTTTATGACTCAATCGAAAGGTTTTGTATCAAAGCTAAAATCTAATCTAGTGTGCAAGCTTAAATGATCCATTTATGGATTGAAGCAAGCTTCTAGGAGTTGGAATATCCATTTTGATGAGGCTGTCAAATCTTTTGACTTCATCAGAAATTCGGAAGATCCATGCGTTTATTGTAAATGCAGCTGGAAGAATATTATCTTCATAGTTGTATATGTCGATGACATATTGATTATGTGAAACAATATCCCGCTCATGCAGTCGGTGAAAGATTGGTTATCAAAGACCTTCATGATGAAGGATCTTGGTGAAGCCTGCTACATCTTAGGGATCAAGATCCACAAGGATAGATCCAAGAAGATGTTAGGGCTATCAAAGTCCACCCACGTAAATAAATTGTTACCGGCAAATCAAAGAAGGATTGTCCTTCTATTGAAGTTGATATCAAGCACATGAAAGATGTCCTATATGCATATGCAATTGGGTCAATCATGTACGTCATGACTTGCTCTAGGCTAAACATGGCCTACGCTATCAACATCACTGGTAGATACCAACAGAATTCGGGTGAGTCTCACTGGATTGCTGTCAAGACCATTTTTGAAGTATCTTAGACGAACTAAAGAATGTTTTCTTGTCTATGGTGGACAGTCAGAACTAGTAGTGACTAGTTATGCTGACGCAAGTTTCCAATCCGACTGTGATGATTACAAATCACAGTCAGGTTATGTTCCACTCTCAATGATGAGGCGGTCAATTGGAATAGTTCCAAGCAAGTCGACCGCAGATTCAATAACCAAAGTTGAGTACATTGCTGTATCAGAGGCCTCAAGGAGTCTGTCTGGATTTTATAGTTCTTAAGAGAACTAGGGGTAGTTCCAAGTGTCAGTTGTCTAATAAAGTTGTATTGAGACAACGCTAGTGCGATTGCACAAGCAAAGAAACCGAGATCAACAAACAGAAGCAAACATGTACCCAGACTTATCATTTGATCCGAGAGATCATAACGATAGGAGAAATATAATTAAAACGTATTCCCACATATTTAATTTGGCAGATCTTTGCACCAAAACACTGAGTGTTCTTGTACACATTAGACATTTGATGGTCTAGGGGTTAGACATGTAGGTGATTGACTCTAGTCCAAGTGGGAGATTGTTAGTGTTAGTGTCCTAGAGACAATCTATTGTGTAAGGACATAATACTCGATGATATTCAGTTTGATTTAATATTATAGTTCATTTAATATTAATGTATGGCAATACACTTGTTTGAATATTGTGTTTGATTGTTTGCATTTATTCATGCAAGTGTTCCCATGAGTCATTGTTGTCATTGAGATTGTGAGAACTCAGATGACTTAAGCATGATTCTCAAATGGCCCCGATCAAGGATCATCAAGAATGGGATATTGATGATGCAATTGAGATTGATGTGCGATCTGCATCATACTCTTAGAGAGTGTAGTAAGATCTCACTTACTGCGAGATACTAGGTATTTCATGATGGATGCACAGATACCTTAGAGGGTATTGGTATACCCATCCGAGAAACCGTTTGATGTAGTTCCACTATATGTGTCTACGGGTGTCTCGATTAGTGGGAGCGATGCGATACTCTTTTGACTAGAGGTAAATACACACGACATGTGTGGAGTGATGAACTTTGACCATGACCGACGCTTGCACCCTTCCATGGGTAGATATGACTTGGATTGGGTTCATCACAAAATGCATGGGCGTGGTAGTTGAGCCAAGAATAGGATTCATTCCTCCAAGTGGATTTAGAGAGAATACTCATCTTCTCGTCATAATTGGATCTAAGTCATCGGCCGATGCAGGTCAACTTAGACTTTGTGACTAAGTGTGACATATATGATCAATTAGTAATTAGAGATAATATGATTAAGTTATTTGAATAGACACTTCATCATGTTCAAGACTAATCGAATATTCGTGAATGAAATGAAGATATCGCAATAGCCCACGTTATAGTTACAGGTAGTTGCGCTTTTCTCGCAACGTACCACATATATTGAGAATGTCTGATTTATTGTCCAGGGGTCAATTAAGACAAATAGTTTGACTAATCGCTCGATATATGAGGGTATATGGGTCACACAACAAGTAATGGTTGTTTACTAATTATAGTTGGTTGATTAAATATTATATTGGATATTAATATTTAATTTATGGAGAGTATAATAATAATTATATTTAGAATTAATTATTATTACTATTTAATTAAATTAGATTTAATTAAATAGGATTTACAATAATAATATATGGAATATTATTATGGGATTTGATATATATGGAATCAAATCCGTAGATATTTGATATACATGGAAATCAAATCCGTACAGATTTTGTATATGAGAATTAAATCTATGGGATTTAATTTAGAAGATTAGGGATTTTATTTCCTAATCAGTTTAGCTTAAGATTTAAGCTGGGTCTCCCCTATATATATGAGCTCTTGGAAATTCATAATATAAGACTTCATATTTTCTCCATAAAATCTCTAAGTTAGAATTTTTCTAGCAAATTCATCTCGGGGATTCAAAGTTGGCAGATCTGTGCGAGTTAGTAAACGACTGTTACGTGGATACAATAGTTGAGGAATTCATGTACGAATTGCTGTAAGAATTTTGTTTACGTTTACTCGTATTTAATTATGCAATTAATTGTTCGTTGTTGGTGAACTGTTTATTTCTGCTGCACATGTATTACGTGTTTACGTGCCTCTAAATTCCAACATGGCGGCCTAGCGTTTGCTACCGGCGGACCAACACGTAAGACGGTAGAGGGATTTTGGAGAGGAGGAAATCCACCGATGTGGGTGGGGAGAGTCAAGCAGCGCTGAAGCCACCGACTGCCTACAGCAACGACTGGAGGCGTCAACGGTGTTGGAGAGGCCGACAACGGAGGCAGTGGGGGCTCACCCCTCGGCGTGCTCCGTACGCGAAAAATAAAAAAATAGAGGAATATTCTTCAGTCAGTTATAGCACAATCAATTTTTTTAATGTGAGATGGTTATGACTTATCCTATAAGATTTTGGCCTTTTTTGTCAGTAACAAAAAAATATCATTAAATTACTAAACTTTTCCCAGGTATTTGCTAAGTTACAAGTGACATAGTGTTTTAGAGAGGAGGAAGATGTTGAAGAAGGGACTAGTTTGAGTGATGGGTGATGGAGAATTGATTAATGTGTGGATGGAGCCATGATTAGTTGATAGGGATAAGTCTATGGCGACTAGCCCCACGGGGGTGGGGATGATAGGGTTGAGGGTGTGTGATATTTTCAATAACTGTGAGTGGTGGGATCTTGAGATGCTGGACACCACGTTTGATAGGGATGATGTGAACATGATTCAAATTGTTCTATTGGGTCATTTCTATAGACATGATGTCTTATCTTGGAGATTCATTAAGAACGGGATCTATATCATGAAGTTTGGCTACTTTGATGCTTCTGAGCGAGATGCTTCTGCCTCGCTTGATATAGGGGCTGAGACACAATGAAAAATATATGGGTAATCTAGGAGATTCCAAATATAAGACTATTTATGTGGAAGATTTTGCATGGTACCATTCTAACAAAATCAACCTCATCAGTAGGTTCGTGGACGTGGATCATATGTGTAAGAGGTGCATGGTGGATATTGAGACGAATGGATATATTTTTAGGGACTGTTCGTGGGCCTGAAAGGTCTGGGACTTAAGTTCGATTACACTACATTTAGACTCAAGAAATCTAGGTTGTTGGATTAAGCGAGCATTGAATGCGATGGATGAGGATTTTTTTTTGGCAACTACCATGCGGTCAATCTGGTATGGAAGAAACTCGTTTGTCTTCAACTACAAGCTCATGCAAGAACGGGAGATCGTCAACATGGTGGCTTCTCACTGATGCAACTTCCTTATTGTTGTCCCGAAACCATCGTCGCATCTGAAAGCAGGGTCGAACAATCCGAATTGGAAAGCTCCATCGTTTGATCGTGTCAAGTTGAACACATATACCTCTATTTAGAAGGGGCTCAGGGCTACAGTGGCGGGAGTGGTGAGAGATGAGGTTGGTCACGTGTTATGGTGCTTCTGAGAGAGGTGCGCAGTGGTTTGATGTAGTCGAGTTGGAAGTGACAGCAGTTAGACGGGGCCTTGAGCTGGCTTGGTCCAAGTACTTCAATGATGAGGTGGTCGTTCGGACGGTAATTTTGGCACTACTCCACTCGAGTCGAGGCATGATCTCAGTGGAAATTGATTAGAAATTGGGTGTTGACCCAACATTGACCAAAATTTTAAGGTGATGACCCATTTGTGAAAAATGAAAATTAGTTGCAAATTCGTAATTTATGTTTCGAGTAGATTAATTTTATATATTTATTTGCTGAAAACCAATTTCGGGTGAATGAAATATTAATACATAAAGTTGACAACTTATCATTAAGTTGAAGAGAAAATGATGAGGAAGGAAATGAGAATCTCATTGTTCCACATAGGAAAGTTGATAATAAGGAATTGGACTCGTTATTAGTAGACTTGTGCTACGAAAAATTAATAATTGACTAAGTTTATATAGTGGTGCTTTCGGGCTAACCCAAAAGATCTATTGACTGTACGGGCATGCGCACATTGCATATAGTCGCATTGTGCGCTTTAGAGACGCATTTTGCACTTCACACGTACGCATCGTCATAAGGAGTTGAAGAGCCTTTGATTTTTTTAAGCGACTTGATCATGGCTCTTCTTTAAGAGGGCGGACTGGGGATTCGAACCTATGACTATGTTTGGAAAGAAAGGCGTGGGATCGAGAGATAGCGAATGAATTGGGTAATGTGAGTTAAGCAACCGAACGGACAAAGCGGTTCAGGCACCCAAGATTTGTAGTATTTACAAGAGAGAAGTCTTGATGCCAAGTGTCGCAATATGAGTGGCTCAAGTCCTAACTAACTAACAGACTAACAACCTGCATTAACTTACAAGCAAACTACTCTACTAAGTGATTCTAATAGTTAATGAGGTAATACCGTATAGCTAATGAATAATACTTCAATACACTCCGACGTGCTAAGAACTCATAGGATTACTATTAGTGAGATTTGCCTTTTGTAAGAGTTCTCGAGCATATTTGGTCTGAGTAAGAGTAATACTTGAAGAAGAAATAGTTGCCTCCATCCCCAAGAAGAAGTTGACTACACAAAGAGGCTTCAATGAGAATCATCTATCCAAATCAGTAATGAGAGCAGTGATATCCTGAAGTTTTAAGATTCATCACACGAGCTTTAGATTGGGATCGAAAAATATCATCAAACACTCGCCAAACTTGAAAATCATGAACACACCGGTTCACATGCCCAAGTATACCCTCAGAAATCGAGATGAGTAACCAACTCAAGCGAAACTGATCATTACGGAGAAGTTGTTCCGATCCGATCGGATGTGAAGCGTAATGAATTTCAGAAGAATCTCCATGAAAGATTGTAACATGAACACAATCGGAGAAGAAATTAGATGAAAAATAGCTCAGATTGTAGAAGAAACTGAGTCTTTATGATACCATGTTATGGACCAGTTTAGAATTCATATATTGAAACTCAAAGAATGATATGAGTGTGAGCTCCTATTTGTAGTGTTTACAAAAGAGAAGACTTGATACCGCAATATGAGTCATAACTAACTAACTAACTAACAACCTGCATTAACTTACAAACAAGCTACTCTACTGAGTGATATTGTATAGCTAATGAGGTAATACTGTATAGCTAATGAAGTAATACTTCAATAGAGGCGAGGGATATCCGAGAGAGGGTTAGAAATTTGGATTTTAATTTCAAGGGTAATATGGTATTTTTAAGGGGTATATTTCCTAGTTATGGGGTGCAAATAACGGGGGCCTTATTTAAACTATAAAAAAAAGCCCAATCCCATGGGCCCACTTAAATTGATGCTCCCCCCCCCACCCGGTATCTATATATACACGTAAAGTTGAAAATAAGAAACCAGCAATCAAAAATTCTCAAAGAAAATACCATCAAAGAGATTTTCAAGAAAAATGCAATCTCAGACCGTTAATGATCAAGAAGATTCCGCCGGAATGTATGATGCGATTAGTTCCTATATCTCATCTTTTTTTTGGCGCACTCAAACCCCTACTACTGGTGGCTTGGAAGTTCAGGATATGGAAATTGACATTGAAGAGGCGCTTCCCGGTGATCACAATGGCGTCAAAGAGGCTCAGCCTGCGGACGGCGACGGCGGCGATGTTCCTCCGGGTGGCGGCGTAGAAGCGCCTCTGGATACTGAAAATGCTGAAATCAGCATGTGGGCTCGAGCCTGGATTCGGTTCAAGCATCTCGCAAAGCGGGCCTGGAACAACACCAGGTGGGAGAAACTGGGTATCTTCCTCCAAGGTATCGGTGTTTTCGCTCCGGTATATTGGTTGATACAAAGGGCCTTTTCTCATGGCGGCGCTGGGAAATGCGATTGATTAACTGTCTGTGACGTCATCATTGTGTTCTTGAGGGATCTTGGTTCGTAATTCCTTCTGTTACTCAAATTCTTCTGTAGTGATCTTGGTTCGTAATTTTGTTCAATTAGTCAAATTCTTCTTTTGGGGCCCGCTTCAAAGTATAGGTTTACAAATCTTATTCTAGTGACTTCATCCATAAGCCATATTGGTGTTCTGATACTACTCTACTTTCTATAGGTTACGTCAGGCAAATACTTCTTCATCATTCCATATAATCTGTCAGTGTGTCATCGTATCAATCAAAGTCATGTTAATTTTTTTTTTCTAATTGGTTTTTTCTGTTTAATATTTCTGCTTAAATTTCTTAATTGGTTTTTTTCTGTTCAATAATTCTGCTTAAATTTATGTTTCTTGGTATTGGTTTATTTCTACTTAAACTGTTTCTTGATATTGGTTTATTTCTGTTGAATATTTCTGCGTAGAGTTAACTATATCTGTTTCTTAATATTGGTTTAGTTCTGTTTAATATTTCTGCTTAAAGTTAACTATAATTCATCCATATATGTATTCTTTTTTTACGTCTAATAATTAGGGAGATTGAAAATTAAGTTGATAAAATTATTTCATTAGTACTATAGTCCGGGCTGGGTTTCATTTTCTATTAGAAAAATATATGTAGTACTTATTTTCAAACACCTTTGCTGGGATCAAGCTTGCAAAATTTACCAAATCAATTTTATCATGAATTTTACTATTCACTACTCTGTAATTCTGAGAAATTGAACACATAATTGTGTCTAAAAATTTAAAAAATAAAAAAATTGTAGCAAACACCTTTCATAACCTTTTTGTGCAGCATTATAGTACTCCATAATCTTTATTCATGAAGACAACAGGAAAATAAAAGTAAACCAAAGAAAAAATGCAAAATTAACAAAACATGGTATCTTATGCCTGAGGTACAATCAAATATGCAGCAATAATATTATTCTCAGAAAAACACTAGGAGTGGAACAACTAAATGCAGATTTCCTCAACAAAAAGAGCCATAGTACTGTTTATAACCAAAGCATGAGCTCAAACATTCTTTGAACAAAACATGTTTGGACTCTTTATCAAAGCTTTTAATCTTCAACATTATCTGCAAACGCAATATCCAAAATCAAGAAAATGTTATGTAGATCCAAATAAATGAAGGCATGCAAGAAGTGTACATGAAAAAGATACATGAGTGAGCATCAAGGGCAAACACACCAACCCCATCATGTTTCATCTAAGCACAAATATTCCTTGAATTTGAGTTACACTCTCCCTGCTTAAGGATTTCTTTTATCATATTATATGCCATCTCATTCCACTATCTTCTATGTGGCCAACTTCAACATCAGCTTATAGAAAGGCCATTTACCTCCACTAACATAAATGTGGATGGTCAGCAATCACCAGATGAAGATTTAGGTATTCACATTCACCTTATTATCATTCTGGTTTTTAGGTTATATACCTCAAGGCCTAAACTCAAATTAAGGCACCTTGATTTTTTTTTCAATTTTGATAGGACGATAAGATGTCAACATCCAAACATATAGTACTCAAGAATGTCACTTCCCATATTTTTCATATACAATCGCATGGTAGAAAGTGAGAGGATGGAAGTAAACTTTGAAACTAAATTGGTAAAGGGTGAACATGCAGGAGATATTAAAAAGAATTATAAAGTAGCCGTCCTAATTATACATCCTCTGATTATAAGGACCAAATAATTATTCTATGGTAGGCTAAGCTTCTGACATCCCCTCACTATCCTGTGAAGCTATGAATTCCCTTTTCCAACATCAAAACTAAGTGAACACCCACATTCTCAAAGCCATACATAATTTGCATTTCTGTCGATGTAAATGGCCCTAAAGTAGATTACAATCCATCAGAGCACACACAAATACCAATAGTCTCAGAAGTAAAAGCTATATCCACAGACAATATTAACCAATCTAAATCATATTTTTGCTACAAACAACATTTTTTAAATAAAATAGAATTATACATGATGCGATAATGAGGATTCAGGTGCAGAACGAAGAGATAATAAATTTACCTAGGTAGCGGCGTTCATTGGCTTCTTTTCCACAATTCAACATAACCACCCACGATTGAATAGATAGACACACGATTCAACCTAACCATCATAGGAACGTTGTTGAACTTGCCCTCCATTCTGTCAACCTATTTTCCATTGACATAATTTAGAATCTAGAGGCTAGAAATTACAGAATCCACAGAACACAGCGTTCTTCTTCCTTAAGATGCCAAAAATAGAACGTACTGTTATATCTACTCTTTGAATTTATACAAAGGGGCAACTGACAATTATCCATTAAAATAAGCAAACGAATAAACAATTGAAAGACAACTCGCACCAGTATTGATCCCATATTCAGGATTCCACTTTGTTAATAAGCTACAGGCAATTGAAAAGAATATATTCTTCGATTCATTATGCACGAATCAATAAAGTTCCATTTTGAAGCACTCTATTTTTAACAGAAAAATAGCAACCAATATGCTAGAAATGCTGAATAACAAGACCTCAAACTGAGTAGGAAATGAAGCCATCAGAAGGTGCGAAACAAACACTTAACCAACATAAGGATTAACCAATATTACTGATTTCTTACCTAGAATTCTCCCAACAGCATCCGTATACGAGCCATCTCTGTAGAAGCCACCATTAGGCCAGGAGATTTGTTTCAATGGTTGAGAAACCGAGGGTCAGTGAGA
Organism: Stenogyne calaminthoides; assembly: GCA_037126765.1. Lineage (NCBI taxonomy): Eukaryota > Viridiplantae > Streptophyta > Magnoliopsida > Lamiales > Lamiaceae > Stenogyne > Stenogyne calaminthoides. The sequence continues at coordinate 13,351,623 of JBBCBC010000034.1, forward strand.
CGAGGAACCGAGCTTGCACGAGGCGGTCGTCCTGGTGCTGCTGGAGGAGCGACGAATCGGCAGCTTGGAGGCGGATTAAAGCCTGGCATGAAAACGCGGTGTGGGAGACGGGAGAGCCACTGATCGGCACTGTGAAGTGCAGAAAATTGAAGCGGATGAGCAATTAGGGCACGAAAGTGTTGTCGCGGATTGGGGGAAATTGTTCTGAAGCAGTGGGAGCAGTAATTCGGCGTGAGGGGCGGCGGCGTAGAGGAGGATAGGAGAGTCCTGAGGACAATTTCTCCGGCACGCAGCCGCCTGGTGGAAACTAGTGATCTTCCTTTGTTTTTAATCTCCACCATTTTAATCGAGTCATTGTCGTTCGACATTTTGCGAACACACCGGAAACTGAGAAATTCTCCGGTACAATTGGAGTCTCGGCGGCGGAGTGAGGGCAGCTATAGAAGCTCCATCATTAATTCCACCATTGATGACAAAATTGACACCCTAAATTTTGGCTAAACTGAAAAGCTCTCAGTAAGGGAGAGACGATGGAGAGAGAATGAACAAATGGGGGGAGAAAACGGTTATATAATTGTGGGAGGGGCAAAATCGGGGCAGAAAATACTATCATGTGTAAGAGTGGAAAATTTACCTAAAAATCTTTGATATCTTGGGTTCTTGTCTAGGAAATATCTACGAATTTATCGAAATTTTCTAAGATGCGGTATATAATCGCACTTAGGAATTTTTTCGAGATAGAATTCAGATAAATTTTTTAAAATCATGGTATATCGGTATATACCGATATACCAGTATACTGATACATTTGATATATATTGTACCATATTTAGAAAAATATATAATATATTTTATTTTTTTTAATTTAATTAATATATTGGATATATACCGTACATTGGAAATTTATCATTTTATTTTGAATTGTCTCTGTGGGTTTCCTGATTCAAGCTGAAAATGAGAATTCGTAGAATTTTTTTGAGTGTTCCCATAGTTAAAAAACAAGTCTTTAAGGGAGATATATGTTTTTAAGAGATTATTATTCATAAAATACAGGTTTTTAAATAAATAATCAAGGTATGAACGGTATACCGTTAATTGGTATGAAATGGTATCTAGATTAATTAGGTATGTATCTGAAAATTTTGTATTTTGATGCGGTATCTTGAAATTTCGGTACGGTATACTGTATGCGATTTTAACATACCGAATTTACGGTATCGAACTTCGATATCTGATAATTTTCGATCACGATGCGGTATGAATTTTCAAATACCGTAAATTACGGTGACGATATCGGTATGGCCGATCTGATAAAGATGTATGCCACCCCTAATCATGTGACAGGGTGGCTACAGTGAAATGACCATAATACAATCCGGGCCGGCAAGATAAAACTGGGATCCGTCTTAAATTTGTATGCGCATATGGGATTTAAACCAAAAAGGTCCCATAACTTTGCACCTCTATTGAAAACATCCAAAACAATGTCGTTTTAGATGCGTGGCCGCCACGCGTCCCTAATTTTCGCCGAAAAAATATTGAGTCCCGATCAAAATTAGGGGCGCGTGTATATCTACCAAAAAAACGATGTCGTTTTTTGGCTGGTTTAACTGGTCTCCGACAATTTGAGACTAAATCGAAACAAATTGAACACATACGAGACTAAATTGAAACAAGTGATATATATAAAATATTTTCAATAAATGTGCAAAGTTATGAGACATTTTTGGTTTAAATCCCGGTACACTTCTATCAAACGGGCCACTAAATTTGTAGTGACAACTGATAAACCCATATACAAACGTATCAAATGGTTAGTGGGATCTCTTTGTAGGGAGTATAATTTATATAATCTTTATAATGCAAAATCTCTATAAAATGATGTGTCAAGTAATAAAATGATGTGGCAATGATGTGGCAAAACCACATTCTTCTATTTCAAATCCTTCTAATCTCATTCATTTAGAGTGTTGTTTTGATCTCAGCCGTTGATTTTGTCTTCTATTTCCTATAAATTGTGACCTCTCTTACTAATTTTTTCATTCATTCTCGAAAACATATTTATCCAACGGTATCCAGAGATTATCGTTCTTATCTCTCTCTCTCTCTCTCTCTCTCTCTCTCTCTCTCTCTTTTGCAGGTAATTATTTTGATTCATTATGTAGTTTAAAGTTGAGTTGTTTACAAATTTCTTCTGATGTTTCTTGATTCTTTGGTTTCATTATTACTCAATTTCATTATAATATTTTGATTTTTAAGTGATCTAAATCATTCTACATGTGGAGAAGATTAGAAGAAGATTTTGTGGAAATGAATGCATGAAGGTTATGTGTTTTCTATTATGAAGATGAGAACAAGATTATATGTATATCCATCTAATGTGGAGATCATTGTAAAAAATTCATAAATTTTCTTTTAAGATTTAGATTAATATACTTTTTTCTTAATGTAAGTGATGATGATTCTTCAACCACTGTATTTTAGTGTTAATTTGATAAAATATTTTAAGTTTGATTTAATTTTTTTTTAAGTAATATTTCTCAAACGAAATCCATTACTCTGTTTAGATTATTTCATTATCTGATACTTTTGCAAATGAAATAATAATACTATATGAAATAATCGTGTACTTTTTATTTGTATATAAATATTCTTGCTTTAATTAAATATAATAGGTGTTGGTCTCGCAAACAAACGAGTCTTCTTACACTGTATGGGGGAATACACGTTTAGGTGAATTTTAAAACTTTTTTTTCTTTCGAGGTCGGATGGGTCGGGTTGTCACGATGATTTGGTCTGAGAAGCACAAATCGCATACGAGTCAAAGTCTACGAGGCAGTGATCTGAAATGCTTTCAAAAACCTCAGATAATCCCAACTGAGCCTGAGTATTCAGAGATCCTGAGCTTGCTTGAATAGCTACTCAGATGTGCGGAATAGTTGGCCCTAAGTTTATACTCGTTTTATGCTTTGCTGAAACCTTCCTTTTAATGGAATAATGATTAAGGTTGTGATTGGTTAGATGCAACTTGATTGGATTGATTCAATTGAGTATCGGTGAAAATATGCTTTTCGGTTTACGAGATATTCAACAGTTAATCAAAGCAATCTGAAAAGCAAATAACACAACAAGTTATAGTGGTTCAGAGACTCAAGCTCCTACGTCCACTCTCTCTGATCTCTTCAGAGAAATTCCTTAATCACCTCCTAAGGTTTTCTGACTACCTCTGTAGTTTACTAACATTTCTACTTTGAGCTTTCTGACTACCTCTGTAGTTTACTTACTCAAAACACACACAAGCTTTCTGACTATCCAAGATAGTTTACTCACTTCTTCTCTAGAGTTTTCTGACTACCTCAATGTGGTTTACTAACTCTTTACAACTCCAACTCACCAACAATCACACTCAAACTACCTTACAAAGGGTTTGGGGTTTCTTGGTTGGTTTCCAACTAGGATGAGATATCCTTTACAATTAAGAACAATGCAAAGGCTAGGATATCTCTACTAAGCTTTGAATATATCTTATCAAAACTAGACTTAGTGAATGAGCTCTCTTCAATATAAAGCACTTGGGAAATTCTTGGGTTTTCGAAAGTGCTTCAACTTGCAATAATAAGTTTGAGCTCTTGAGTTGCTTACAAATTTCCGTAACCTTCAATGTAGAGGGTCACAAGTATTTATAAGCGGACACCAAGGTCACTCTTGAAAAACTATCCGTTGGAAAAGATAGCTCCATGAGTTTCCTCTTTATGGTGTGTGATGAGCAGCTCTTTTTAGGGTTTGACAATCCCTTGCATGTTTTAGGGAATATGCTTTTCATGCAACCACTCACCACTTTTTGCAATCCGGAACGATACTCTTGACATGCTTGATGACTGTCGCTTTTCAGGTGTCGATAAAGTATAGTCTTTGTCTTCTCGATTGGTTGTTGTCTTTGATTAATGTAGACAAACATAACGGCTCTTTTTGGTCAATATCTACGAGTGATATAACCTTAACAACACTTTGTTTTAGTTCTTTTTATGCCTTGAGAATGTCTTGGGCAATATCTATTTTTCTAAGTAATCGCGTTTTTCTCAGTATTTTATCCTTCAGGTAGATATTTCCAGTGCCTCGGAACATTGATTATCTTGAGCATTGATACATTCTTGTGTCTTGATAATTACTTTGTCTTGATATCCTTTGGTCTTCGATCTTGATCTTACGTGTTCTATGTCTTGAGTCTTCACGGATATCTTGGTGACATAATGAGTCTTCATCTTTGAGTCTTGATTTCTCGATTTCACCAGATTCTTGATTTTCGGTTCCACAAGAGTCTTGATTTCTCGATTTTTTGCAGAGTCTTGATTTCTCGGTTTCATCTTTGAAACTTAAGTTTCTCGATTTCATCTTGAGACTTGAAACTTTCGATTTCATCTTTGAAACCGATTTCTTGGAAACTTCTTGAGTCTTTAGAATCTTGAATCTATCGATCTATATCTGCTTGACTATGCGGTGCGAGATAACATCATCGAACACTCAAAAATTTGAATCGACTCAACTATCAAGATTATCCCTGAACATGTCATACTCGGGGTTTTGGGATCTAATCAAAATCTTCTTTATTAAATTCATCTCCCAACAATTTCCCCCTTTTTGATGATGCCAAAACCATCTTGTTACATAAATACTTAACCTATACTCAGGTTTCAGTTTTTCCTATTACAATACAAGAATGAGAAATCTCTTAACAATTTCACGATAATTCTCCCAACAATTTCATCACAAAGCATCAGGCATATCAAATATAAAGACATGTAAAAAGATAATGAGATATTATCTTTGAGCATAAAAGATAAAGTTCCATTGATGTATGAATTGAAGTTACAGATTACAATGAACTTATCAAAAATAAAGACAAAAAGAATAGAATTACAAGAGTCTTCAGTCTTGGTCTTCAGTCTTCTTTGATCTTCAGCTCTAGCTTTTCAGTTATCTTCTTCAACCTCATCCACAGGCACTTCAAGGTTGAACATCCCATAATACCTCTTCTTCAATGCATCTCTCTCCTTGATGATATCAGGGTTGTTACCTGTCAGGCCTAACTGGATGGCATATTGAGCAATTTCCTGAGATATGACTGTTTCATTTACCAAGCCATTCTCTATCCTAGGAGCAGGGTATGTGTATGGACCAGGGGCAGTGATCTGAACTTTTCCTTTATCCGCAAGATTGATCCAACTTTGTAAGTACTTTGGATAGAAGGTCAACAGATAGTCAATGAATGCTTCATTAGGATCTGTGCTCTCCCCTCTCCATTCTCTCAAAGACGCCGTAGTAAAAAACCGAAGGTTCTTTTGATTTCTTCCCAAGCATCATTGAATTGGATTGGCATCCACTTATCAATGTCGCGGCCCTTCGAAGTTTTAAATCATCCCTCTCCTCTTGCTCACGAACTTTTTTGAAACCACTTCACGCCTCGCTCTTCTTCTTTCTTTTTCCTTATCAAAGGCACTCCTGAAACCGAACCAGCAGTTTTCTTGGCTTGTTCGACCTGAAGTGATCTCAGAGCTCTCTTGGTATTGAAGACTTCCTTCTGTGGTTCCTCTTCGGACTCTTCTAACTCCATTATCGACTTTCTACGAGTTGGCTTAGAAGCCTTAGCTCTTTTCCTCTCGGGTTCAACAAACGCCTGACCCTTCCTCTTGATAGGTTGTTCAAGACAAGCGCGGCTTGTTCCAACCTTTCTTCTTTTCGGTTTTTCATAATGACTTCTTGCATGGTTTCCTCGAAACATGAGTGTAGTAAGGCTTCTCCACTTTCTTGGTTTTAAGCTTCTCAGTGGCTTCAACTTCCTTCAAGGCTTCAACAATGTTTTTTTTTCTTTTGACTTTTTTTATCTCTCTCTCTCCAAGGTGTGTGCCAATAATACTCTGGTCGACTCTGGGCCTTTCCCTTCTTGGCATCATACCTTGGCGAAAGTTTGGATAGTGCGATGTCCATATGGTATTGTTCCTTGGCGACACCGCGACCTCTCCCGCCTAACCGGTCTTGCTCTTCTTCTAGCCTCATCCGGGTGGTTCTTGCCGCCCGAAGAGAACTCTTGAGACATTTGTGCAAAGCGGATTTTGAGAGAACATCTTTAAACATCTCTGTCATCTTGGTCGTAATGCATGGAGCCCATTTCCTCAACAACATTTTTGATCGGATGATCATTCTTCTACACACCGGCTTGGCTTCTAGAAAAATGCGGTCCTTTCGTCGATATTTGCTTGACTCTGCACTCAGCTCAGTCTTGACTCCATCCATCTTTCCTTCCATGGCAGTCATCTTATCAGTCGGAGAAGTCTGAAGCTGCATCAGGTCTGAAGTAGAACTCAGACTTTCCATCTTTTGGGTTGGTTGGCCAATGCCTCTTCAATCTGAGCCACTTTGTCCACGATTGGCACAACCTTGTCCAGCTTCTCCACAATGGGAGTGAGATCAATCTCTGGAGCATAGAGAATTTGCGGCTTGTATCTGGTGGTTGCTCTGTCGAGCCTCGATCTCTATCGAGCCGGTCTCAACACGAGCTTGATGTCGGACTGAGCTTGGGTTTCCACCTGAGCCTCAGTCTGCATGTCGACATTCTGAAATTAAAGATAGAAACCGGTAGCCTTGGCATAATGTTTAATAGTGCCCAAACGTTATTCAAGAGTACTAACGGTCACGAAGATGTGTGACATCGGGCTCTAAAACATCAAGATTATCCTTCCATCCGAGATTGTTTCTCAGCATTCCCCTGTTGGTCCCCATCTTGATTTTATCTTTAGAGCTCGGGGCACCAACATCAGCTTCTTCCCTCTCAGCAAGCTTCTTCCTAACCAGCTCATCAAAATCTGACACTTTCATCCTGAGCTTGGTTTTTCTGAACCCGGAGAACTCAGTTAAAATTGTTGTCTCCTCATTCCACGGTCGCCACCTCCGAATGAAGCAATATTGAGCATCTCGGGTAGAGTCTGGTTGAGAATGTAGGACCGTTGACCTCGATCTCGAAGAAGAGATCCTGAAGGTCGGGATATGTTAGCAGCTCGGGTACCACTGTCGAAGATGAACCATTCCCCCTGCCCCACTCGGTCTCTTCGTCGCTCTTCTTCACGGGCTCTCGGGTTGATTGGGAAGTTCTTCTGAGGGATCAAGGAATGGATCACTCAGGAGCTCATCAAGATTCAACAGCTCCTGAGGCTCAGCTAGATCTGAGGATTGAGCAGGCAACTCCTCAGTTTGAATCGAGCTTGCTCAGGAAGGATTGAGCGGGCGCCTCGGTAGGAATGCGAGCTGAGAATCGAGGATTGATTTGGCAACTCCTCGAGTAGGAACCCGAGCTAGTTTCGAGGTCGGGGTCCTTTGAAAATTTCTTGAGAGAATTTGTCTGAGCTCAGTGACGTCTCAAGAACCTCAGAGAAGACTTGCTCCTCAATTTGCTCCTGTGCCGTAGATAAAACCTGAGCCAATACTTGTAAAGGCGATTTCTGAGCTTTCCGGCCCTCAGGTTGCACCTCCTCGAGTTCGCTCTCCTCTCCGCAAATGGAAATCAGCATTCTTCAAGGCTTGGGAGCAAGGGTTTTCTTCTTCATTGCTTCTCCTTCTCCTCTTGACCTCCATCAAAGCCTTCCCCGGCTTGATGGGCTTCTTTCAGCAGCAGTTGATTGATTCCACTTTCTTCTCTTTCTTCCCTTTCAAAGTCTTTCTTATTGTTGTAGGCTTGAACATGATTTTAGACTTAGGGAAAGATGAGGAGTTGGAAAAAATGTCTTCTTCTTCACGGCACATCTCCAAAATAAAAGCTATTTTGGTTGCATGAAGAATTTTGCCTTTGATCACCACTGATCCATCCTTCTTCTTGATCTGCTTGGCCTGGTCACTCACCACTCTGATCAGATATCTCAACCAATTAAAATCTGTGGTGGGTGAATCTTCTATAACAGCCATCAATCTAAGCTTTGGCGTGCTGATCTGCTCAAAACTTCCTGATCTACTCATAATACACTTACTAACAATATCTAACAAAACTCTGTATTTTGGCTTCAAATGTCGTTTATTCAATGTAGCCTCAAACTTAATAGGATGTTCTGTTATCCTATCAAGGTATTCATGTTCCCTACCCAACATATACGTCGTGGGATCCTCACCTCTATCACACATCTCAAATACATCATTCAAATTCTTGGGAACTATATACAACTCCCGTACAAAATCTACGTATTTAGAGCTATGTTCTAGATGGGAAACAGTAATCTGGGACTCGATACCATCCTTATCATCTAATCTCAGATTTGAAATAAACTCTATTACCTCCTTAGAGTATTCGGCTTCCGGTTGGCTTGTGACAAGATTTGTAAGCTTTGCGATTCTTATCATATGAAGTGCTTCTTCTTCGGGGGTAGCGTTAGATGAACTCTCGAGTGACACCGCATATTCATACCATGGCTTGTTGGAAATAGCCAGTTTATCAAATATGGAGAAAGTCATTTTGAGAATTTTGAAGTGTAGGGTTTTGGGACGATGAAGATTTCTTGGGCGAAAGGGTTTTGAGTTGCAGAGTGTTTTTTTTGGAGACGAAGGTTAAATAAAATGGGGCTTGAATGGATTTCAAATGAATATATAGAATGGGTTCGTGGGAAATCGTATGATTGATTAAAATCAACGGTTAAGATTGATCACCGACTAATCGGGTATGCGAAAGGACGATCTCACGAAAAATACGCCGCCATTTTAACCTTATTGGTGATTAATTGAATCAGAGCAATTAATGATTGTTGACCTTCTTCGGTATTTCAAAGGTCCCGCCCAAAACATTCCCTTCAGGTGTTTAGTATTTATTGCAAATGATTACTGAGATTCAGTTAAGCAATAAATGAGTTGCATGAGTCATTACTTCTTCAGACTAATTTTCTTCTATCAGTCTTACTGAGTATTGACCTTGATAAAATGTCAGTGTGATACTGAGTACTGAAAGAGTTCAGTTATAATACTGAGTACTGACTTTCAGTATATCTGAGTTTCCCAAGACTCAGAGTTCAGTATTTCCAATTTTATCCTGAGTTTCTCAGTAGAATCCTGAGAAAACTTCATGCATCTGAAAACCTTCAATTTTTCAGATTTACTCTATACACCTGGATCCAACATCCCTAATTCAACTGATAGTTCCTGAAATCTTGATTCAGCCAAAGGTTTAGTCAAGATATCAGCTCTCTGCTTATCAGTATGAATCTTTTCCATCCTGATGTCCTTCTCAACTTGATCTTTGATGAAGATTCCTTCCTTAGCTTGTTTCTCCTGAAGTCCAAGAAGGAAATTCATCTTCCAACAATGACATCTTCAAATCTTCTTTCATCAGGGTTATGATATCTTCATTCAGCTCAGTGCCCTTTTCCGTTTACCTGAAAAACAGATTAGATATGTGATACCCATTTGGTGTAGGGTCCTACCAGGTTAGCTGTACCTTTTGGAATCCAAATCTGCATAACAACTCTAATTACTTTAGAGTGGCTGATTTGTCTTCCATAAACATCTACATACACATTCACCACTCTAGGTGCCTTAACAGTATCATGTGTATGAGTGCTAGCCTTAGCATGAACATGAGCCTTAGAATTTTTCTTGGGTACATGCCTTTTGTTCCATTGCTTTGGCTTTTGTGCAGCTGGTCTATGTCTTTGTTGACTTGGGTTCAGGTAACCTTTACCCTTAGGCAAGTGGGGTTTAGGTTGCCTGTACTGAAATTGGGGTCTTTCAGTAATCTGAGGACTTGGTCTTTTCAGTTGAGAATGTTTCTACTGAGTGTTTCTCTTCTGAAAATTCCTCTGCTGGTTCAGTGCAGATCTTTTCAGGTTTGCATTCTTAGCCTGAGGCTTTGAAGTACTAGCCTGAAAATTTCCTACTGAGTGGTCAGGTTTTCTAGCCTTTTCATGAGGTCTGGGCTTTCTTACCTGAACATTCAGTTTTTCTAGAACCATAGGTCCTTTATCCTTGTCTAAAACCTTGGGCAATTCTTCAGTCCGAAGATTGGGTGCCACTTGTTTAACAAAGACAGTCTTAGTGCTACTAGAAGCAGCATTCAGATGACCTTGTGAGGTTCCCCCTGGAATGTATCCCAAACCAGCTTTTATAGTGACAGGTCTCTGATAGCTCTAAATTTCATCTATTACTTTAGATGCAGAATTCAATAGAGCTAGCTTTCTCTGCGCACTATCCTCACACTTTTGTAGAGTTTCATGCTTCTCAGAGAGGTCATTGAACTTAGTTCTGATCAGCTGAATCTCCTCAGTGGATTTCTCTAGTTTTCCATTTAGGGTCTCTATCAATTTCTCTTTCTCTGAGAGTTGTACTTTCAGAACATCTAGTTCATCAGTAGTTCTCATTAATTGAGAAGTGATCTCAGCATTACTAGAGTCTTTCCACTTAAGATTTTCAGCAATCAGTTCATTGTTCTGCTCTTGAGTTTCATTCAGCAGTTCTTGTAAAACAACATAGTCCTTCATAAGACTCTCAAAAGAATCCATCAGGTCAAATTGACTCTTTACAGTGGAACTTGATAACTCATGTGCTTGTGTAGGAGCAACAACAGAGATAGAAGAACTTACCTCTCCTACAACCATGAGACAGATGTCATCACTGTCACTTTCTGAGCACATCTCATCTGAGGAGCTGGAACTTTCTTCAGACTCCTTTTCTTTCTCAGCAATCTCAGCAAGTGTATCCCATATTTCCTTTGTATTCTCACAATGAGAGATCTTCCTCATAACACCATCATGAATAGTGATATATTGTATCTTTGGCAATATAGTCTAGATTGACTAACTTTCTCTCATCAGGAGTAAGTTGATTATTTGACTTTGGAAATTCAGTCCTGGAATCATTTCTCTCATTTTCAGTAACTCTGGGATTCACAATAGTGAATTGGAATGGTCCTTCAGAAACCACTCTCCACATCCTTTCATGCTTAGAATACAGATGAGTCTGCATTCTTAATCTCCACAAATCATATTTCTCAACTGAGAACATTGGAAGTTTCTTAGAAGGTATTATGTCTGAGCCTTTTAAGATTTCAGCAAATAAGATCTGTTTAGATAGACCACAAGAATCTTTTAGCAAATAAGACTATGGTCAACAAAGCAGGTGGTCAAGTTGAACCACTGCTATGATACCACTTGTTGGTCCCGGTGCAAACGAGTCTTACACGTGTATGGGGGGGAATACACGTGTTCAGTGAATTTTAAAACTTTTTCTTCACTGAGGTCAGATGGGTCAGGTTGTCATGATGATTTGGTCCTGAGAAGCACAAATTGCCCTGAGTCAAAGTCTACATGAGATAGTGATCCTGAGCTGCTTTCAGAAACCTCAGATAATCCCAACTAAGCCTGAGTATTCAGAGATCCTGAGCTTGCTTGAATAGCTACTCAGATGTGCGGAATGGTTGGCCCTAAGTTTATACTCGTTTTATGCTTTGCTGAAACCTTCCTTTTAATGGAATAATGATTAAGGTTGTGATTCAGTTAGATGCAACTTCAGTGGATTGATTCCAATTGAGTATCAGTGAAAATATGCTTTCAGTTTAAAGATATTCAACAGTTAATCAAAGCAACTGAAAAGCAAATAACACAGCAAGTTATAGTGGTTCAGAGACTCAAGCTCCTACGTCCACTCTCTCTGATCTCTTCAGAGAAATTCCTTAATCACCTCCTAAGGTTTTCTGACTACCTCTGTAGTTTACTAACATTTCTACTTTGAGCTTTTCATTACCTCTCGTGAGTTTACTTACTCAAAACACACACAAGCTTTTCCGACTATCCAAGATAGTTTACTCACTTCTTCTCTAGAGTTTTTCGACTACCTCAATGTGGTTTACTAACTCTTTACAACTCCAACTCACCAACAATCACACTCAAACTACCTTACAAAGTGGTTTGGGGTTTTTGGTTGGTTTCAACTAGGATGAGATATCCTTTACAATTAAGAACAATGCAAAGGCTAGGATATCTCTACTAAGCTTTGGATATATCTTATCAAAACTAGGCTTAGTGAATGAGCTCTCTTCAATATAAAAGCACTTGGAAAATTCTTGGGTTTTCGAGTGCTTCAACTTGCAATAATAAGTTTGAGCTCTTGAGTTGCTTACAAATTTCCGTAACCTTCAATGTAGAGGGTCACAAGTATTTATAAAGTACACCAAGGTCACTCTTGAAAAACTATCCGTTGGAAAAAGATAGCTCCATGAGTTTTCTCTTATGGTGTGTGATGAACGACTATTTTAGGGTTTGACAATCCTTGCATGTTTTAGGCAATATGCTTTTCATGCGACCACTCACCACTTTTTTGCGATGCCGAACATAGTACTACCGACATGCTTGTTGACTGTCGCTTTCAAATGTCGATGAAAGTATAGTGTTGTCTTTTTCTCACGATTGGTGTTGTTGTTTGATTAATGTGAAGGCAAACACAACGGCTCTTTTTGGTCAATATCTACGAGTGATATAACCTTAACAACACTTTGTTTTAGTTCCTTTTATGCGCTTGAGAATGTCTTGGGCAATATCTATTTTTCTAAGTAATCGTGTTTTTTCAAAGATTGTATCCTTCGGATAGATATTTTGATTGCCTCGGAACATTGAGTTTATCTTGAGCATTGAGACATTCTGCGAAGTCTTGATAATTCATCGTGTCTTCGATATCCTTTGGTCTTGATCTTGGTCTTACGTTTACGTGTCTTGAGTCTTCACGGATATCTTGGCCCGACCGACATCTTGAGTCTTCATACCGAGGCTTAGATTTCTCGATTCCATTCGAAGTCTTTAGTTTCTCGGTTTAAATCGAAACTTGATTTTTCGATTTCATCACCGAGACTTGAAACTTTCTTGAGTCTTCAGAATCTTCAGAATCTATCCTGATCTACATCTGCTGACTATACACGGTGCATATAACATCCTGAACACTCTAAAACTGAATCCTGACTCAACTATCAAGATTATCCTGAACATGTCATACTCAGGGGTTTTGGGATCTAATCAAAATCTTCTTTATTAAATTCATCTCCCAACAATAAGTAATTAATAATAATTAATTTATAATATAGTTACCGAAAACATAAAATCAAAGTCCATTTAATTTCATAATAATTAATGATAATTAAGACATAATTAATAATGGATCTCTATAAAATAAAAATCAATTACATCCTATAATAATGCTAATCTTTTTTAATTTAAGACATGTTTTGGCGAAGACAAAAATTTTGCCAGGTCACTTGGAGGTGGATGTAGGAGAGGCCATGAGGTTTCTTGAAGCATTGTCTTGGGTAAAAGCAATGGATTTGGAACGAGTAGTGATAGAAGGAGACACTAATTAGGTCGTCGTGGATGTTATTGCCTCAGCTCGCAAGCTTTGTTCGGTGTTCGGGGATTATGTGGTGCTTGTAGGTGGATATTAAACCATAATCTTAATTTTGTTTTTCATTTCGTTAGAAGAAATGCCAATATGTCGGCTCACGAGTTTGCACGGGTCTCCCGGGATTATGGAGACTCTCATTGTTGGCTAGACCCTTCAACCTTTGTGGATGGATATATTTTTAGGGACTGTTCGTGGGCCTGAAAGGTCTGGGACTTGAGTTCGATTACACTACATTTAGACTCAAGAGATCTAGGTTGTTGGATTAAGCGAGCATTGAATGCGATGGATGAGGATTTTTTTTGGCAACTACCATGCGGTCAATCTGGTATGGAAGAAACTCGTTTGTCTTCAACTACAAGCTCATGCAAGAACGGGAGATCGTCAACATGGTGGCTTCTCACTGATGCAACTTCCTTATTGTTGTCCCGAAACCATCGTCGCATCTGAAAGCAGGGTCGAACAATCCGAATTGGAAAGCTCCATTGTTTGATCGTGTCAAGTTGAACACATATACCTCTATTTAGAAGGGGCTCAGGACTACAGTGGCGGGAGTGGTGAGAGATGAGGTTGGTCACGTGTTATGGTGCTTCTGAGAGAGGTGCGCAGTGGTTTGATGTAGTCGAGTTGGAAGTGACAGCAGTTAGACGGGCTTGAGCTGACTTGGTCCAAGTACTTCAATGATGAGGTGGTCGCTCGGACGGTAATTTTGGCACTACTCCACTCGAGTCGAGGCATGATCTCAGTGGAAATTGATTAGAAATTGGGTGTTGACCCAACATTGACCAAAATTTTAAGGTGATGACCCATTTGTGAAAAATGAAAATTAGTTGCAAATTCGTAATTTATGTTTCGAGTAGATTAATTTTATATATTTATTTGCTCAAAACCAATTTCGGGTGAATGAAATATTAATACATAAAGTTGACAACTTATCATTAAGTTGAAGAGAAAAGGATGAGGAAGGAAATGAGAATCTCATTGTTCCACATAGGAAAGTTGATAATAAGGAATTGGACTCGTTATTAGTAGACTTGTGCTACAAAAAATTAATAATTGACTAAGTTTATATAGTGGTGCTTTCGGGCTAACCCAAAAGATCTATTGACTGTACGGGCATGCGCACATTGCATATAGTCGCATTGTGCGCTTTAGAGACGCATTTTGCACTTCACACGTACACATCGTCATAAGGAGTTGAAGAGCCTTTGATTTTTTTAACGCAGGCGGCTTGATCATGGCTCTTCTTTAAGAGGGCAGACTGGGGATTCGAACCTATGACTATGTTTGGAAAGAAAGGCGTGGGATCAAGAGATAGCGAATGAATTGGGTAATGTGGGTTAAGCAACCGAACGGACAAAGCGGTTCAGGCACCCAAGATTTGTAGTATTTACAAGAGAGAAGTCTTGATGCCAAGTGTCGCAATATGAGTGGCTCAAGTCCTAACTAACTAACAGACTAACAACCTGGATTAACTTACAAGCAACCTACTCTACTAAGTGATACTAATAGTTAATGAGGTAATACCGTATTGCTAATGAATAATACTTCAATACACTCCGACGTGCTAAGAACTCATAGGATTACAATTAGTAAGATTTGCCTTTTGTAAGAGTTCTCGAGCATATTTGGCCTGAGTAAGAGTAATACTTGAAGAAGAAATAGTTGCCTCCATCCCCAAGAAGAAGTTGACTACACAAAGAGGCTTCAATGAGAATCATCTATCCAAATCAGTAATGAGAGCAGTGATATCCTGAAGTTTTAAGATTCATCACACGAGCTTTAGATTGGGATCGAAAAATATCATCAAACACTCGCCAAACTTGAAAATCATGAACACACCGGTTCACATGCCCAAGTATACCCTCAGAAATCGAGATGAGTAACCAACTCAAGCGAAACTGATCTTTACGGAGAAGTTGTTCCGATCCGATCGGATGTGAAGCGTTGAATTTCAGAAGAATCTCCATGAAATATTGTAACATGAACACAATCGGAGAAGAAATTAGAAGAAAAATAGCTCAGATCGTAGAAGAAACTGAGTCTTTATGATACCATGTTATGGACTAGTTTAGAATTCGTATATTGAAACTCAAAGAATGATATGAGTGTGAGCTCCTATTTGTAGTGTTTACAAAAGAGAAGACTTGATACCGCAATATGAGTCATAACTAACTAACTAACTAACAACCTGCATTAGCTTACAAACAAGCTACTCTACTAAGTGATATTGTATAGCTAATGAGGTAATACTGTATAGCTAATGAAGTAATACTTCAATAGAGTCGAGGGATATCCGAGAGAGGGTTAGAAATTTGGATTTTAATTTCAAGGGTAATATGGTATTTTTAAGGGGTATATTTCCTAGTTATGGGGTGCAAATAACGGGGGCCTTATTTAAACTATAAAAAAAAAGCCCAATCCCATGGGCCCACTTAAATTGATGCTCCCGCCCCCCCACCCGGTATCTATATATACACGTAAAGTTGAAAAATAAGAAATCAGCAATCAAAAATTCTCAAAGAAAATACCATCAAAGAGATTTTCAAGAAAAATGCAATCTCAGACCGTTAATGATCAAGAAGATTCCGCCGGAATGTATGATGCGATTAGTTCTATATCGCATTTTTTTGGCGACTCAAACCCCTACTCTTTGGTGGCTTGGAAGTTCAGGATATGGAAATTGACATTGAAGAGGCGCTTCCCGGTGATCACAATGGCGTCAAAGAGGCGCAGCTTGCGGACGGCGATGTTCCTCCGGGTGGCGGCGTAGAAGCGCCTCTGGAAAAATGAAAATCTTTGAATCAAAGATGTGGGCCCGAGCACGAACAAAGACCACTGTGGGAGGCGGGTATCTTCCTCCAAGGTATCGGTGTTTTAGCTCCGGTATATTGGTTGATACAAAGGGCCTTTTCTCATGGCGGCGCTGGGAAATGCGATTGATTAATTGTCTGTGACGTCATCATTGTGTTCTTGGGGGATCTTGGTTCGTAATTCCTTCTGTTACTCAAATTCTTCTGTAGTGATCTTGGTTCGTAATTTTGTTCAGTTAGTCAAATTCTTCTTTTGGGGTCCGCTTCAAAGTATAGGTTTACAAATCTTATTCTAGTGACTTCATCCATAAGCCATATTGGTGTTCTGATACTACTCTACTTTCTATAGGTTACGTCAGCAAATACTTCTTCATCATTCCATATAATCTGTCAGTGTGTCATCGTATCAATCAAAGTCATGTTAATTTTTTTTTTCTAATTGGTTTTTTTCTGTTTAATATTTCTGCTTAAATTTCTTAATTGGTTTTTTTCTGTTTAATATTTCTGCTTAAATTTCTGTTTCTTGGTATTGGTTTATTTCTGCTTAAATTTATGTTTCTTGATATTGGTTTATTTCTGTTGAATATTTCTGCGAAGAGTTAACTATATCTGTTTTTTAATATTGGTTTAGTTCTGTTTAATATTTCTGCTTAAAGTTAACTATAATTCATCCATATATGTATTCTTTTTTTACGTCTAATAATTAGGGAGATTGAAAATTAAGTTGATAAAATTATTTCATTAGTACTATAGTCCGGGCTGGGTTTCATTTTCTATTAGAAAAATACATGTAGTACTTATTTTCAAACACCTTTGCTGGGATCAAGCTTGCAAAATTTACCAAATCAATTTTATCATGAATTTTACTATTCACTGCTCTGTAACTCTGAGAAATTGAACACATAATTGTGTCTAAAAATTAAAAAAAAATAAAAATTGTAGCAAACACCTTTCATAACCTTTTTGTGCAGCATTATAGCACTCCATAATCTTTATTCATGAAGACAACAGGAAAATAAAAGTAAACCAAAGAAAAAATGCAAAATTAACAAAACATGGTATCTTATGCCTGAGGTACAATCAAATATGCAGCAATAATATTATTCTCAGAAAAACACTAGGAGTGGAACAACTAAATGCAGATTTCCTCAACAAAAAGAGCCATAGTACTGTTTATAACCAAAGCATGAGCTCAAACATTCTTTGAACAAAACATGTTTGGACTCTTTATCAAAGATTTTAATCTTCATCATTATCTGCAAACGCAATATCCAAAATCAAGAAAATGTTATGTAGATCCAAATAAATGAAGGCATGCAAGAAGTGTACATGAAAAAGATACATGAGTGAGCATCAAGGGCAAACACACCAACCCCATCATGTTTCATCTAAGCACAAATATTCCTTGAATTTGAGTTACACTCTCCCTGCTTAAGGATTTCTTTTATCATATTATATGCCATCTCATTCCACTATCTTCTATGTGGCCAACTTCAACATCAGCTTATAGAAAGGCCATTTACCTCCACTAACATAAATGTGGATGGTCAGCAATCACCAGATGAAGATTTAGGTATTCACATTCACCTTATTATCATTCTGGTTTTTAGGTTATATACCTCAAGGCCTAAACTCAAATTAAGGCACCTTGATTTTTTTTTCAATTTTGATAGGACGATAAGATGTCAACATCCAAACATATAGTACTCAAGAATGTCACTTCCCATATTTTTCATATACAATCGCATGGTAGAAAGTGAGAGGATGGAAGTAAACTTTGAAACTAAATTGGTAAAGGGTGAACATGCAGGAGATATTAAAAAGAATTATAAAGTAGCCGTCCTAATTATACATCCTCTGATTATAAGGACCAAATAATTATTCTATGGTAGGCTAAGCTTCTGACATCCCCTCACTATCCTGTGAAGCTATGAATTCCCTTTTCCAACATCAAAACTAAGTGAACACCCACATTCTCAAAGCCATACATAATTTGCATTTCTGTCGATGTAAATGGCCCTAAAGTAGATTACAATCCATCAGAGCACACACAAATACCAATAGTCTCAGAAGTAAAAGCTATATCCACAGACAATATTAACCAATCTAAATCATATTTTTGCTACAAACAACATTTTTTAAATAAAATAGAATTATACATGATGCGATAATGAGGATTCAGGTGCAGAAGGAAGAGATAATAAATTTACCGAGGTAGCGGCGTTCATTGGCTTCTTTTCCACAATTCAACATAACCACCCACGATTGAATAGATAGACACACGATTCAACCTAACCATCATAGGAACGTTGTTGAACTTGCCCTCCATTCTGTCAACCTATTTTCCATTGACATAATTTAGAATCTAGAGGCTAGAAATTACAGAATCCATAGAACACTGCGTTCTTCTTCCTTAGGATGCCAAAAATAGAACGTACTGTTATATCTACTCTTTGAATTTATACAAAGGGGCAACTGACAATTATCCATTAAAATAAGCAAACGAATAAACAATTGAAAGACAACTCGCACCAGTATTGATCCCATATTCAGGATTCCACTTTGTTAATAAGCTACAGGCAATTGAAAAGAATATATTCTTCGATTCATTATGCACGAATCAATAAAGTTCCATTTTGAAGCACTCTATTTTTAACAGAAAAATAGCAACCAATATGCTAGAAATGCTGAATAACAAGACCTCAAACTGAGTAGGAAATGAAGCCATCAGAAGGTGCGAAACAAACACTTAACAAACATAAGGATTAACCAATATTACTGATTTCTTACCTAGAATTCTCCCAACAGCATCCGTATACGAGCCATCTCTGTAGAAGCCACCATTAGACCAGGAGATTTGTTTCAATGGTTGAGAAACCGAGGGTCAGTGAGACGAGGAACCGAGCTTGCACGAGGCGGTCGTCCTGGTGCTGCTGGAGGAGCGACGAATCGGCAGCTTGGAGGCGGATTAAAGCCTGGCATGAAAACGCGGTGTGGGAGACGGGAGAGCCACTGATCGGCACTGTGAAGTGCAGAAAATTGAAGCGGATGAGCAATTAGGGCACGAAAGTGTTGTCGCGGATTGGGGGAAATTGTTCTGAAGCAGTGGGAGCAGTAATTCGGCGTGAGGGGCGGCGGCGTAGAGGAGGATAGGAGAGTCCTGAGGACAATTTCACCGGCACGCAGCCGCCTGGTGGAAACTAGTGATCTTCCTTTGTTTTTAATCTCCACCATTTTAATCGAGTCATTGTCGTTCGACATTTTGCGAACACACCGGAAACTGAGAAATTCTCCGGTACAATTGGAGTCTCGGCGGCGGAGTGAGGGCAGCTATAGAAGCTCCATCATTAATTCCACCATTGATGACAAAATTGACACCCTAAATTTTGGCTAAACTGAAAAGCTCTCAGTAAGGGAGAGACGATGGAGAGAGAATGAACAAATGGGGGGAGAAAACGGTTATATAATTGTGGGAGGGGCAAAATCGGAGCAGAAAATACTATCATGTGTAGGAGTGGAAAATTTACCGAAAATGCCAGTATACCAGTTTACCGTACCGGAAATATACAGAATTTATCGGAATTTTCGGTACGGTATGGTACCGTACCGGAATTTTCGGTACGGTAACTGTATAAATTTTTTAAAGTCATGGTATATCGGTATACCGATATACCAGTATACCGATACATTGGATATATATTGTACCATATTTAGAAAAATATATAATATATTTTATTTTTTTTAATTTAATTAATATATTGGATATATAACGTACATTGGAAATTTATCATTTTATTTTGAATTGTCTCTGTGGGTTTCCTGATTCAAGCTGAAAATGAGAATTCGTAGAATTTTTTTGAGTGTTCTCATAGTTAAAAAACAAGTCTTTAAGGGAGATATATGTTTTTAAGATATTATTATTCATAAAATACATGTTTTTTAAATAAATAATCAAGGTATGAACTGTATACCGTTAATTTGGTATGAAACGGTATACCGTTAATTCGGTATGTACCGAAATTTTGGTACGGTACGGTATATCAAAATTTCGGTACGGTATACGGTATGCGATTTTAACATACCGAATTTACGGTATACCGAACTTCGGTATACCGTAATTTTCGGTTCGGTACGGTACAGTATGAATTTTCACATACCGTAAATTGCGGTACGATATACGGTATAACCGATACGGTACGGTACGGTAAGGTATGCCACCCCTAATCATGTGACAGGGTGGCTACAGTGAAATGACCATAATACAATCCGGGTCGGCAGGATAAAACTGGGATCCGTCTTAAATATGTAAGCGCATATAGGATTTAAACCAAAAAGGTCCCATAACTTTGCACCTCTATTGAAAACATCCAAACAATGTCGTTTTAGATGCGTGGCCGCCACGCGTCCCTAATTTTCGCCGAAAAATACTGAGGCCTGATCAAAATTAGGGGCGCGTGTATCACACGCCCCAAAAATGACGTCGTTTTTGGCTGGTTTAACTGGTCTCCGACGATTTGAGACTAAATCGACACAAATTAAATACATACGAGACTAAATTGAAACAAGTGATATATATAAAACTTTTTCAATAAATGTGCAAAGTTATGAGACATTTTTGGTTTAAATCCCGGTACACTTCTATCAAACGGCCCACTAAATTTGTAGTGACAACTGATAAACCCATATACAAACGTATCAAATGGTTAGTGGGATCTCTTTGTAAGGAGTATAATTTATATAATCTTTATAATGCAAAATCTCTATAAAATGATGCGTCAAGTAATAAAATGATGTGGCAATGATGTGACAAAACCACATTCTTCTATTTCAAATCCTTCTAATCTCATTCATTTAGAGTGTTGTTTTGATCTCAGCCTTTGATTTTGTTTTCTATTTCCTATAAATTGTGACCTCTCTTATTAATTTTTTCATTCATTCTCGAAAACATATTTATCCACAGTATCCAAAGATTATCGTTCTTATCTCTCTCTCTCTCTCTCTTTTGCAGGTAATTATTTTGATTCATTATGTAGTTTAAAATTGAGTTGTTTACAAATTTCTTCTGATGTTTTTGATTCTTTGGTTTCATTATTACTCAATTTCATTATAATATTTTGATTTTTAGGTGATCTAAATCATTCTACATGAGGAGAAGATTAGAAGAAGATTTTGTGGAAATGAATGCATGAAGGTTATGTGTTTTCTATTATGAAGATGAGAACAAGATTATATGTATATCCATCTAATGTGGAGATCATTGTAAAAAAATCATAAATTTTCTTTTAAGATTTAGATTAATATACTTTTTCCTTAATGTAAGTGATGATGATTCTTCAACCACTGTATTTTAGTGTTAATTTGATAAAATATTTTAAGTTTGATTTAATTTTTTTTGATGTAATATTTCTCAAACGAAATCCATTACTCTATTTAGATTATTTCATTATCTGATACTTTTGCAAATGGAATAATAATACTATATGAAATAATCGTGTACTTTTTATTTGTATATAAATATTCTTGCTTTAATTAAATATAATAAGTAATTAATAATAATTAATTTATAATATAGTTACCGAAAACATAAAATCAAAGTCCATTTAATGTCATAATAATTAATGATAATTAAGACATAATTAATAATAGATCTCTATAAAATAAAAATCAATTACATCCTATAATAATGCTAATCTTTTTTAATTTAAGACATGTTTTGGTGAGGACAAAAATTTTGCCAGGTCGCTTGGAGGTGGATGTAGGAGAGGCCATGAGGTTTCTTGAAGCATTGTCTTGGGTAAAAGCATTGGATTTGGAACGAGTAGTGATAGAAGGAGACGCTAATTAGGTCGTCGTGGATGTTATTGCCTCAGCTCGCAAGCTTTGTTCGGTGTTCGGGGATTATGTGGTGCTTGTAGGTGGATATTAAACCATAATCTTAATTTGGTTTTTCATTTCGTTAGAAGAAATGCCAATATGTCGGCTCACGAATTTGCACGGGTCTCCCGGGATTATGGAGACTCTCATTGTTGGCTAGACCCTTCAACCTTTGTGGATGGGCTATTCGACCCCTCTTGTGTTTGCAATAATGAGAACTAGTGCTTTTAATTTTCAAAAAGTATATAAATATAATTATATGAAATCATTTTAAAAATCTTATATTATAATGGTAGGAGTGCACCAACATAGTGCTGACAAGTGTCTCCTCTGCCGTTCTGCCACGTGTCATCTTCATAATATTAAAATTGTTTTCCAATATATCATTTTCACTATTTAATTAATTTTGAATCAATTTTTTAATTAATCATTTTCGTCGTGCCCGTGCCGCTTCATCTCTTCTTCCTTGAAAAAGAGAATCCTAATTTTGAGATGATAAGGAATGAAACTCTGTCCAAATTCGATCGCGCGAAGACACTGCGCATATTGAGGCGGCGTGGCGACTTGGGTGTCCGACAAGGGGTCGCACGGTGGTGGACGCGGTGGAAGCGGCGACGGATCCTGGAACGTTGACGACGGTAATGGAAGCGGCGAATGCGATAAGGGATCCTGGAACGACGACGATTGGCTCCTGAACTACTGCGATTCAGAATCTGAACTAACGTCTTATTCTCTGTATGTTTTCCTGCAAATCTATAGCAGTTATTTCTAATTTTTTTAGTGTCCGCGTATTTTTTGTTATTATATTTAATCAGAGGAGGAATTTTGGAATTCTGAACGAGAAGATGAAGAGGGGTTTTGTTGAATTTGATCAATCCCGTGACACTGATGAGTATGCGAAGGCCAAGTTCATATATCAAACACGTTTGAGTGAATATTTGGAACTGCAAAAGGTAGAATCTTTTTTAAAGCAAATTTTGGTTTGGTTATGTGGTTTAGCCTTTTCTTTGCTTGAGGTTGTTGTTAATGATCAATCATATGTTGTTTGAATAATAATTAGCTTAATTCCTTGTCCTCTGTTTTTTTCCTTATTTATGATTTTGATAACCCCTATTGTGTGTTTTCTTTTCGTAGAAATTGAATCAGTTGTGATTAAATTTAGTAGATTGATAATGTGACTAACGATTTCTTGGTATGCAGTTATTTCAACTTTGCTTAAGATGAAGGTATTTGGTAAGCTTTTTTTCCTAATAATTTCACTTTGTTTGAATTGAAGCTGTTTGTTGGCAAACCATGGTAATTTGATTTGGAATCAATTGGAGTTTCTGCTATTGATTATAGTTTTCTGCTACTGAAGAGATTTCTGGGTTTCTGCTATTGTTGAGAAAAACAAACTTCGCAATGGATTATAATTCTGGGTTGCTGCTCTAAACTCTTTTCTTTTAATCACGCCATTAGTTTTGTTTGTCGCATTAGTTTTCTGTGCTTCTTTTGTTGTTCAGAGATTATTTTTAGATACTTTTTGAAAAGTTGAAATCAACTGATTTTTCGCTAAA
The DNA here is from genome assembly GCA_037126765.1 of Stenogyne calaminthoides. Taxonomy (NCBI): domain Eukaryota; kingdom Viridiplantae; phylum Streptophyta; class Magnoliopsida; order Lamiales; family Lamiaceae; genus Stenogyne; species Stenogyne calaminthoides. Next base: position 13,375,273 of record JBBCBC010000034.1, read on the forward strand.
AAGTTGGTAAAACTTATGATTCCAAGGCCAGAAAGTTCTTGGCTCCTTCAAGAATTTGAATAACTTGAAAGATATTAATATTGTGTTTAATTTATTTGAAGATTGGTTTGCAAATAACAACATAAACTTCAGTTTGTGGGTGTGTATGCATGTTAAAAAGAGCTATAACATTTGTTTTCAGACGTGTTCTTATTTTTCTTGAGTGACTTTAAATTTCTATTTTTTTTCCCTTCAAATAATTAGTATTAATTATGTATTAATTAATTGATGTCTTCAGATCCAAGAAATGAAGGCTGGGAAAAGGTTACCGTTTTTTCAGCAAAGGGAATGAAAGAAAGAAATCATAAATATTTGATGATTCAAGTGAAACTGAGTGTAGAGAGAGTTAAAGATGTTATGCTTCATATGCTTGGAGTTCATAAGAAAAACATGCTGGAGGCCAAAACCTATGGGATTAGTTAAGAATTCTGAAATTTAAGTTTTAAACCAATTGTACATATTTATTTTTCAAATTCCCTGTGAGAGATGAAATTCTACCTTTATCCTTGTATTCCATATCAATGTTAATTTGTCAGTTGTGGATGTTTTTATCTATTGTTTGCCTCACAGTACTCAGGTTTGTTTTGATTCAACTGGGATTAATTAATTATCAATTTGCATTTTCATTTCCTGTTAATTCAACTCATTAAAAGTGCAAGTACAGTAGCTAGCAGATTTTGTTTTGATTCAATTGGGATTAATTAATTGTTAATTTGCATTTTCGTTTCCTATTAATTCAACTCATTAAAAGTGCAAGTACAATAATAGCTAGCATGTGATGACTATATTTTTAGAAATTATTTTCCCTTTAATTTGTTTGATTAAAATTTATTCGTTGTTGCGACTATACTCTTAAAATTTCTTTTTCGTTTATTTACTTGATTCAATTTAGTCTTAAATCATTTTTCAAAGGACTTCTTATGTGTTCTCTGCTTCCCATTTCTGAACACTTTCTCCATGTTGATGTGTTTTAATATATCTATATATATATATATATATATATATTCGTTTACATTTTTAATAAATATTTATAAATTATAAAAATTAAAAATTACAACTAGTTTAATTAAATTTGAACGTTGACTTTTTCTCTTTTATTATGAACATTATTGATATAGTTGATTAATTTTAGGCGTAAATTTATCAGCACTAATTTTTGGGTATATTTTACTCATTTTTATTAATTAAATAAACATCATTGTTCAATATATCAATTGGTTCCACAAACTAGGAAATAATACGTGAAATCTGAAATTTAAAAATTCGGCTCAATTGACTTTTTTTAGATGGTAAAAATTTAAAATAACATACAATTATTATATACGTGAATTTTATATATAGAATTTTTTTATTATGTTCAACAGGATTATACTTGAAATTCTTGTGTCATACTCGGATATTATCGTATGTTCATTATTATTATGTCTATATAGTTTTTTTTAATGAATTTAGTATACTTTATTAATTTGTTTATTAATACTTTCATTTTTTTTAGTTCATCCCAAATTTGATTGTTGAGTTATTCGGAAATTGTTTTCCGAAATAGTTCCACCTAAGAACTAGAGATGGAAAGCAACATATTAGCCCGTCTTTTTCCAGAGAAGATGTGTTATTTCTTACAGCAGAGAAACAATGATTTTGTGGATTGGAGTGGAGTATCATAATAAAGTTAAATATTTAACTTTATTATCTGATGGTGATAATACTTTTTATGTGAATATTTTTTTGGATAACAACTGTGAGGTTGATACATGAAGGTAAATCTATTTTCGTGTTGATTATATATTATTTTTATATAAGTATTGTTCTTACAATATGAAAAAAATATTTGTGTAAGGTTGTATTTAAATAATTTGTAGGGAATCTTTATTAAATTTATTTTGTTATAAATATATGTGTAATAAGTACTAGACCATACTTATTGAATGTTGCTGGAAATGAAACCTATGAGATTACTGTTGATTTCAATTAGTATGAGTTCAATAAGCATTTGATATGCATTGTATTATGTTTACTTTTTTTTTATTATTGATATTTTAAGTTTGACATCAATTTTTTTTGTGTGTGTGTAGAATCTTTCAAAGTGTGCGGATCAATTATTTGGAGCTGTTAGTTGTAATGTTGAATTGAAGAATTTTGTAAGAGGTGAATCTCACAGTGTTGAGTATGAATATCGACAAATATTCCTTGAATTTGAGTTACACTCTCCCTGCTTAAGGATTTCTTTTATCATATTATATGCCATCTCATTCCACTATCTTCTATGTGGCCAACTTCAACATCAGCTTATAGAAAGGCCATTTACCTCCACTAACATAAATGTGGATGGTCAGCAATCACCAGATGAAGATTTAGGTATTCACATTCACCTTATTATCATTCTGGTTTTTAGGTTATATACCTCAAGGCCTAAACTCAAATTAAGGCACCTTGATTTTTTTTTCAATTTTGATAGGACGATAAGATGTCAACATCCAAACATATAGTACTCAAGAATGTCACTTCCCATATTTTTCATATACAATCGCATGGTAGAAAGTGAGAGGATGGAAGTAAACTTTGAAACTAAATTGGTAAAGGGTGAACATGCAGGAGATATTAAAAAGAATTATAAAGTAGCCGTCCTAATTATACATCCTCTGATTATAAGGACCAAATAATTATTCTATGGTAGGCTAAGCTTCTGACATCCCCTCACTATCCTGTGAAGCTATGAATTCCCTTTTCCAACATCAAAACTAAGTGAACACCCACATTCTCAAAGCCATACATAATTTGCATTTCTGTCGATGTAAATGGCCCTAAAGTAGATTACAATCCATCAGAGCACACACAAATACCAATAGTCTCAGAAGTAAAAGCTATATCCACAGACAATATTAACCAATCTAAATCATATTTTTGCTACAAACAACATTTTTTAAATAAAATAGAATTATACATGATGCGATAATGAGGATTCAGGTGCAGAAGGAAGAGATAATAAATTTACCTAGATAGCGGCGTTCATTGGCTTCTTTTCCACAATTCAACATAACCACCCACGATTGAATAGATAGACACACGATTCAACCTAACCATCATAGGAACGTTGTTGAACTTGCCCTCCATTCTGTCAACCTATTTTCCATTGACATAATTTAGAATCTAGAGGCTAGAAATTACAGAATCCACAGAACACAGCGTTCTTCTTCCTTAAGATGCCAAAAATAGAACGTACTGTTATATCTACTCTTTGAATTTATACAAAGGGGCAACTGACAATTATCCATTAAAATAAGCAAACGAATAAACAATTGAAAGACAACTCGCACCAGTATTGATCCCATATTCAGGATTCCACTTTGTTAATAAGCTACAGGCAATTGAAAAGAATATATTCTTCGATTCATTATGCACGAATCAATAAAGTTCCATTTTGAAGCACTCTATTTTTAACAGAAAAATAGCAACCAATATGCTAGAAATGCTGAATAACAAGACCTCAAACTGAGTAGGAAATGAAGCCATCAGAAGGTGCGAAACAAACACTTAACCAACATAAGGATTAACCAATATTACTGATTTCTTACCTAGAATTCTCCCAACAGCATCCGTATACGAGCCATCTCTGTAGAAGCCACCATTAGGCCAGGAGATTTGTTTCAATGGTTGAGAAACCGAGGGTCAGTGAGACGAGGAACCGAGCTTGCACGAGGCGGTCGTCCTGGTGCTGCTGGAGGAGCGACGAATCGGCAGCTTGGAGGCGGATTAAAGCCTGGCATGAAAACGCGGTGTGGGAGACGGGAGAGCCACTGATCGGCACTGTGAAGTGCAGAAAATTGAAGCGGATGAGCAATTAGGGCACGAAAGTGTTGTCGCGGATTGGGGGAAATTGTTCTGAAGCAGTGGGAGCAGTAATTCGGCGTGAGGGGCGGCGGCGTAGAGGAGGATAGGAGAGTCCTGAGGACAATTTCTCCGGCACGCAGCCGCCTGGTGGAAACTAGTGATCTTCCTTTGTTTTTAATCTCCACCATTTTAATCGAGTCATTGTCGTTCGACATTTTGCGAACACACCGGAAACTGAGAAATTCTCCGGTACAATTGGAGTCTCGGCGGCGTAGTGAGGGCAGCTATAGAAGCTCCATCATTAATTCCACCATTGATGACAAAATTGACACCCTAAATTTTGGCTAAACTGAAAAGCTCTCAGTAAGGGAGAGACGATGGAGAGAGAATGAACAAATGGGGGGAGAAAACGGTTATATAATTGTGGGAGGGGCAAAATCGGGGCAGAAAATACTATCATGGGTAGGAGTGAAAAATTTACCGAAAAACTTGGAGATATCTTAGTTTCTTGTCTTGGGAAATATACGTAATTTATCGGAATTTTAAGATGCGGTATAGATCGCATCTGCAATTTTTTGATGCAGAATTCAGTATAAATTTTTTAAAGTCATGGTATATCGGTATATACCGATATACCAGTATACTGATACATTTGATATATATTGTACCATATTTAGAAAAATATATAATATATTATATTTTTTTTAATTTAATTAATATATTGGATATATACCGTACATTGGAAATTTATCATTTTATTTTGAATTGTCTCTGTGGGTTTCCTGATTCAAGCTGAAAATGAGAATTCGTAGATTTTTTTTGAGTGTTCCCATAGTTAAAAAACAAGTCTTTAAGGGAGATATATGTTTTTAAGAGATTATTATTCATAAAATACAGGTTTTTAAATAAATAATCAAGGTATGAACGGTATACCGTTAATTGGTATGAAATGGTATACCGTTAATTTAGATAAATTTTGGTATATGCAGAAATTTTGTCTTGATATGAAGATTATCGAATTTTTTATCCGACACGTATATAAAAGTAATTTTCGATGACGGAGACGGTATGAATTTTCAAATACCATAAATTACGGTATGACCGATACGGTACAGTACTGTATGCCACCCCTAATCATGTGACAGGGTGGCTACAGTGAAATGACCATAATACAATCCGGGCCGGCAAGATAAAACTGGGATCCGTCTTAAATTTGTATGCGCATATGGGATTTAAACCAAAAAGGTCTCATAACTTTGCACCTCTATTGAAAACATCCAAAACAATGTCGTTTTAGATGCGTGGCCGCCACGCGTCCCTAATTTTCGCCGAAAAATATTGAGTCCCGATCAAAATTAGGGGCGCGTGTATCACACGCCCCAAAAACAATGTCGTTTTTGGCTGGTTTAACTGGTCTCCGACAATTTGAGACTAAATCAAAACAAATTGAACACACACGAGACTAAATTGAAACAAGTGATATATATAAAATATTTTCAATAAATGTGCAAAGTTATGAGACATTTTTGGTTTAAATCCCGGTACACTTCTATCAAACGGGCCACTAAATTTGTAGTGACAACTGATAAACCCATATACAAACGTATCAAATGGTTAGTGGGATCTCTTTGTAGGGAGTATAATTTATATAATCTTTATAATGCAAAATCTCTATAAAATGATGTGTCAAGTAATAAAATGATGTGGCAATGATGTGGCAAAACCACATTCTTCTATTTCAAATCCTTCTAATCTCATTCATTTAGAGTGTTGTTTTGATCTCAGCCGTTGATTTTGTCTTCTATTTCCTATAAATTGTGACCTCTCTTACTAATTTTTTCATTCATTCTCGAAAACATATTTATCCAACGGTATCCAGAGATTATCGTTCTTATCTCTCTCTCTCTCTCTCTCTTTTGCAGGTAATTATTTTGATTCATTATGTAGTTTAAAGTTGAGTTGTTTACAAATTTCTTCTGATGTTTCTTGATTCTTTGGTTTCATTATTACTCAATTTCATTATAATATTTTGATTTTTAAGTGATCTAAATCATTCTACATGTGGAGAAGATTAGAAGAAGATTTTGTGGAAATGAATGCATGAAGGTTATGTGTTTTCTATTATGAAGATGAGAACAAGATTATATGTATATCCATCTAATGTGGAGATCATTGTAAAAAAATCATAAATTTTCTTTTAAGATTTAGATTAATATACTTTTTTCTTAATGTAAGTGATGATGATTCTTCAACCACTGTATTTTAGTGTTAATTTGATAAAATATTTTAAGTTTGATTTAATTTTTTTTGATGTAATATTTCTCAAACGAAATCCATTACTCTGTTTAGATTATTTCATTATCTGATACTTTTGCAAATGAAATAATAATACTATATGAAATAATCGTGTACTTTTTATTTGTATATAAATATTCTTGTTTTAATTAAATATAATAGGTGTTGGTCCCGGTGCAAACGAGTCTTACACCTGTATGGGGGGGGAATACACGTGTTCAGTGAATTTTAAAACTTTTTCTTCACTGAGGTCAGATGGGTCAGGTTGTCCTAATGATTTGGTCCTGAGAAGCACAAATCGCCCTGAGTCAAAGTCTACCTGAGACAGTGATCCTGAGCTGCTTTCAAAAACCTCAGATAATCCCAACTGAGCCTGAGTATTCAGAGATCCTGAGCTTGCTTGAATAGCTACCCAAATGTGCGGAATAGTTGGCCCTAAGTTTATACTCGTTTTATGCTTTGCTGAAACCTTCCTTTTAATGGAATAATGATTAAGGTTGTGATTCAGTTAGATGCAACTTCAGTGGATTGATTCCAATTGAGTATCAGTGAAAATATGCTTTCAGTTTAAAGATATTCAACAGTTAATCAAAGCAATACAGAAAGCAAATAACACAGCAAGTTATAGTGGTTCAGAGACTCAAGCTCCTACGTCCACTCTCTCTGATCTCTTCAGAGAAATTCCTTAATCACCTCCTAAGGTTTTCTGACTACCTCTGTAGTTTACTAACATTTCTACTTTGAGCTTTCTGACTACCTCTGTAGTTTACTTACTCAAAACACACACAAGCTTTCTGACTATCCAAGATAGTTTACTCACTTCTTCTCTAGAGTTTTCTGACTACCTCAATGTGGTTTACTAACTCTTTACAACTCCAACTCACCAACAATCACACTCAAACTACCTTACAAAGGGTTTGGGGTTTCTTGGTTGGTTTCCAACTAGGATGAGATATCCTTTACAATTAAGAACAATGCAAAGGCTAGGATATCTCTACTAAGCTTTGGATATATCTTATCAAAACTAGGCTTAGTGAATGAGCTCTCTTCAATATAAAGCACTTGGGAAATTCTTGGGTTTTCGAGTGCTTCAACTTGCAATAATAAGTTTGAGCTCTTGAGTTGCTTACAAATTTCCCGTAACCTTCAATGTAGAGGGTCACAAGTATTTATAGGCAGACACCAAGGTCACTCTTGAAAAACTATCCGTTGGAAAAGATAGCTCCATGAGTTTCCTCTTATGGTGTGTGATGAACGGCTCTTTTTAGGGTTTGACACTCCCTTGCATGTTTTAGGGAATATGCTTTTCATGCAGCTACTCACCACTTTTTTTTTGCGATGCGGAACACAAGACTCTTGACATGCTTCAAATGACTGTCGCTTTTCGATTGTCGATAAAAGTATAGTCTTTGTCTTCCTCGATTGGGTTTGTTGTCTTCAGTTAATGTAGACAAACATAACGGCTCTTTTTGGTCAATATCTCTGAGTGATATAACCTTAACAACACTTTGTTTTAGTTCATTTTGTCTGCTTGAGAATGTCTTGGGCGATATCTATTTTTCTAAGTAATCGCGTTTTTCTCAGTATTTTATCCTTCAGGTAGATATTTCCAGTGCCTCGGAACATTCAGATTATACTGAGCATTCAGTACATTACTGTGTCTTCAGTAATTACTTTGTCTTCAGTATCCTTTGGTCTTCAGTCTTCAGTCTTCTGTGTTCTATGTCTTCAGAGTCTTCACAGATATACTGACTGACATAATGAGTCTTCATACTGAGTCTTCAGTTTCTCAGTTTCACACCGAGTCTTCGGTTTCTCAGTTCCACACTGAGTCTTCAGTTTCTCAGTTTCACACCGAGTCTTCAGTTTCTCAGTTTCATACTGAAACTTAAGTTTCTCGATTTCATATCGAGACTTGGCTTTTCGGTTTCATTTGAAACCGGTTTCTTGAAACTTCTCGAGTCTTTAGAATCTTCAGAATCTATCCTGATCTATATCTGCTGACTATACACGGTGCAGATAACATCATGAACACTCAAAAGCTGAATCCTGACTCAACTATCAAGATTATCCTGAACATGTCATACTCAGGGGTTTTGGGATCTAATCAAAATCTTCTTTATTAAATTCATCTCCCAACAATTTCCCCCTTTTTGATGATGCCAAAACCATCTTGTTACATAAATACTTAACCTATACTCAGGTTTCGGTTTTTCCTATTACAATACAAGAATGAGAAATCTCTTAACAATTTCACGATAATTCTCCCAACAATTTCATCACAAAGCATCAGGCATATCAAATATAAAGACATGTAAAAAGATAATGAGATATTATCTTTGAGCATAAAAGATAAAGTTCCATTGATGTATGAATTGAAGTTACAGATTACAATGAGCTTATCAAAAATAAAGACAAAAAGAATAGAATTACAAGAGTCTTCAATCTTGGTCTTCAGTCTTCTTTGATCTTCAGCTCTAGCTTTTCAGTTCTCTTCTTCAACCTCATCCACAGGCACTTCAAGGTTGAACATCCCATAATACCTCTTCTTCAATGCATCTCTCTCCTTGATGATATCAGGGTTGTTACCTGTCAGGCCTAACTGGATGGCATATTGAGCAATTTCCTGAGATATGACTGTTTCATTTACCAAGCCATTCTCTAGCCTAGGAGCAGGGTATGTGTATGGACCAGGGGCAGTGATCTGAACTTTTCCTTTATCCGCAAGATTGATCCAACTTTGTAAGTACTTTGGATAGAAGGTCAACAGATAGTCAATGAATGCTTCATTAGGATCTGAGCTCTCCCCTCTCCATTCTCTCAGCACTTCGTAGTAAAACCAGAAGGTTCTTTTGATTTCTTCCCAAGCATCATTGAATTGGATTGGCATCCACTTATCAATGTGCGGCCACTTCTGAGTTTTAGTTGTCCCTCTCCTCTTGCTCATGAACTTTTTGAAACCACTTCTACGCCTCTGCTCTTCTTCTTTCTTTTTCCTTATCAAAGGCACTCCTGAAACCGAACCAGCAGTTTTCTTGGCTTGTTCGACCTGAAGTGATCTCAGAGCTCTCTTGGTATTGAAGTCTTCCTTCTGTGGTTCCTCTTCAGACTCTTCTAACTCCATTATCAGCTTTCTCTGAGTTGGCTTAGAAGCCTTAGCTCTTTTCCTCTCAGGTTCAACAAACGCCACAGCCTTCCTCTTGATAGGTTGTTCAGCACCGGCTTGGCTTGTTCCAACCTTTCTTCTAGCACTCAGTTTTTCCGCAATGACTTCTTGCATGGTTTCCTCAGAAACATGAGTGTAGACAGGCTTCTCCACTTTCTTGGTTTTAAGCTTCTCAGTGGCTTCAACTTCCTTCAAGGCTTCAGCAATGTTTTTCTTTTCAGCCTCTTTATCTGTCTTTCTCTCCAAGGTGTGTGCCAATAATACTCTCAGGTCAGCTCTGGGCCTTTCCCCCTTCTTGGCATCATACCTTGGCAGAAGTTTGGATAGTGCAGTGTCCATATGGTATTGTTCCTTGCTGACACTTCGCACCTCTCCCGCCAACTGGTCTTGCTCTTCTTCTAGCCTCATCAGGTGGTTCTTCGCCACAGAGAACTCTTCAGACATTTGTGCAAACTGGTTGGAGAGAACATCTTTAAACATCTCTGTCATCTTGGTCATGTGCATGGAGCCCATTTCCTCAACAACATTTTTGATCAGATGATCATTCTTCTACACCAGCTTGGCTTCTAGAAATGCAGTCCTTTCCTGATACAACTGCTTCAGCTCTGCACTCAACTCAGTCTTGACTCCATCCATCTTTCCTTCCATGACAGTCATCTTATCAGTCAGAGAAGTCTGAAGCTGCATCAGGTCTGAAGTAGAACTCAAACTTTCTATCTTTTGGGACTGGTTGGCCAATGCCTCTTCAATCTGAGCCACTTTGTCCACGATTGGCACAACCTTGTCCAGCTTCTCCACAATGGAAGTGAGATCAATCTCTGGAGCATAGAGAATTTGCGGCTTGTCCTGAGCTGGTTGCTCTGTCTGAGCCTCAGTCTCTATCTGAGCTTCGGTCTCAACCTGAGCTTCAGTATCAGCCTGAGCTTGGGTTTCCACCTGAGCCTCAGTCTGCATGTCAGACATTACAGAATTAAAGATAGAAACTTCTGTAGCCTTGACATAATGTTTAATAGTGTCAAACGTTACCTGAAGAGTACTAACTTCAGTCTGAAGATGTGTGACATCAGGCTCTCCAGCATCAGTACTATCCTTCTCCATCTGAGATTGTTTCTCAGCATTCCCCTGTTGGTCCCCATCTTGATTTTTATCTTTAGAGCTCGGGGCACCAACATCAGCTTCTTCCCTCTCAGCAAGCTTCTTCCTAACCAGCTCATCAAAATCTGACACTTTCATCCTGAGCTTGGTTTTTATGAACCCGGAGAACTCAGTTAAAACTGTTGTCTCCTCATTCCACCAGTCGTCACCTCTGAATGAAGCAATATTGAGCATCTCAGGTAGAGTCTGGTTGAGAATGTAGACTGTTGACCTCAGTCTGAAGAAGAGATCCTGAAGGTCAGGATATGTGCTTGGCTCAGGGTACCTGTCCAGTATGAACCATTCCCCCTTGCTTCGCCACTCAGTCTCTTCTGCTTCGCCCTTCTTCAGCTTCGGGCTCTCAGGTTCAGTGGGAAGTTCTTCTGAGGGATCAAGGAATGGATCACTCAGGAGCTCATCAAGATTCAACAGCTCCTGAGGCTCAGCTAGATCTGAGGATTGAGCAGGCAACTCCTCAGTTTGAATCTGAGCTTGCTCTGAGGATTGAGCAGGCACTTCCTCAGTAGGAATCTGAGCTTGCTCTGAGGATTGAGCTGGCAACTCCTCAGTAGGAACCCGAGCTAGTTCTGAGGTCTGAGGTCCTTTGAAAATTTCTTGAGAGAATTTTTCTGAGCTCAGTGACGTCTCAAGAACCTCAGAGAAGACTTGCTCCTCAATTTGCTCCTGTGCCGTAGATACAACCTGAGCCAATACTTGTAAAGGCGATTTCTGAGCTTTCTGGCCCTCAGGTTGCACCTCCTCAGGTTCGCTCTCCTCCTCCTCAGTGGAAATCAGCATTCTTCTGCGCTTGGGAGCAAGGGTTTTCTTCTTCATTGCTTCTCCCTTCTCCCTCTTGACCTCCATCAAAGCCTTCCCCCTGGCTTGATGGGCTTCTTCAGCAGCAGCAGTTGATTCCACTTTCTTCTCTTTCTTCCTTTTCAAAGTCTTTCTTATTGTTGTAGGCTTGAACATGATTTTAGACTTAGGGAAAGATGAGGAGTTGGAAAAAATGTCTTATGTGTTCTCTGCTTCCCATTTCTGAACACTTTCTCCATGTTGATGTGTTTTAATATATCTATCTATATATATATATATATATATATATATATATATATATATAGATATATATTCGTTTACATTTTTAATAAATATTTATAAATTATAAAAATTAAAAATTACAACTAGTTTAATTAAATTTGAACGTTGACTTTTTCTCTTTTATTATGAACATTATTGATATAGTTGATTAATTTTAGGCGTAAATTTATCAGCACTAATTTTTGGGTATATTTTACTCATTTTTATTAATTAAATAAACATCATTGTTCAATATATCAATTGGTTCCACAAACTAGGAAATAATACGTGAAATCTGAAATTTAAAAATTCGGCTCAATTGACTTTTTTTAGATGGTAAAAATTTAAAATAACATACAATTATTATATACGTGAATTTTATATATAGAATTTTTTTATTATGTTCAACAGGATTATACTTGAAATTCTTGTGTCATACTCGGATATTATCGTATGTTCATTATTATTATGTCTATATAGTTTTTTTTAATGAATTTAGTATACTTTATTAATTTGTTTATTAATACTTTCATTTTTTTTTTAGTTCATCCCAAATTTGATTGTTGAGTTATTAGGAAATTGTTTTTCCGAAATAGTTCCACCTAAGAACTAGAGATGGAAAGCAACATATTAGCCTGTCTTTTTCCAGAGAAGATGTGTTATTTCTTACAGCAGAGAAACAATGATTTTGTGGATTGGAGTGGAGTATCATAATAAAGTTAAATATTTAACTTTATTATCTGATGGTGATAATACTTTTTATGTGAATATTTTTTTGGATAACAACTGTGAGGTTGATACATGAAGGTAAATCTATTTTCGTGTTGATTATATATTATTTTTATATAAGTATTGTTCTTACAATATGAAAAAAATATTTGTGTAAGGTTGTATTTAAATAATTTGTAGGGAATCTTTATTAAATTTATTTTGTTATAAATATATGTGTAATAAGTACTAGACCATACTTATTGAATGTTGCTGGAAATGAAACCTATGAGATTACTGTTGATTGCAATTAGTATGAGTTCAATAAGCATTTGATATGCATTGTATTATGTTTACTTTTTTTTTATTATTGATATTTTAAGTTTGACATCAATTTTTTTTTGTGTGTGTAGAATCTTTCAAAGTGTGCGGATCAATTATTTGGAGCTGTTAGTTGTAATGTTGAATTGAAGAATTTTGTAAGAGGTGAATCTCACAATGTTGAGTATGAATATCGACAAATATTTTTCATGTTTAAATTACCAATTAATATGACAATTAATATTTAGAAAATTATTTATAATCAATAATTTGAAGTGATATTAAAATTACGTAACAATAAATTAATAAATTATAGTAATAAAATGACTTCCGTGCAACGCACGGGCTGACAAAAAACTAGTATATAAAAAAAGAATAGTCTCCAAAATACTTGTTCCCGCCCACTCATTTTTAATTTTCTCCACACTCTCCCTCTCTCTCCGCTTTCCACAATTCAATCCACGTTAAATAATTACAACAAGCCCCAAATTTAATACGTTAAATAATTGCAACAAACCCAAAACTAATTTACAAGTCCAATTAATTTAATTCTAATGTGTTTTGAATTAATTTTTTTAGTGGTCTTATTTAATTGCTTGGTATATAATTAAATAAATAAATTCTAATTTTACAAAATTGATATGATAAATCATTAAATTGAGAATCAATATAAAATTTTCTAATCAACCTAATAACTTTAAAATAGTGTATTTTTTTTAAATTTTATTAATTTTATAATTGTTATTCTCATGGCATAGTATTATTTGACTAATGTAATGAATATTTTGCTATCTATTTCATAAAATAAATAATTTTTATATGAATATATTTTTCAAGTAGATTTAAGACAAATAATTATATATAAAAAAAAATTAAGCTTCACTTAAATTTTCTTTTCTTCTTCAAATATTCAATTTATTTAAGTAATATATACATATATATTAATTTATTATATCATAAAATGTCGTACAATAAATTAACAACACTACTGATGTTGACACAGTGTTATTAAAGTTTCAACGTGTTGGGAATTAAACTGCAGTTATGGAGAAATTTAGAGAACAAGAAATTAAAGAATACAAATTTGGTTACCCAGTTCGTCAGGAATGACTATATCTGGGGGCACTACCAAGCCAGGAGATATACTAAATTTTCGAGTGATTGACAAATACAACAATTCAATAGATATTTAAAGATGAAACTGGACCAAAACCCTAGATTGGCCCATCCTGGCCGAAACCCCGGACCGCTCGACCTCTCTCCTTGGTCGAGCGGAAGTGCTCGACCTCAACTGGTCGAGCGGAAGTGTTCGACCTCAACTGGTCGAGCGCCTTGTCCTCCCTGAAATTGGACGCGCTCGACCTCGCTCCTTGGTCGAGCGAAAGTGCTCGACCTCAACTGGTTGAGCGCCTCTTGCTCCCTGGACTCCTTCCCCAACTCAAGCTCCTCAAAGCACAATGCTTGTTCTGTGGTACCTCTCAAGTACTTAATTAAGGATCCACTTTACTGCCTTCCAATGCTGCTTATCTGGATTACCCATAAACCGGCTAACAACTCCCACTGCATGTGCAATATCTAGTCTTGTACACACCATAGCATACATTAAACTGCCAATTGCTGAAGCATATGGAGTGTTTTGCATGTAGGTTCGCTCCTCTTCGCTCCTAGGTGAGTCCTTGTTGGATAGCTTGAACTGAATTCCCAACGGGACACGAACTGGTTTTGCATCTTCCATACTAAATCTCTTCAAGACCTTCTTTATCTATTTAGCCTGTGAAAGATACAACTTTCCTGCCACCTTATCACGATCGATTCGTTTACCTAAGATTTGCTTGGCCTCTCCAAGGTCCTTCATAGCAAACCTATCAGACAACTGCTTCTTCAACTTGCTCACTTCTCGAGCACTAGAGCCTGCTATCAACATGTCATCAACATATAATAGCAAAATGATATAGCCATTATCATACATCTTGAAATAGCATCAATGGTCAGCCTCACACCTATTGAACTCAATCTCGTGCATGAACCCATCAAACTTCTTGTACCACTGTAATGGAGCTTGTTTGCAAATTGAGGAAGAGCTTGTATGGCTTGAAAAAAGCTCCATTACAGTGGTATCAGAGCCATGGTCCCAGGTGAAATGGTGTGGAGTAGTCCCCGGTGATAAACAAATAAGACGGTGAAGCCTTGGTGAAAAACGGGGGGTCTCTATGAACTAGGCGGTATTGACCTAGATAGATAGGGTCGTTTGAGGAGAGGTTCTGTGGTCTTTGTTTGAGGGGAGGATTGTTAGGGTTCAAACAATATCCCACATCGGAATAATATGGGAGGATCATGTGGTTTATTAGGATGGACACTATCTCTATTGGTATGAGGCCTTTTGGGAGATGCCCAAAAACAAATCCGTGCGGGCTTGGCCCAAAGCGGACAATATCATACCAATGCGGGGATTTGGGTCCATTTAGGGTTCTAACACAATGCACTATATCTTATTTTATATATAATAAATTGACAATCTAATATTAATATACATAAATAAAAAAAATATATATATGAGATTATTATATTAAAAGAGAATTTTGTGTCATATGTGAGGCACTTGAATTGAACCTTCACTTGATATTTGGGTCATGAAAGTACTTAATTAGGTTGGATCTCCACAAATTCATGACTTATTACATAATATTGTAAATGAGACCGAACATCGATTCGGTAAAATACTAATTGCAATTAAAAAGACAAAAAAACCCCAAAAAATGTGAGCAAGAATATTAACCTTTACAAATACAACCTGCAAAATTGTAAAAAAAAAATAAACAAATAACACAGATATTTAATCTTCACACCATAAAATAGAACCGGAAACTAAAAGAAGAATAAAAATTGACGAATAAAAAAAAAGAGTCGGACTCCCTTGAACTAGGTCTATGCTATGAACTTGAATTATTTGATCATTTTCAACACATTTTTGTAAACCACTAAACTTGACTCTTATTATATCTTGGGTAGGGTCAAATGACATGAATTAAAAACAAGGAGAAAAAATATTTTTTGGTCCCATAACTTATGCACTGTCCATTTTTCGTCCCAAAAAAATTTAATGTCCAATTTTAGTCCCATAACTAAATGGATTGTCTAATTTTGGTCCCATTTTCACCGAAAAATTGGAAAAAAACAGCATTTTCGATTTTATGCAAGTCACGTGCCGTTAAAATTTAGTTGTTCTTACACTTACAGATTTGAAATTTTAGTTTTGATTAGATTTATTGGATTATTTACACATGTGTGGATTAATTGATTGAAAAACATAAAAAAATAAAAAAGAAATAAATAGGCAGCGTTCACGTCATCGAGAGTATAGAGAACCCCTAAATTTTATCAACACGTGACTTACACGTCATCAAAACGACGTTATTCGCGTTTTTTGGGCAAAAATGAGACCAAAATTGGACAATCAATTTAGTTATGAGACTAAAATTGGACAATTAAATTTTTTGGGACGAAAATGGACAGTAGATAAGTTATGGGACCAAAAAACTTTTTTTTCTCTAAAAACAAGGTTCATAGCATGAACCAAGTCTATACAAGTTTTTGTCAAAAAAAAAAAAGAATAAGAACATTACCATATTTAATATTCACAAATTCAATCTGCAAAATTGTAAAAATAAAAATAAACAGAAAGACAAAAATAAAAATTGACGGAAAAAAAAAACACGATTTAAAAACGAAATAATCTGATTAAGTTGGATTTTACACAGACTGACATAGTTTCGTCACACCTGTTGAAATAGGTTTACCATGTGAGGATCTTAAATATATAACAAAGGCTTGCAGATTACAAATATATAAATATGATTAAAAAATTAAGAGGCACTCTAGCATGAGACCTTCTCACGATGAGACAGAGTATAATTTTGGCATTGACGCTTTAACACTTTGAAAAATGTGGGTGTTAATTGTGCTAAGTTGTACTCCGTCTTATGCATGAAACTGTCTTATACGAGTTTTTATCAAAAAGTAAAAATTTGCTAAAGATTTAATTATTGTGCGTAATCTTTAATTCTAATTAGATAGATTAAAAACTTAAGTTAAATATTAAGATAAAAACTTGTGTAGACCTGGTTCATGCTTTGAACTCTGATCAAATCTGGCTCATATATTACAAAGCGGATCAGATATAAATTAGTTGGACCTCCTATTTTATTCTCCTCTTTTTCATTGTACGGACTTCCTCTCTCTTCTCTCTCCAAGGAACCGCCTGTTTCCCTTCTCTCCCGTGTGAAACTGCTCTTACTTTCACTTACAGGAGTACCATGTGTGGCACTCTCAATTACCTCCCACCTGAGATGGGTATGCTAATTTTAATTAAAACATGTTTTTTCTAGAGCTGGAATTCCAAATGTGGATATATGGAGCCTTTCTGTTCTCAGCTATGAATTTCTCTATGGGGTGCCGCCTTTCGAAGCTAAAGAACATTCAGATACAGAAGGTATATGCATATATATCTACATTGGGATTTAGTTTCTAATGAAAAAAAGGCAAGATATACGAATCATTGAAATTTTACTATCAGGCTTCGTTCGTTGTTTTATGGAATAATAGTGAGAGTTTTATGGAATAACAATGAGAGTTTTTCTGAATAATTGTGAGAGTTTTATAGAATAACAGTGATAGTTTAATAACATAATAGTGAGAGTTTTATGGAGTGATATTTTTATAGCGTAACATTGAGAGTTTTATAGAATAACAGTGAGTTTTTCTGAATAACCATGAGAGTTTTATAGAATAACAGTGATAGTTTAATAACATAATAGTGAGAGTTTTATAGAGTGATAGTTTTATAACGTAACAGTGAGAGTTTTATAGAATAATAGTGATAGTTTTGTTAGAATTTAGAGGCACGTAAACACGTGCGCAGCGTAAATAAACAGTTCACCAACAACGAACACATAATTGCATAATTGAATACGTATAAACATAAAGAGAAACCTTACAGTAAATCGTACGCATATTTCTCTACTATGGTATGCACATAATCCCCGTTCACAGACTTGCACATATTTGCCAGCGTTGAATTCCGAGATGAATTTGCTAGGAAAATTATAACTGTAGATTTTATGGAGAGAATTTGAACAACCGTTTTATGGATTCCCAAGAGCTCATATATATAGGAGAGACTCAGCTTAAATCTTAAGCTAACGTAATTAGGAAATAAAATCCCTAACCTTTATTTGAATATATTTCTTAGATTTATTTCCTACATATAAAATCTCTATGGATTTAATTCCCATGTATATCAAATCTCTACGTATTTGATTCCATATATATTAAATCCTATAATAATATTCCATATATTATTATTGGGAATCTTATTTAATTAAATCCAATTTAATTAAACATTAATAATAATTAATTCCAAATTAATTTATTATTAATTAATTCTCCGTAAATTAAATATTAAATCCAATTTAACATTTAATCAACCAACTATAATCCGTAAAAGGGAACTACTTGTTGTGTGACCCATAGACCCTCATATATCGAGCAATTATTCAAACTAACGGTCTTAGTTGAACCCTAAACAATAAATCAGATATTCTCAATATATGAGGTACGTTGCGAGAAACGTCCAACTACCTGTAACTGAAACATGGACTATTTCCACTCGAGCTCGAGCAATGCGAATCGCCTTGGCCAAGGAGTCGATGTACGCGAAGTTGGACAAGTCATCCAGCTCGCCATTCACCTTTTTCAAAGATTCGACCTCGGCCTGGAGTCGGACAAGCTCAAAATCTTTCTCTTTAAGCTCAACGCCACGAACGCGGAGCTGCTCATCCCTCTCCTACATGCTGGTCTCTTTCCCGACCAGATCAGCCTCCAGCGAGATGATCTGGTTGTTCCGAACAGTCAGCTCGGTGTCACGCCCGACCACCTTGGTGAGCAGCTCTTCCACCCATTTTTGCAAGCTCTGGAAGGCGATCTCTTTCGTCTCACAAGCCCCCAAGACCGTTACTTTCTCATCCATGGCCCGATCCCTTTCCTCGAGGGCCCTATTCTTTTCGGCCACCGCCTACCGAACCTTCTTATCCGAAGTCGCAAACTCTTCGGATGCCCTCGTCAGAAAAATACTGGCTTGGCCAAAATACACCACGGCGGCCCGCACGTTGCCCACCGGGCCTTGAACCTCAGCAACTTTCTCCAACCAGAGCATCCAAGACCGAGCAGGGAGCTCGCAAGCCCTCCATATGTAGACCGGCAATCCCGAAAGATCGCGAAGGTTCCGCGACCGAAGATAATGGTCGATAAAGTCAGGCTAGTTAGGCGTACCACACCTACAATAAAAGATAAATGTGCAATTAAGATCGCGATATTGATAAAAAATGAAGTAAGTTTTAACCGTCCTAAAAGAACTTACTCGGCGGTGGGCCCCCAACCAAGAAAGGTGACGTCGGCTGGGTCGCGGTCGGCTTCCGCAATGCGCGCCGAGGAAGGTCCCCGAGGAGAGCCCTGGGGCGGCGAGGTGGGCAAGTCCTCAAGCGTAGTTAGGGCGCGTTTTGAATGAGCCTCGAATGGCTGGCGATCGCGGCGCTTCGAGGTCGCCGCTTTCTCACCCTTTTCCCGAGGAGGAGGAGAGATCTCCTGCTCATCCCCAAAATGGAGCTCGACAACCTCTGGTGCACCGTTGGGAGCCGGAGCTTGCTGAGCGGGAGCCGGAGCTTGCTGAACAGGTTTATTTTGACCCTCATCGACCTGGCCTCCCCCGACCTTCCTAGCCTTGGCCTCCGCTAGACGTTGGATCCTCTGAATTTAAGTTCTCTTGGGGTGAAAGCATTCATGTTGGCGACCTCAGATTCAGTGGCGACACCGTCGATTGTAAAGCGGGGGGCGGGTGTCAAAATGTTAAGTCAAGCAACTGAAAGTGGTTGCGAAATGTGAATCATAAAGAGTTCAAAGTTTATACCTGCGGGATTCAGAGCTCGCAAATGGTTCCGCCTGATCAGAATGCCTGATCCTCTCCAGAATTCTTCGGACCCCAAAATCTTCAGCGACCTTTGAGTCGGAGTCCTATTGCAAACTTCCAAAAAGCGGGCCAGGAAGATAGAGCTAACTACGTCCTCGCTGAAGCTCTTACCTGCCAAAGAGAAACGAAGTTAAATTAGTAATTATAAGTTCAAGAAAGAATTTTCAAGCTAACCATCACAATGGCCAAAATCAGTAGCAATTTCGATTCGTTCACTGGAACCAACCTCGTCCACCGGGCTCCGTCAGTCCCCGAAAACCCACTAGTTTTTTCATCCCTCCACTTTGTTCGGGACATCCTCCACAATTTTATTGCTTGGGAGAGCTTGTACATAGAACCAGCCATGACCTTGATCGGAGGCCATGGTCAAATTCACCAAGGAATAGAGCTCATCGACCGAAGGGATGCCGGGTTGCTCCATGCCGAAAACATCCATCAAACTCAGTAAGGTGCTCCACCCGTTGGGCATGATTTGGGTCAGGGTAAGATTCCATTTGTTCAAGACCTCGCTAACCCGAAGATGAAGTGGAAAGCGAAGTCACGCATCCATGGCACCCGTGTTGACCGCGACACAACCCTCGGGAGGTTGGTCAGCTCGCTCGTCTAAGGTCGGTACCCAAAAATGGACATCCTTAGGTACTTCATACCAATTGCGGAAAATGGCCAACTCCACTTCCTCGATCGAGCTATTGACATCGCTGGCCATGAAAGCTGTTTTTTTCCCTTTCCTCTCGGTAGGTCGCTGGGCCGGGCGCTGATAAGGGAAATTATGGGCGTACTCTTTGTAGGAGAGCCTGTGAGGGATCACGTCCACATCCACGAAGGGCTCGATTTGAAGGGGGGCATCAAACTCCACTATTGGGACCGAAGAGGGCCCGGCCCCCGAGGTCTCCGCCCGGTCTTTAATCGGCCGCAATCCACTATCCAACAATGTTGAGAAATTTGTATTTAAGTTTTGATGGAAGTTCCAAAACAGGTTGTAATAGGACCAGTCAGACCTGTTAGCTGACTGATGACTTAGAATCAGATTAAGATGACCAGCTGAAATGTATAGATAGCTGATGTAAAAGATAGGTCACATATTGAGGGGGAACTCAATATGTATAGGTCAGGTCGAATTATCAGATGACCAGATAAGGTCAGATGATCAGAAGACTAAGATGATCAGAAGACAAGAAGTCAGATGATCAGGTGAAGATAGAAGACACTGAAGACTCAGATGAACCTGAAGACTCAGATGAACTTGAAGACTCAGATAAACCTGAAGACTCAGATAAACCTGAAGACTCAGTAACAAACCTGAAGACTCAGTATGACTGAAGACACTGAGGCTCAGAGTCACCTAAAGATCAGAAGACTACCAGAAGACCAGAAGACCTACATCAGCCGAGTCTGCAAATTGTGCTAAGACAATCTGCATCAGAAGACTCTACAAGGTAGACTAATCAGTTATCTGATCAAGTCAGCTCACACCTGGCGACAACCAAAATGGTACACCAGACAAGACGAATATTCTACAAAAGGAATATCAATCGTCTAACGGACAAATACTGAAGTGCCGCCTCGCGAAGCTAAAGAGAAAGCGATACGTGTACAAAAAGAGCTGACAATGTGGGATTCGACGCTGCGGACATAAACAACGCTAATCATGCCTACGGCCACGCCGATACTCGCAGCACGTCACAATCATATCCTACAACCTACTTAATATAGCCCGAAATTCAAATTGCTTTCCAACGGCTCTTTGATTTCGTGGTCTATAAAATGGGATTGCTCTTCAAAATTGAAGAACACGAACCGAATCGAGCAGACTGATAAAGAAGCAAAAACTATAGCAAAATCTCCGCTCGAAGAACACCGAATTTGAAGATTATTCTTAAGTGTTCATCCCATTTGTTCTTAGCTTAGAAATCCTATCCTCTAGCATTTGGCTACATAAACACTAGGATAGATTTCCAGTTGGAACCACAAAAAATCTTTACCCAAACTCAAAGTTAGGTTAAGTTTGTTACCGCAAGATTTCAGACTAGGGATTCTAGTTTCTGATTTCTGGGATCGGTTGAGTGTGAACTTGATAAACATCTGTTGAGTGTTGGACTAACACATTAAACTAAGTCCAGTCGGTTAAGTTCGGTTAAGTCGGTTAAGTTGCCCCTGTGTTAAGGGAAGAGTGGACGTAAGATGGGTTTCGTCTGAACCACTATAAAATCTTGTGTGCATTTACTTGCTCTTTATTGCTTAACACTATTCACACAACTGAGCTTAAAATTGCATACATATTCTGAGTTAACATCAGTCTGCACCAAGCAACTGATCTGATCAGGTTGACACCTTAGTCAGCCGATTGAAAACTGACTTGAGAATCTGATTTGATAAAACTGGTTTTTCACACGGGTATTTACAAGCTTCCGCACTCTCAGTTAAACTGACAGATATCAAACTGATCTGCCCTCAGGCACTCAGTAAGATTGAACATCAGTCCAAACTGACTCACTAGCACTCTGATCAGGCAATCTGCAATCACACCTGATCTGCACGAAAAGTTTTTCAGAAGCCTATTCACCCCTCCCCTCTAGACTTCTGCCCTCACAAAACCCGTTCGGGACCTACAAGTTGTATCAGAGCAGTGGTTCTACAGACCACTAGCTTTGAGTATCATCGATTCTTGAGGAAGAATCTTTGTGGTCATTTGAACAGATCTTGAAAAACCGTTTTCAAAACTCATTCATTTTCAAAATCACTCAAGCATGGATAATACCTCTGGAATGTATCATGATTTGCCTAAGTTTTCAATTGATGAGTATGCAGATTGGACTATATACATTTGCAACCATCTAGGGTCGATAAGCGGCAGAATGATGGAATTCATTGAACGAGGACCCATCATCATATGTCACGACAACCCAGCAGTTGGAGGAGATCCAGATTTTGCACCTGGAAGCCTTGTTCAAAAAAGTCCAGCCCTGATGGATGCAGAAGAAAGAAAGCTGTATACTCTAGATACAATATCCAGGCATATAATCATGAAGACGATGGATAAGATCACCAAGGAGAAGATAAAGTATCTCAAAACAGCTAAACAAATGTGGGATACGCTTGCTGAGATGTGCGAAGGAAATGATCAGATCAAAGACAACCGATTACAAGCTGAACTGGTGAAGTTCGAGAAGCTCAAGATGTTGCCAAACGAAACCATCAATGAGCTCGATGGGAGGATCACCATGTCAGTAAACAAGCTACGAGAACTTGGAAGAGAGATGTCAGACAAAGACATCGATTATAAGATCCTAAGATCTCTCACCAAGAAATGGGACATGAAAGTCACGGTAATCAAGGATTGCCAAGACATCGCCAAGATGAAGCCAAGTAGTTTGTTCCTAAGTCTTAAAGCCCATGAGTTCGATCGAATCGAAAGAGGGCAAGCAGATGAAGACGAGTCACCTTCTGAAGCCTCAACCTCCACATCAAAATCAGTTGCATTCAAAGCAACCAGCAGCAGATCAAAGGACACTGAACCTGTTGGAAACATAATAAGCCAAGCAGAACAGATCGCTCTGCTTACCAGGAAACTTGAAAGATCGAATATTTACCTTGGTAAGTATCGCTGATTCTACAAGGACTATCAAGACAACAGAAGAAACAGGAGGCCAACTGACAGATCACTAGAAAGGAACAGATCAGATGACCGAAGGGATCACAGAGATGATAAAAGAGATGATCGGTCAGATGAGAGAAGAGACAACAGATCTGACAGAAGGAGTTCTGATTACAATCAGAAAGGAAAGTCACCTGATAGATCCTACAGACGAAGTGACTCACCTGGAAGAGGAAGTTCAGTGGATCGTGGATCATGCTTCAACTGTGAGAAACCAGGTCACTACAGCACCGACTGTCCAGACCTGACTCCCAGAGAAAGAGAAGAGAAGCAGAACAGAAGAGAGCAACGCTTCAGAGACAGAAAATCCATGGTTGCTGACACATCAGGAATTGATGATTCCTATATGCCTTCTGAGGATTCTGGCTACTCATCTGTAGAAGACTTCTGTCTGATAAGCAATGCTGATGATTGCTTCGACCATGAAGATCTGATATTCTCTTCAGATGACGATGAAATCTATCTAATGGCCAAGGAGGAAGACCAATCTGAGGTAACCTTCAAACCTTCTGCTTTTTCAATTTCCACACCAGCTATTATTAGCACACCTGCTGGAGAGAATGACTTGCAGCTCTACTCCGAGCAATTGCTTGATGATCTCTCTAATGCAGTAGATACTTATACAATAGTGGTGTTGTGTTCAATAAAATTACTCAATTAAATCGTACACGTCAGAGGGACACGTGTATTAATCAACTGTTAAAATAACCATGCTCGATGGACAAGTGTGCTCGCCGCTTGCCGACCAAACATGTTTGTTCACCAGCTCGCCACTTGCCGACCAAACATGTTTGTTCGCCAGCTCGCAACTTGTCGACCAAGCGAGTATGTTCGCCAGCTCGCCACTTGCCGACCAAACATGTTTGTTCGCTAGCTCGCCACTTGCTGACCAAGTGAGTATGTTCGTCAGCTCGCCACTGACCAAACATGTTTGTTCTCCAGCTCGCCACTTGCCGACTAAGCGAGTATGTTCGCCAGCTCGCCACTTGTCGACCAAGCAAGTATGCTCGCAGCTCGCCAAATCTGGCATGATGACCTGATGCTATCTTGAGATGATCCTGAAGATATGTTGATCTGATCAGTCGAGCTGATCAGATCAGGCAAGAAGAAATCAGATAGCCTGAGTCAAATGACCTGAGGGCCAGGATGTCTGAATTCAGAAGAGATGAACTCAGTAAGCCTGAGTAACCTGAAGGCTCAGATAACCTAAAGGATCAGATATGTTCGATGAGGACAGAGTTCTGGTATAAAATTGATATGGTCAAAGGGGCGAACAGGGCAACTAGTCGAGCAAAAGATTGATTTAGACGACCAAAAGAGTGCCTTATAAACAAATAAATGCAAAGGTCAACCAGGAAGACGAAGTTGAAAACGTGGCAGCATCACATGAGTTCTTGCAACACACGAAGTCTCCAGCTCATGCTTGCCAAACCAGCTCATGCTTGTCAAAGTACTATAAATAGAAGAAAAAAGAACAAGAGACGGGTTCACAAAAAATTTCCCAGAGTGGTTAGGTTCAGAAAAAATTCCCAAAAAGACTCACATATATTTCCAAAAACCCTATCTTTCCAAAGAATTTACTGCATGAGAAGTATTGTCATGTACTGTATACGCCAACCTCATATGATGATATCCCTGGCTTGGAATGCCCCCAGAGTAGTCATTTACTGACGAACTGGGTCAACAATTTCCTGTTATTTATCGTATATCATACACGTACTTATTTTGTTTGTGAGTTGTTATCAAATTAGCCACATAATATTCTCCATAAAAAAACGACTCGCAACATTTGGCGCTAGAAGGAGGGTAGAAAAAACCAACCCATACACAATCCCGTAGATAGCCGAGGCAGAAAAAAGAAATATAATGCCTCAATCTAGGAATACTCAGATGGAGAGGTCGGGACAGAGCCGACCTCACGCTCAGAAAGAGGTTCAACATCAGCCTCACAAAAATCAGACCGCGGAAACCATCAATCTGGAAGATATTGCCAATGATCCGGCGGCCACAACAAAGGCCATCACTTTCTTGTTGCGAGCACAGAAAGAGAGGGCCGAAAAGGAGTTGGCCAAGTTGAAAGTTCAAGATGATGATGATCGACGCTCGCATACACCTGATAGCGAGCAAGTTAAGTTGAAAGTTGCGCGGAAGCGGGCCAATAAAAAGGCAGATGATATGTCGGACGACGAGCAGCCTCAAGGGTACAGACCATCAGCGTTTGGACGTTTGAGGCTCTCCGTTAAAGACCGAATTGGCAATTATAGGCGTCAGGATCCCGGGAGGGAACAACCGACGAACATGCCAGCTCCCTCAGATCCTCATGATCGCCTGTATCCCGAAAGACAGCCGGAACAAGAAAAATCGGCTGGAACTAAATTGTCTATCCATCATCGATTGGGTAGTCAAGGACGAACTTGGAAAGGGGGACTGCCCCATCATGAGCATGACCCCCTGGGTCCTCATGATGGGACACAGCCCCGATCCAAGTCTGTCAGTTCCATAAAATTTACAGAAATGCAGAAAGCAATCGAGGGCATACATGCCGACCTGGCCGCAACGAGAGGACTCCCTAGGGCGAGCACAATTCCGTGCTCGCCACTAACACCGGCGATCATGGCAGCTGAAGTACAAGAAAAAGTAGCTAAGATCCGACCACCAATCCCAATGTTCGATGCTGAGTCTGACCCACATGTTCACCTCAGCAAATATTCAGACTTTATGATCGCCATGGGCGCCACTGATGCTACGCAGTGCCGATCATTTTCCATGACGTTGGGCGACCACGCCCACAGATGGTTTTCTACACTGCCCACTGCGTCCATCACGTCTTTCGCTCAGTTGGGACAGAAATTCCTATCCCATTTCTCATCCATGTGTGCTCGCCCAGCACCAAAACAGAGGTTGGCACATTTCTCCCAGCTAAAGGGTGAGTCAGATCGAGCATACATTGAAAGATTTGATAAATGTTTGTACGATGGAGCCCCGGTTGAAGAGGATGCCAAGATCCTCACGGTGGTCGGAGGCCTGACCCTAAATACGGATATGTGGAAAGCCATGCATCAGGATTGGCCAAACACATATGGCAAATTTCGAGAGAGAGCAGCCAAGATTATAGCTATGCAGGATCTGCTCGCCCAATCACGCTCAGGCCAAGAGGTAACAACAAAAAGAGTTTTTGGTAAAAAAGTAACGAATGAGGGGGAGTATAAACCCCAGGATCTTTTAAACCTTTTGAAGAAAGAGCAGGAGCAAATGCTCTACGAAGTCTTCTGGGCGTTTCAGCAGAAACAATATTTAATCAAATTAAAGACCGGGACATGTTGGATAAGCCACGAAGAATCATAAGAGATAAAAACCGGCTTAATGCTTCCAAATTTTGCAATTATCATGAATACATCGGACATAATACCGAAGAATGTCGCGATTTACTTCGTCAACTTTGGAAGTTATATGAAGAGAATCGTCTTACGCAGTTCCTAAAAAAGCCGGCGAACAGAGATTCCCGAACAGAAAAATTAGGCGATCGAAGAGGTAAGCGTAAGGCCGAAGAGGCATCTGATAGTGATCCCGAGGAATCCCGCAAGAGATTGGAATTACCCAAAAGAGGGGCTCCTACCATGAGTAGAGGTCGAGAGAGTCAAGAAATCAACATGATTCGTCCTGATTATGGTCAGGTGGGTGGATGCTATCAGGCGCCGACGTTATCGAACAGACGAAAGAAGATGGAGATGCGTGCCATGCAAAGCATCCATCAGGTGAAGGTAGCGAGCACATCAGCTAGTACTCCACCCTCTCACCAAATCATGTTCTTAGAAGACGATCTCGACGGCATAATCACTCCCCACAATGACTCTCTAACCATCAGTGCTCGCCTTCTCGATTTGAAGGTGCATCGACCTCCTGGTCGACACTGGAGCATATGCGAACATTCTGTTCGTTAACACTCTGCACCAAATGGAGAAGCAAGTCGGAGACCTAAGTAGTTATATAGAACCATGTGATCACACCATCATGGGTTTTGGGGAATCTATAACCCGGCCCTATGGTCGGATCAGGTTAGGAGTCGAGCTAGAATCAACTTTAAATCCGGAGATCCGATGAACTAGAATGCTAGACTTTGTAATCGTCGATGCTCCATCTAACTATAACGGGTTCTTAGGTCGCCCATTTATCCAGGAATTTAAAGCTGCCTGTTCGACTTATTATTATTGTGTTAAATTTCCAACTCAAGAGGGGACAGGTAGCGTAAAAGGTGACCAGAAAAAAGCTCGAGATTGTTTGTTGTCATGCGCGCCAGAAAAGTAAAATATCATCAACATGATGGAGCAAATATGGGAAACTGGAGAATCAAGCCAACAGGCGAATATATTGCCGAGGACGCTTACACCTCCTCTGATGAGCACACCTCCACGGGCGAACACAGAACCCGGGATGATAACTCATGTCCCAGATCTAATGAACATTGATCCACCAAACGAGTTACCGGATCTAGAACCTCGTATAGGTTTTGATCCTATGGAGGTAGTTGACGAATACCGGGGGTCGATCGAAGATCCTATGTGGAAGCAAAAAAAGAGGCGAGCAACGCCTGTTGAACAACTGGAGTCTGTCAATATTGACCCGAACAGACCGAAATTAGAAGTATTCATTGGTTCAGAATTACCGGAACCATTCCGAACAGAAATGATCGCATATCTTTTTAGAGCAAACTTGGATGTGTTCGCTTGGTCACACGAGGACATGGTTGGCATTGATCCTAAACATGTATGTCACTCTCTTAATCTTGACCCAACACAAATTCCAATAATCCAGAAGCGCAGAAAATTCAGTCCGGAGAAGTATGCAGCTATGGATAGTGAAATCAAAAAAAATTGCTCGATAATAAATTGATTCGAGAAGTAAAATGCCCAAGATGGCTTGCAAACCCTGTGCTCGTCCACAAATCTAACGGAACTTGGAGGTTATGCATAGATTTCACTGATTTAAACAAGGCATGCCCGAAAGATAACTTCCCGATGCCACATATCGATTATTTGGTTGATAACACAGCAGGACATGAGCTCATGACCTTCATGGATGCATTTGCTGGCTATCACCAAATACCCATGCATCCGGACGATCAAAATAATACGGCTTTCTGCAGTGAAAAGAATATGTATTGTTGGCAACGCATGCCATTTGGATTAAAGAATGCAGGAGCAACGTATCAACGTTTGGTTAACAAGATGTTTGACGAACATATAGGCCGAACAGTTGAGGTGTACATTGATGACATTGTGGTAAAAAATGAGCATAAGGAAGACCACATCACCCACCTAGCACAAACGTTTGATATTCTCAGGGGGTATAACATGAAATTAAATCCGAAGAAATGCAGCTTTGGGGTTCATTCGGGAAAATTCCTAGGACATATGGTCAGTCAACGAGGGATTGAAGTGAACCCATCAAAGATTCAAGCCATGCTCGACATGCAGGCCCCCAGAAGTGTGAAAGAAGTCCAAAAATTAACTGGACGTTTGGCTTCTATAAGCCGATTTATATCACGAACTGGAGACAAATGCAAACCTTTCTTTGATGCATTAAAGAAAGGGAAATTCCAGTGGGCAGAGTATTGCCAAAACGCATTCGAGCCATTAAAGCAATACCTTGCAGATACTCAAACATTGTCTAAGCCTGTTCCAAGCGAACAACTTTATCTGTATCTTGCTGCATCCGAGCATGCAATTAGCGCTGTGCTCGTTCGGGCAGAGGGGATGACACACTTGCCCATTTATTATGTAAGCCAAGTACTCAAAGAAGCCGAGCTCCGGTACCCTCCACTGGAAAAACTCGCCTATGCTCTCGTAATGAGTGTCCGAAAATTACGACCATACTTTTTCGATCACTCAGTCGAGGTGTTAACCACATTCCCATTGCGACAAGTTCTCCACCGACCAGACACTGCGAGCAGATTACTCAAGTGGGTGGTGGAGTTAGGCCAATTTGGCATTACATTCGCACCACGAACAACAATGAAGGGCCAGGCTATGGCCGATTTCATGGTTGAACTGACATACCCGCAAATACCCGAAAGGGATGTTGACCAACCAGGCACATGTATGTTGACGGTTCATCAACAAGTTCGAGAGCCGGAGCGGGTGTGGTTCTCATCAGCCCAACACGACAAACTTTCACAACAGCCATACGTTTTGATTTCCCAACCACAAATAATGAAGCAGAGTACGAAGCTTTGATCACTGGAATACACATGGCTATGACAATGGGAATTCAGAGGCTGGTGATTTATAGCGACTCTAAAATAATCGTATACCAAGTACTAGGCGAGTACGAAGCACGAGGCGAACAAATGACGCAATATCAGCAACTAGCAAAGAAGCTGCTTGAACAATTCGAACAAGTTTACATAGAACAATTACCACGATTGGATAATTCGTTCGCTGATGCCTTGGCACGATTGGCAACAACAGAAGGAGTGACGAACACAATGGACATTGTGGTCATCACAACTTATTCGCCATCAATTCCCAGAGTTGTGGTCGTTTATGTAATAGGCGAGGAAGAAACCTGAATGACTCCAATTTTAAACTACTTACAAAAAGGACTTCTCCCCTAAAATAAAGCACAAGCTACTCGGTTCAGATTACAAGCTGCTCGTTATACTATCCTAGATGGGCATTTATACAAAAGAAGTTTCTCTCTTTCATTATTGAAGTGTATTACTCCCGAAGAGGGTCATGTAATTCTGGAACAGATTCATGAGGGAGTATGCGGAAACCATACAGGTGGGCTTGTCCTGGCACATAAAGTTATCAGACAAGGTTATTACTGGCCGACCCTCAAGAAAGATTCCCTCGCGTATGCCCGCGCATGTCATAAGTGTCAGGTACATGCCCCACTTATCCATAGCCCACCTGAAGAACTGGTGTCAGTTTACAGCCCGTGGCCATTTGCTAAATGGGGAATCGATTTGATCGGCCCGTTTCCTACTGGCACATCGGGAGTAAAATATGTCGTAGTTGCCGTTGATTACTACACTAAATGGGTGGAAGCTGAAGCCATTGTAAAAGCCACTGAACAAAGAATGTGGAACTTTGTTTGGAAAAATATCATTTGTCGTTTTGGGCTTCCCCAATCATTGATAACAGATAATGGCAAATAGTTCGATGGAAGTGAATTCCGACAAAATTGTGCTCGCTGGGGCATAAAAAAGCATTACTCAACTCCGTATTACCCCCAGTCAAACGGACAAGTAGAAGCTGTCAATAAAATTATCAAGCATATCCTCAAGGCTAGACTTGATAATTCCAAGGGGGGAGGATGGGCTGAAGAGTTGCCCGAAATATTATGGGCCTATCGAACTACTTTCAGAACATCAACTGCGGAAACCCCTTTTGCCCTGGCATTTGGTGCGGAAGCTGTTATACCCGCAGAAATAAATATTCCGAGACATCAGACAATGACTTTTGGAGAGCACATCAACGACCAGGCGCTCGCCCTAAGTGCAGACATGTTGGAAGAAAGAAGGATGGAGGCTGATTTCAAGAACGCCATGTATAAAAAAAGATCATAAAAGTTCTACAACTCCAAAGTCCAAACACGCAAGTTCAACGTGGGCGAGCTGGTTCTAAGACGAGCAACGGGGGTGCCAAGTGGTGTTTTCGGTCAAGCATGGGAAGGTCCATTCAGAGTTACAGAACGTTTGTTAAACGGGGCATATGATTTGGAAGACCTGAATGGAGTTCCACTGTCCTATTCATGGAACGCATCAAATCTGAAAAAATATTATTAGTAACGACGAGCACAACTGGCCGAGCATAATCAGTTATTCAGCTAAAATGAGCACAACTGGACGAGCATAATCAGCCATTCAATTAAAACGAGCAGGACAAACATGAAGGAAGAACATACCATGTTCGACACAAATTTCTGAATCTTCTAGAAAAAATTCTGGCCAACACTATTAAAAGATAGAAGATACGTGTCAAAACAAGATGAGAAGTGGCGACCAAAAAAGGTATGTGTCAATCCTTGAATAAGAATCGACAAAAACAAGGACAAATGTCGAAATGAGAATTTAAAGCGAGAAGGCCAACACCAACTAGCTATGCCAGCACCTGTTTGGGATAGTGGTATAAATAGGCGTATTGATAGCTGAAGAAGGGGGGGGAGAAAAACACAGAAAAAAGAATAAGTACTGCAAACATAGTAGGAGGAGAAAATTCAGTTATCAAGAGAAAGTTCGTTTTGGTATGCCTCCAGACGAAGTTTTCGACACTCAACTCAGCAATTATTTTGCTGACTTAATCATGTGTCCAGGCACTTGCTCTAGTACGAGCTTTATACCCTGTGAGACACTCCGAGCAAAGGTTGGCGCTCGTTGCGGACTCAAGATGCTCGGCAGAGTCATGGTTGCCACTCCACGTTGCTCACTGCTTATGCAGTGGTAAATCACTAGTCCCCTACGCATCCCTAAAATCTCCTCCGAGGGGGTGGGATGTCGTAGTATCCGCATGAAACGACGCGCGGATGCTGATGCTCAGGCATCTAAAGAAGGGGATAAAAAGGTGCGAGCAGAAGTTTTTGCCCGCGCCTGATATAGGCGAGCAGGCGTGCTCGTCACATGCTCATGTCCGCGGCGGCCCGCATAATCACAACTTGTCCATGAGGGGCAAACGCTTATGCTGCTACTGCTTGAGCATATTACTTGAAGAAGAGTAGACAGGCTAATCCGCCTCATGCTTGTCAACATCAATTCCGCGGACGAGATGAGGTCAGCTCATGTCTATTTCAAGACAAGGTTTAAATTCAAAACCATAGTCTGATGTCTATAGATATGTGTAATAGAAACAGTCATCTTCAAATGTAAAAGTTGTAATAGTCTTCTTCAAATGTAAAAGTTGTAATAGAATACAACGTGTTGCAGAACATTTTTGTTTGTTAAGTTTTTCTAGTTGAAGCCTATCAGAGGTCGCACCTAAGCCGGACGACCCGAACAAAGACGAACGAGCCGAAGTTTATGTTCACCTGACAAAATAGTTCATACTTAGATACCCGCAGTAAAGCGAGTGATGGGTACGCAGTTGCAACTAAATAAGACGACTCGTACTTACAGATACCCGCAACAAAGCGAGTGATGAGTACGGGGTCGCAGCTAAATAAGACGACCCGAGTATAAATAATGATCGCGGCTAAATAAGATGATCATGAAACAAGAAATGGGGGGTTGCATATAAGTTAACCCATCTGGTCGTAGCTAAATAAAACGATCAATCTGATTGCACCTCAATAAGACAATCAAAAAACCAAAGAAGTCAGGGTGGAACATAGACACAGATCATGTTCGAATTCATTCAGAAGAAAAGATGGTATAAACTAGAATGCAAAACAAACATCAAGCAACACAAACATCAACCGTTCATCAGCAACAAAATTCATCCTCCATGACCAGGTTAGAGGAAATTGTTCAACAAGTAAATTCAACCATTCAACAGCAACATTGTTCAAACAAGAAAGAAGAAAACAGAAATTACACAGTAGTTCCGAAGAAATTGTTCAGCAAAACAAAAAGCAGAAATTAAGGAATAAATTCATTATTGGGGGTGGGCGGAAGCAATGTGTCCAACAAATCCTACCTCGTCTGCTCGGCCCCTTCAGGAACAGCCCCTCCAGCATCATCATGCCTCGTCTGCTCATGCACATTCTGCTCGTCTTCGGGAAGACCACTTTGTTCGGTCTGCACCTGATCGAACCCGTGCTCAGCTCGGTGATCTTGGTCAACAGCATCATCAATATCCACATCCGAACTATCCTCCTCATCCAAAATGGGGTCATCAATCTCGATCCCATCAGGAAGATTAGAGAAATTGCATAGATCACCCAAATCAGATATTGGAAGGTTGCGATCCGGGGGGTTGTCGATCAGGTACTTCTCAAGATGGGTTACGAGCGGGGTAGTCTGGTCGGCAGGAAGTGTTTGTCTAGCAGAACGGATGGCATCGACAAAAGCTCATATATAAGAGAAATTCGACATGGAATCAAAATACTCCTCAGTGTATAATTTTGAATTTTCAAGACCCAGACGAGTATTAGTCTCTTCAGCAGTAAGGAGTTGTTGGGCGAGCAGACTCTTCTCGCACTCTACGGTCTCAATGCCAGTTCTGAGTTTACGGAGCTCAACGTTCAGCTCGTCTTGAACTCTCCTAATGCCGGTCACCTTCTCCTGAGCAAGGCCTAACTCCTCCCTCGCCTGGCGAGCATCTTCTCGAGCTTGAAGAGCATCCTCTTGAGCTTTGCGAGCCTCTTCTTGGGCTGAGGATACTTGTCCCTGAGCCAACTTCACTTCATCTTGAGTTTTGCTCAGCTCGTTCACCTTCTCTTTAAAGCTTCTGATAAGAGCCAAGTAGTTGGCATGAAGATTGGCGGACTCGGCGTAAGCTTTCTCAAGGAGAACCAAAGATTGGCCATGGCGCACTAGGCCAAGTCGCATGGTTTCCAAAGGTGTTGGACCCTTAGTGGCCTCTTCGAGCTCAGTAGTCCATGCTTGGATGGGGGTCTAGCATATCTGGACATGCTCGGGAAGGCCAGGAACATTGCGAACACTTGGAGAGCAGTAATAATCTTTCAATTCTGGCATCAGAGGCGCCAATTTGTTCAACCTGCATGTTCACCCGAGCAAACAAATGTGATTAAGAGACCAAATTCGATGGAAAAAAAGAAATACTCCAACAGGCGAGCAAACGTACTTGTTCGCCCGAGCAGGGTCCCATCCCAAAAATGATTTATCCTCGGGAGACCGGAGCTGGGAATTCATAGGGGTCCAGGTTCGGGGTCCTGCAGGAGGTGGAGAAGATGTACCAACCTCCATTTCGACAATTTGCGTGATCGGACCGACCACGGAGGTGACCATTCTGATTGCTTCAGTAGTGGGGGTCTCCTCAATGACATCGATGCTCGTCTAAGCTATCGGATCTTGCTCGTCAGGTGCCCTCCTTGATCTCTTTGGCGAGGGAGCTTGGTCGCTCGCCCCCTGCTCGACCGAACGAGTTGTCCTCTTCGGCCGACTCGACTCTCCAGGTCCAGGCGTGGCTGGTCGGCTTGCTTTTCTCACTCTGCTCGTCTCCCCTCTACTTGCTCGCTGGGCATCTCTCTCAGCTTGAATTCGAGCAAGCTCTTGAGGTCTCTTAGTTCGAGCCATTTTAGTATGCTCGGAGGTGCTTACAGCAAAGAGAAAACCGTGAACAAAGGGTACAACACATTTGCAAATACAAAAAACAATCCTTACCAGCTAGATTGACGGCAACAAGATGGTGAGGGGGCACGTACAATCCTCTTTTCTTCCTTTGATCGGTAGTATTCAACGTCTTCACTGACCGTTCGAGTAATGCTCGAGATTGATTTGCCAGATGCTGCTGAAATAACCGTCATTGGTCTCTTTGTCCGTTGCTGCTTGAATTCCTGAAATTGAGAATAAGTTAAAATCAGTTCATGGTGAAGAGCAAAAACACAAAATACTTACTTTGGCAAATCCCAAAATCTGTGGGGATATCTAAGCAAGCATTTGGTTCACATCCAGAAGTCGAGCTTTTCCAATCACCCCCGACGAACCAGAACTTCTCTTTCCAATCAGTAATCTTGTTCGGCATATCCTCAATGACCTTGCATTTGGCATTTGCCTACATGAACAACCATCCGTGTTCGCCCTTGGGTCGAGTCAAATGCACTAATCGAGAGAGTTCTGCTGCTGTTGGATAATACACGAGCTTCGTTTTGCTGAACAAAGTTAAGAAACTCATAATCATGTGCCACCCATTCGGCTTTAGCTGTGTAATGATGATGTTCCATTCTACGAGCAGGCGAGTAATAGCCGGATGAAGTGGGAATCGAAGACCCGCTTCCATTGTGTCTAAATTCACAGCAACACAACCCTCAGGAGGCTAATCTGCTCGCTCTTCGGGACCAGGCGCCCAGAAAAACACATCTTTCGGGGTATCATAATTCCTATACAATTGGCCGAGCATATCAACATCAATCACGCTCGCAATTTTGCTCGCCGGGTATTCATTCTCAACCCTGGTCCTATGAGGTTGTTCAGGCCAATCAAAATCATAACGAGCGCTATACTTGACATATGTTGAACTATGGGGAAGACCAACAGGGATGTCGAGCTCCGTGTTCTGCTCACCGTCGAATCCTCTGTTCGACTCAATAACGTTCTCAGCCACCAAGATTTCCTCCCCCATATAGTCATCATCCCTATTTACATCGTGACTATATATAACCCTAGACCTAATTTGGGGTTGGGACAAAAAATCCTCACCCGAATCATCTAAAAACTCAGTACGGGCTGAATCCCTATCTAATTCATTTAGGGCATCATCAGAATCCAATGAAAGAACGGCAAATGGCTGTCGAACTTGCCGACGGGATCTTGAACCCGAGGCATTCATCTCCTGCGCATCAGCATCGCTATGGGAGATTGGACAGAAAGAGGAGGAAGAGGAACTATGGTGGTTCGATTCTATTGAAGCAGAAGAACTTGAATGAGAAGCCATAATTGGAATTAAAGAGGGTATGAAATAGTTACCTGAATGAAATCCTTCACCAAAATAAGAGTGCCCTTGCCGGAAATTTCAGATGGGAAGGAATGTGAAGAGAAAGAGGAGAAGATGAAAAGAAAGAAAAGGAACTGAGGCGGCAAAATAGGTATTCATAGATGCCGGATTTAAAAAAATTTGAAAATTCGGCACAGAAGACGAAACGACACTCACGAGGGCCCACTCAATATATCCAACACCCGGGCCCCCATGATGAATACAAAGCGGCCCGGCTAGGGGGTAATGTTGTGTTCGATACAATTACTCAATTTAATCGTACACGTCAGAGGGACACGTGTATTAATCAACTGTTAAAATAACCAAGCTCGATGGACAAGTGTGCTCGCCACTTGCCGACCAAACATGTTTGTTCGCCAGCTCGCCACTTGCCGACCAAACATGTTTGTTCGCCAGCTCGCCACTTGCCGACCAAGCGAGTATGTTCGCCAGCTCGCCACTTACCGACCAAACATGTTTGTTCTCCAGCTCGCCACTTGCCGACCAAGCGAGTATGTTCGTCAGCTCGCCACTGACCAAACATGTTTGTTCGCCAGCTCGCCATTTGCCGACCAAGAGAGTATGTTCGCCAGCTCGCCACTTGTCGACCAAGCAAGTATGCTTTCATGATTTCGCAAAACTGGCATGATTACGATGCTATCTTGAGATGATCCCGAAGATATGTTGATCTCGATCAATCGATTTGATCGGATCGAACAAGAAGAAATCGAGATAGCTTTGAGTCAAAGTGACGAGAGGTTAGGATGTCCGAATTGAGAATATTTGAACTCAAGAAGCTTCGAGTAACTGAAGGCTCAGATAACCTAAAGGATCAGATATGTTCGATGAGGACAGAGTTCCGGTATAAAATTGATATGGTCAAAGGGGCGAACAGGGCAACTAGTCGAGCAAAAGATTGATTTAGACGACCAAAAGAGTGCCTTATAAACAAATAAATGCAAAGGTCAACCAGGAAGACGAAGTTGAAAACGTGGCAGCATCACATGAGTTCTTGCAACACACGAAGTCTCCAGCTCATGCTTGCCAAACCAGCTCATGCTTGTCAAAGTACTATAAATAGAAGAAAAAAGAACAAGAGATGGGTTCACAAAAAATTTCCCAGAGTGGTTAGGTTCAGGAAAAATTCCCAAAAAGACTCACATATATTTCCAAACCCTATCTTTCCAAAGAATTTACTGCATGAGAAGTATTGTCATGTACTGTATACACCAACCTCATATGATGACATCCCTGGCTTGGAATGCCCCCCAGAGTAGTCATTTCTTGTTTAACCGGGTCAACAATTTCTGTTATTTCCAGATATATCATTACGCATTACTTATTTTGTTTGTGAGTTGTTATCAAATTAACCACATAATATTCTCCATAAAAAACGACTCGCAACAAGTGGAAGCTGAAAACGATAGGCTAAGGATCAGAAATAATCAGTTTGTTAAAGAGAACTTATTTGTCAATAAAGCGGTGAACTAAAATCACCAAACCTTTCGAAGGTAATCAAGAATGAAGATTCGAAAGTTAAATCTTCTGATCAGGAGAAACAGATTAAAGATCAACTAGAAATCAACAAACAACAAGCTGATGATTTCAAAATTCTACAAGCTAAGTTTGATGAGTTATTCCGACTACATGAGAGTCTAAAATCTACTGAGGATAATTTGCGCAAGAAAATAGAGGTTTTCACGAAATCATCAAAAACAGTTCAAGACATGAACACCTATTTTCGAACGCCGACTAACAAGAAGGGAATTGGGTATGAAAACCCTTTTACATCCTCAAAAGCCCCGTTTGGTTCACTTCAGAAGGGTGTAATCAAACGAGTCTCTGACAAAGATACATTAAAAGCTAAACATGTATCTGATAAGGGAAAGAGACCTGCTAAGCAAGTAAGGAAAGTGCCTAATCAGAAAGGGAACTAAAATGGACTAATCGATTAAGCATCAGTAGAGAATCAACGAAGAACTTCGGTTCTTCTGAAGAGACCTCAACCTGATCAGCAGATTAGGTATCAGAAGAGACAACCTGTAAAAAGGAAATCTAATCTGAGACCCAATCAAGGTCAGCTGCCTAACAAGCAAGCTATAGGTAAACTGCAAAGACCATCTATGCCAAGAAGATATGAATCTTTTAATGGTAGCAGTCGTACCTACCCTTATAACCAGAGACCTAGGGACTCTTTTTTGAGCCCCATTTGGATTAAAAAGAAGACAATCTGTAAAGAAAAATCTCAAGTCTTCTGAGTCACCCAAGGCTCACACGAATAATCATACAAATCAGAAAGTATATAAAGAGACGTATGATTATGTTGATATGTATGGGAGACAAATCAGCCCTTCTAATCTATCTGATTACCATAGAAGTGCCCTGTTTGTGTGGATCCCTAAATCCACCACTAACCCCCCATGACCCAATTCCAAAGGGGTACCTAAAGCCTGATTCGATTGCAGGTTCGCGTGGGACTGGCCAACAAAGGAGGTGTACAAGCAACTATCTGGTACATCGATAGTGGATGCTCAAGGCACATGACTGGAAGCAAACATCTTCTTAGCTCTTACAAAGAACAAGAAGGCCCACGTGTACTCTTCGGTGATGATAACTTTGGTTTTACCAAAGGATTTGTAACCTTAGAGAATGATGATGTACAAGTAACTGGAGTCTCGTATGTCGAAGGATTAAAGCACAATCTACTATCAGTATCACAATTCAGCGACAACGGATTCAGTGTTGAGTTCTCGAGTGATAAGTGTACGATTAGGAATCGAGCTACTCAACAAATTTTGCTAACTGGTTTAAGGAAAGGCACGATCTACACAACATATTGGAATAGTTGTCCAAGGAATGCATGCTTAATTGTTAAGAGTTCCAAAAGTAGCAGTTGGCTCTGGCACAAAAGAATGAGTCAGCTGAACTTCAAGACTCTTAACAAGATAGCTAGGGTGCCTTTGGTTGAGGGACTTCCGAATGAGGTATTCTCTAAAGATCAGACATGTGCCTCATGTCAGAAGGGAAAACAAGTTAAAGCCTCATTGAAGGGAATACCTGGACCAGCATCCAGTAGAGTACTGCAACTGCTCCATATGAATCTATTTGGACCAGTTACACCAGTCAGTCTCAGTGGACGCAAATATACTCTGGTAATCGTGGATGATTATTCCAAGTTTACTTGGATTGTATTCTTACACAAAAATAATGAGACAACGACAAAGATACCCGAGCTGCTCAAGAAACTACAAAACGAAAAGGGTGTCAGCATAGTAAAAATCAGATCAGATAAAGGTACAGAATTT
This sequence comes from Stenogyne calaminthoides, assembly GCA_037126765.1. NCBI lineage: Eukaryota > Viridiplantae > Streptophyta > Magnoliopsida > Lamiales > Lamiaceae > Stenogyne > Stenogyne calaminthoides. Next base: position 13,414,412 of record JBBCBC010000034.1, read on the forward strand.
CTGAACTCTTTTATTACTGATTTTTGCACTGAGTTTGGTATACAACATGAGACGTCAGCTGCAAGAACGCCACAACAAAATGGAGTAGCAGAACCGAGAAACATAACTCTCAAGAAAGCTGCTCGCACTATGTTAGCTGAACATGCGACACCAAGTCGTTTCTGGGCAGAAGCCATCAACACTGCATGCCACACTCAGAACAGATGTTCTCTGATAAAGACTCACTTCAAAACACCCTATGAACTGTGGAAAGGCAGAAAACCTCGTGTTTCTTACTTCCATGTTTTTGGGTGCAAGTGTTTCATACACAACAATGGGAAAAGTCAGTTGAAGACTTTTGAGGCCAAGTCAAATGAGGGTATATTCTTAGGATATTCCTCATCCAGCAAGGCTTTCAGGGTTTACAACAAACGAACCCTAGTTATGGAAGAAACACCCCATGTGGTCTTTGATGAGACATCTTCTGAACAAGAGAAAGCTGCCTCAAAACAAGCAGTACCAGATCAACCGGTACCTGATATGCAGAAAATGGATCAGCTAAGTATCAAGGAGAAAGAATCTAAACACGTAACAGTGTATATCCCAGAACTTGATCTTGCTGATTCAACAGGTCAATCAGACCCTAAGGTATGCACAACTGTCGATTGAAGAAAGTTCGATGCAGTTTGAGACAAATATCAACCCGAACCATCTGGTTGGGGGAACTCTGAAGTTCCTCTGACGGACATCGACACATGATGAGTCCAACATCAGCTGAGACATGTTCTTATAAAGTGGATCATAATTCCGTACCATTCCCAATCACTAGTAATGAACTACTATCAGAAGAGGATGATGTTCTCCAAATAGACGCAAATCAGAAAAGAAGGACCTGGATTACCAGTCATCCAACTGATCTGATTATCGGAGACCCATCTGATAGAGTCAAAACTAGACATCATATTGGTGAAAGTGCCATGTATTGTTGTTATCTGTCTTTGAAGGAACCAACTACAGTAGAAGAAGCTCTACAAGAAGCAAGCTGGATTCTAGCCATGCAAGAGGAACTGGAACAGTTTGAGAGGAATCAAGTTTGGAAACTGGTGGACAGACCAACTCATCAAGACGTGATTGGCACGAAGTGGGTATTCAAGAACAAGAGAGATGAGAATAATGTCATAACCAAGAATAAGGCAAGACTTGTTGCTAAGGGGTATTCACAATCAGAAGGAATTGATTATGATGAGACCTTTGCACCGGTCGCTTCGCCTAAAGCCATTATTTGTTTCTAGCATATCTTTGCCTACGAGAGGGTTCATTGTGTATCGATGGATGTATGTAAAGTGCATTCTTAAATGGGGTACTAGCAAAGGAAGTTTATGTTGAACAACCTCCAGGCTTTGAAAAAGGCAACCAAGTGTACCGTTTAAGAAAGCTCTTTATGGCCTGAAACAAGCTCCTCGGGCTTGGTATGATACACTCTCTCAGTTCTTGATAGATAGCGGTTTCACTAAAGGAATAGTGGACAGGATCTTATTCAGAATAGAAGATGGAGAAGATATTCTGATGGTTCAGATTTACGTGGACGACATCATCTTCGGATCTCCCAACAAGAAGTTATGTGAGAAGTTCAGCAAATTGATGCAAGGGAAGTTCGAGATGTCCATGATGGGTCGGATGAATTACTTTACGGGTTTACAAGTCAAGGAAAGTCTGAAGGGATATTCATCGTCGAGCAAAAATACACAAGGAATCTACTGGCCAAGTTTGGAGTTCAACACTGTAAGGAAGACATAATTCCCATGATGACCGGGTTCAAGATGGATCCAGATGAGGACGGTCAGAAAACTAATCAGAAAGAATATAGGGCTCTCATTGGATCGTTACTATACTTGACTACCAGTAGACCAGATATCACTTTTGCAGTAGGTGTATGCGCCAGATTTCAAGCAAATCCAATGCAAAGCCACCTAGAAGCAGCTAAGCGGATTCTCAAGTATCTGAAGGGGATAGTAAACCTTGGTTTATTTTACCCATCAGATGATAATCTATAGCTTAGTGGGTATTCTGATTCTGATTACGGAGGTTGCAGAATCGGCAGGAAGTCAACCTCAGGTACATGTCAGTTTTTGGGAAATAAACTGATCTCTTGGTTTTCGAAAAAGCAGACACCAGTTGCGACATCTACTACTGAAGCAGAATATATGGCTGCAGGAAGCTGTTGTTCCCAACTGCTCTGGCTAAGTCAGCAGCTGAGGGATTACAACATCGTAAATAAGAACGTACCTATATTCTGTGACAGTAATAGTGCCATTGTAATCACTCAGAATCTTGTTCTACATACAAGATGCAAGCATGTGGATGTCAGACACCATTTTATCATAGATCACGTTGAAAAGAAGAATATCAGAATGGAAAAGATGCATACTGACAAGCAAAAAGCTGATATTTTAACTAAGTCGCTAGCTGAGATCAGATTCAGAGAATTATGCAACGAGCTAGGGCTTATAGATCTCGGAGAAAGTGCATCAGAAATGGTTGGTGGACTAGTCTCCAGAACTAGTTGGTTAAAAGACTAACCAGGTTAAGAGGAATCAGTTGAGTTAGGAATCTCAACTGATCAGACGATCAGACAATGAGCCGATCTGAAGATCAAACAAGGAGCCGATCAGTTCAAGATATATCAGATTAAGGGGGAACTGATCAGATTGGAAAGTTACACTTTATAAGTCGATTAAGCTACGGTCAACAAGCAAGTCGTATAAGTTTAAAGCTACAAATCGCATAAGTCAGAAGAGGCAACACAACAATGAAATAACATAATTTTTCATTGATAAGTACCCGGAGGTCAGATCTACATTACAAGCTACAAGTACAAGAAGACCCGGAGGTCATTACATAAACCATAAACCCTAAGCCAACCCAAGGTAGGGAATGGGAGAGAGAGATTTTAGATCTTGATGCTCTCATTATCCCCCGACCCTAAAAGGGGCGTAGAGAGGCTTCTAGAATCCTGAGCCACCCTCAGAGCTTCGGAGTGAGGAGCGAGAGCGGCCTTGAAGGATGTCCAAGCCAGGAGCCCCTAGACGTGAAATCAATGGGCTCTCCAGCTGTTAAATGGGACACAGTGCCACAGGTTTGGTCACAAGGACCAAACGGACACTAGTGTCACATGCAAATATTGAGTTTGATACACGACATCAGCTATTGTCTGATGTAGACCGCATATCAAACCCATGTTTTGTTTCAGACTGAGTTTGTTGATGCTAATTCTGTCATTTCGATAGGCTCACAAGGTGCATACGGTTAGGAGAAGTGCCTTCTCATTTGCCTTAGCAGATCCACCGCCTTGGTGGTAAAGAAGCTTTGCATTGATCGTATGTGTAATCTTCGATGACGACGAAAGCAGTGTGAAGGAACACAAAGGGTTGATTTGAGAAGCTGAAATCATTGGAAAAGGGTTAAAAGTTTTCGCCGGAAGATTCACCGGAAATAAGGAATTCATCGGAGAGCATGGAGTATAAGCTAAAGAAGATGAATGGTTTATGTTGTGTTGTTTGCCTAACACCCCAGACAAATTTATAGGAGAAAATTAGGGGTATAAATGCAAATTTATTTTCTCAGAAGACTTTAAGAGAAATTTGCATCGACAACCCGTAAGGAACACGCGGCTAATGGTTGGATGAGTTGACGGTGTGAGTAATCACAGTGTATCTATGCCATTAATATGGAATGTCAAATCGCATCAATTTGGGAATCGAGGCGACTTTTTGACTCCCCGAAGTAAATGTTTTGGCGGGAGTAGACTTAAGTGCATAGTAAATGCGGCCTGATTAGAAGAAGATTGAAGGATAAGAGAATCAGATAAGAGAATCAGATAAGTGGATAAGTGGGATAAATAACGAAGTGGATCAAACAGAATCTGATCAGATGAGTGGAATATTGTTGGGAAATGCTTAAGGCTACCATCAGTAAGGTCAACAAGTACCAGATCAGATCACAGTGGTAACTGGTTGATTACAATATCAATCAGTCAGATACGTTTCTTATTTATCCCATTCTGAACATCTTATATGCGTTATTTAAATAAATTAGTTTTTACTCTATTTTCACTTTATGACGCATGCACTGTAAAACTTTTAATGCGGACTTGGGAATGTGTACTTAATGCGTTTTATTGTGAATTTTCGAGTCCGAAATACGAGAAGACTACTTTTCTCAATCGTGCGATTAAATTTTTTTTTTTGGCCGACTAATCTCAGCCACTGATTTCAAAACACGGACACTTGAGTACTTTGGAAATTTGTGCAAAAAGGTTTTCCCTCGCATACTATTTATCCAAATCTTTCTCAAAAAACTTCTTTCCACTACTTCGTCTTCTCAAAACTCTTAAAAGATCAAAACTTTCAAAATCTTCAGAAATTTACCTTTCAAACATTAATTGATTCTATTTTTCACGATTTCTCAATCATACGAATCAATTTCTGGTAATTTCTCGTTTAAATACTGCATGTTTTCAATTCACTCTGGTACCTAGGTTTACAAATCGTGATGCTATGTTTCTGTAATTTATATTGGATCTATATGCTTACTTGCTTAATTGATGCTAAAACCACTGGTTTGACTGAGATTATTGAAATAATTTACTCAAACTACCATCAATTTGCATATCATACAGAAATGACATATCTTGTTCCACGATAGGGTCAAGGGAAAAAGTTTTGCAACTTTGCATCAATGAAGAAAGATATCATTGATGAAAAATATGTAGTATTTTCAATCACCTCAGATCCTGAATCGCTGGAAATTCTGGAGTGCTTGCGAGCGTGCGGACTTGAACGATATTGCTCTACACATCAGAACATAGTCCACACACATGAAGCCCTAGAGTTTCTATACAATCTACAGAGGGATGAAGACATTGATGCTGACCTGATTTCTTTCGTTGGTGGACTGAAAGTATGAGTGTCGAATGATGATCTCCAGAGGATCTTCGGTCTCACTCGAGAAAGCATCAACCCAGAGACCTACACGACTGATGTAGGAGAGAAGAACTTTCTTGAAGCCGAGCTGTTGAGACCAGCAAACAAGGAGAATACGACGAATGTCAAAGCCTCCTACCTGAAGAGGAAATATCGCCTTCTCCCTGAGATCGTTCAGAAGGTGATTATGTGCTCAACTTACAGTCTTGATGATGTCACTTCATATAAGATCAGTGTCATGGCTGCAATCATCAAGAAGGTTTCAGATATGGATTGGTTGGGTATGGTCAAGGCACGATTACGGAAAGACTCGGGGAAGTTCGAACTGACCCAGAGAAATGAAGTGTGCTTATCTTCCAAGTGCTCTTTTATACACAAAATCTCAATAATTCTGTCAGATAAGCTGCCAAAGAATTATGAATGGAATGAGAAGGGAGCGAAGATATATCAAGCAAAGCACAAGGCCATTTTGGGCAAGGATGAGTCCCTGCCTGGACAATCTGATGAGGATCCTACTCCTTATGTGCCCAAACCCAAGGGAGAAAAGAAGGGAAAAGTAAAGGCAATTGCATCTTCAGAAGTGCAGGGAACGGCCATTCCAGAGAAGAGGTTAAAGAGGAAGGATCTGACCAAGAAACCGGATGCTCAGCGGAAATGTCAGAAGAGAGTTACATCTTCTCTGAAGACTGCTCCGAGTTCTGCTTAGCAAGTTCGTAGAATGGAGGAACTGATTCAGGTGGAATCAGAAAAGGAGATAGCAGTCAGCTCTGAGCACACTGCCAGAGAAGTAAGGGACGAGCAGATGATCGAAGAAGAAGGAGAGAAAGCTGTCAGAGGGACAGAAGTGGAACACTCTGAAGAAGAATCGCCATCTGATTCTCTGCCTCTCACCAAGATCTTCCAGAAAGCAAGACCGCCTACGCCCACTTCCAAATCGCCATCACCCTCTCCTCAAAAATCATCACCACCACCCTCCCCTCACAAAAATTTATCACCCTCACCCTCACCAATCAGATCACCCAGATCTCCCACACCCCCAATCAATGAACCTGTTCAGGAAACTGAACCCCCTCAACAAGCTGAAAACGAACCACATATATCCCCATCTCACTCCCAATCTCCAAACAAGTCACAAGAACCTGAGAGATCTGACAAGCATGTGTCCATCTCTCATAATCCCTTCAATACCAGAACCGTGCTAGCTTCACCTGTTTCAGAAAGCCCGGTTATAAGGATAATGAAGCAACAGATCAAGGAGTATCTACTGGACTTGTACCCTGAATTGGATCAACATCCTGACATCCAGCATCAGATAGAAGAGATTGTGTTCTGGAGGGATATCAGACTGAAAAGCATCGAGGAATTTATGATCCTCATGACAACTCTGGGATCAGATTTCTTTGTAGACTTGGAGATGAAGTGCTTGAACAATGCTGAGCGCTGTTGAATTAGCCTCTGAAGATGATATCAGATGGTTGATTCATGAAAGGTTCGGAATTGCTGATAACAGGGAGGAAACTGTTCAACCTCCTACAGATCATGAGGGAGTTGCCGATGAACCAAGAATGGGTGCTGCAGATGAGACCCGACTTGGCAAGGCTTCAACATCTGACCAGACTGCTATGCTGAGCTCCGATACCCTAGATCTTTATACTGAGAAGATTCAGGATGGGATCAAAGCTACTATTGAAGACAAATTCACAGCTCTCACAGCAGATCTGATGAAGCGGTTTGAAGAAGAGCAAGCAAAATTGGTTGACAAAGAAAGAAGTCACACAGTTGGGATGCATAATGCCATCCTTTCTGAAGTAATGCAACTAGTAAATCCTCTTGCCGAAAAGCTCAATCTCCAGTCTGATAAACTCAAAGTTCAGACAGATATGCTCAATGAGACACAGGTGCTACTGGAAAATGTCTGGGCATCCCTGGAGAAAACAGACAACCACATGGATATGGGTTGGAATCACTTTGCAGCTTCTACTGAACGAGCAAGAAAGGACATCGAATTTGCTCTCAGACACTTTTTAACTCCTGCAACTTCTGCCACCGCTCAGATCACTCCTCTTGTTGTTGAGGAACTTAGAGATGAGATCTCACGACAGTTTATTGCTCTGAATCGCAGGATGTCCAACCTTTTTGATGAAACCAAAAAGGGGGAAGGACAAGAGAAGAAAGAAAAACAGACACAGTTGGTGACATTTACATCTCTACCAAAAACCACTGTATCTGACTTGCCAGCCACTCCATCTACTGATCTCGTTGCTGAAGTGAAAGAAACTGTGGAGCAACATAGCAAAGAGATCACTGAGCAGAAGATTCTCTTTCAGACGTGTAACTCTGAACGGACCTTCCCATGCTCGGCCGAACACACCACTTGATACCCCCGTTGCTCACCTTAAAACCAGCTCGCCCATATTGAACCTGCGTGTTCGGACTTTGGAGTTGTAGAACTTCTCTGATCTCTTTTTGTACATGGCATTCTTGAAATTAGCCTCCGTCTTTCTTTCTTCCAACAGGTCTGCACTCAGGGCGAGCGCCTGGTCATTAATGTGCTCTCCAAAAGTCATTGTTCGATGACTTGGAATCTTGATTTATGCGGGTATAACAGCTTCCGCACCAAATGCCAAGGCAAACGGGGTCTCCGCAGTTGATGTTCTGAAAGTTGTTCGATAAGCCCATAATATTTCAGGCAACTCTTCAGCCCATCCTCCCCCTTGGAATTATCAAGTCTAGCCTTGAGGGTATGCTTGATAATTTTATTAACGGCTTCAACTTGTCCGTTTGACTGGGGATAGTACGGAGTTGAGTAATGCTTTTTTATGCCCCAGTGAGCACAATTCTATCTGAATTCACTTCCATCGAACTGTTTGCCGTTATCAGTTACTAATGATTGGGGAAGCCCAAATCGACAAATGATATTTTTCCAAACAAAGTTCCACATTCTTTGTTCGGTGATTTTGACAATGGCCTCGACTTCTGCCCATTTAGTATAGTAATCAACGGCAGCCACAACAAATTTTACTCCCGACGTGCCAGTAGGAAATGGGCCGATCAAATCGATCCCCCATTTAGCAAATGACCATGGGCTATAGACTGACACTAATTCTTCAGGTGGGCTATGAATAAGTGGGGCATGTACCTGGCACTTGTGGCAAGCGCGAGCATACGCGTGCAAATCCTTTTTTAGGGTTGGCCAGTAATAACCTTGTCTGATTATTTTATGTGCCAGGACGAGCCCACCTGTATGATTTCCGCATACTTCATCGTGGATTTGTTCCAGAAGTATACGACCCTCTTCAGGAGTAATACACTTCAATAGTGGAAGTGAGAAGCTTCTTTTGTACAAATGCTCGTCTATGATAGTATAACGAGCAGATTGTAATCTGAGGCGTGTAGCTTGTGCCTTATTTTTAGGGAGAAGTCCCTTTTGTAAGTAATTCAGTATTGGAGTCATCCAAGTCTCTTGTTCGCCTGTTACTTGATAAACGATTATCTGAGAATCGCTGTAAATCATCAGCCTCTGAATTCTCATTGTCATAGCCATCTGTAGTCCAGCGATCAAAGCTTCATATTCGGCTTCATTATTTGTAGCTGGGAAATCAAAACGGATGGTTGTTGTGAATGTTTATCTGGCTGGGCTGATGAGAAATACGCCTGCTCCGGCTCTTGAACATGTTGATGAACCATCAACATACATATGCCATGGTTGGTCGATAGCTTTTTTTGAGCATTTGTGGATATGCCAACTCGACCATGAAATCGGCCATAGCTTGGCCCTTCATTGCGGTTCGCGGAGCGAACGTAATGCCGAATTGTCCTAACTCCACCGCTCATTTGAGTAATCTGCCTGCAGTATCTGGTCGGTGGAGGACTTGGCGTAATGGGAAGGTGGTCAGTACCTCAACTGAGTGATCGAAAAAGTATGGTCGCAATTTTCGAACACTCATTACGAGAGCATATGTTAATTCTTCCAGTGGTGGGTACCGGAGCTCGACTTTTTAAGCACTTGGCTTACATAGTAAATGGGCAAATGTGTGGTCCCTTCTATCCCGTCTGACGAAACAAAGATCGATTGCATGTTCGGATCAAAGAAGGTACATATAGAGTTGTTCTGGGACAAAGCTTAGGCGATGTGTCGAGTATATCGCAAGGTCTCGCTTCAATGATTCGAATGCATTTTGGCAATGCTCGGTCCACTGAAATTTCCCCTTCTTTAATGCATCAAAGAAAGGTTTGCATTTGTCCCCAGTTCGTGATATAAAGAAACTTCTGTGTTTAAACGTCCGGTTAACTTTTGGACCTCTTTTCACACTCACGGGGGCCTGCATGTCGAGCATGGCTTGAATCTTTGATGGGTTAACCCGATCCCCGATTGGTGACCATATGTTCGAGGAATTTTCCTGAGTGAACCCCAAAGCTGCATTTCTTCGGATTTAGCTTCATGTTATACTCCCTGAGTATATCAAACGTTTGTGCGAGGTGGGTGATGTGGTCTTCCTTATGTTCGTTCTTTACCACAATATCATCAATATATACCTCAATTGTTCGGCCGATATGTTCGTCGAACATTTTGTTCACCAAACGTTGATATGTTGCACCGACATTTTTTAATCCGAGTGGCATGCGTTGCCAACAGTACATATTCTTTTCACTGCAGAATGCCGTATTCTTTTGATCGTCCAGATGTATGGGTATTTGGTGATAACCTGCTGTATAGTCGACCAAATAATCGATATGTGGCATCGGGAAGTTATCTTTCGGACACGCCTTGTTTAAATCCGTGAAATCAATACATAGCCTCCAAGATCCATTAGACTTGCGGACGAGCACAGGGTTCGCAAGCCATCTTGGGCATTTCACCTCTCGAATCAGTTTGTTGTCGAGCAACTTTTTGATTTCACTATTCATTGTCGCATATTTTTCCGGACTAAACTTTATGTGCTTCTGGATAACTGGAGTTTGTATTGGATCAAGGTTGAGGGAATGACATGCATGTTTTGGATCAATTCCAACCATGTCCTCGTGCGACCATGCGAACACATCCAAGTTTGCTTGAAGATAAGCAATTGTTTCTGTTCGAATTGGTTCAGGTAATTCTGAACCAATGAACACTTCTAACTTCAGTGCGTTGAATTCGATGTTTATAGGCTCCAGTTGTTCGACAGGTGTTGCTCATTTTCTTTTTTGTTTCCACCGAGGATCTTGAATGGAACCCCGGTGTTCGTCATCAACCTCCATGGGTTCGAAACCTATGCGAGGTTCTAGGTCCGTTGGCTCGCTTAGCGGATCAATATTCATTAGATCTGGGACATGAATTGCCTTCCCGGATTATGTGTTCGTGCATTCTATGTTCGCGCGGGGAGCTGTGCTCGTCAAATTTGTGTTCGACAAAGATATGTTCGAACATGTTGGTAACATATTTGCCTGTTGGCTTGACTCACCGATCTCCCATGTTCGCTCCATCATGTTAACAATGTTTTGTTTTCCTGGTGCACATGATAGCAAACAATCTCGAGCTTTCTTCTGATCTCCTTTTACGCTACCTGTTCCATCTTGTGTTGGAAATTTAACACGAGTAATGTCACGAGAACAAAAAAAACTTTAAATTCCTGAATAAATGGGCGACCTAGGAACCCGTTATAAGTAGATGGAGCATCGACGATTACAAAATCTAGCATTCTAGTTCGTCGGATGTCCGGATTCAGGGTTGATTCTAACTCAACTCCTAACCTAGTCATACCATAGGGTCGGGTTACAGATTCCCCAAAACCCATTATGGTATGATCACACGGTTCAATATAACTGCTCAAGTCCCCAACTTACTTTTTCCATCTGGTTAAGGGTGTTGACGAACAAAATGTTCGCATAAGCTCCGGTATCAACCAGGAGGCGGTGCACCTTCAACCCGAGGAGACGAGCACTAATGGTTAATGAGTCATTGTGGGGAGTTATTATACCGTCGAGATCGTCGTCTGAAAACATGATTTGGTGTGAGGGTGGCGTGCTAGCTGATGTGCTCGCCACCTTTACCTGATGAATGCTTTGCATGGCACGCATCTCCATCTTCTTAAGTCTGTTCGATAATGATGGTGCCTGGTAACATCCACCCACTAGACCATATTCAGGACGTATCATGTGAATCTCTTGACTTTCTCGACCTCTTCCCACAGTAGGAGGCCCTCTTTTGGGTATTTCAGATCTCTTACGTGATTCTTCGGGATCACTGTCAGATGTTTGTTCTGCTTTACGTTTACCCCTTCGATCTTCTGTTTTTTCTGTTCGGGAGTCTCTGCTCGCCGGCTTTTTTAAGAATTGGGTAAGACGATTATCTTCGTATAGCTTCCAAAGTTGGCGGAGTAAATCGCGACAATCTTCTGTATTGTGCCCTATGTACTCGTGGTAGTTACAATATTTGGAAGCATTGAGCTGATGTTTGTCCATTATAATTCTTCTCGGCCTATCCAACATGTCCCGATCTCTAATTTGGTTAAAAATTGTTTCCGCTGAAAAGCCCAGAAGACTTCGTAGGGCGTTTGCTTCTGCTCTTTCTTCGAATGGTTTGAAAGAGCCTGGGGGTTTGTACCCCCCTTCATTCATCACTTTCTTCCCGAAAACTTTTCTAGTTGTAGGCTCTTGACCCAATCGTGATTGGGCGAGCAAATCTTGCATGGCTATGATTTTGGCCGCTCGTTCTCGGAATTCTGAATATGTGTTCGGCCAGTCTTGATGCTTGGCCTTCCACATGTCAGTGTTTAGAGTCAGGCCCCCGACCACAGTGAGGATCTTGGCATCCTCTTCAACTGGGGCTCCATCATACAAACATTTATCAAATCTTTCTATGTATGCTCGATCAGACTCACCTTTTAGTTGGGAAAAGTGCGCCAACCTTTGTTTTAGCGCTGGGCGAGCACACATGGATGAAAAGTGGGACAGAAATTGTTGTCCCAATTGAGCGAAAGATGTGATAGATGCAGCGGGCAAATTAGAAAAGCATCTATGTGCCCGATCACCCAAAGTCATGGGGAATGATCGGCACTGCGTTGCGTCTGTGGCCCCCATCGCGATCATAAAGTCCGAGTATTTGATGAGATGGACATGAGGGTCAGACTCAGCATCGAACAAGGGAACTGGTGGTCGAGTCTTCGCTAATTTCTCTTGTATTTTGGCCGCCATGATCACCGGTGATAGTGGCGAGCAGGGTATTGTGCTCGCCCGAGGGTGGCCTTTGGTCGCGGCCAGGTCTGCCTGTAATCCCTCGATGGCTTTCTGCATTTCATCAAATTTTGTGGAACTGACAGACTTGGATCGGGGTTGTTTCCCATCATGAGGACCCAGTGGGTCATGCTCGTGATGGGGCAGTCCCCCTTTACAAGCTTGTTCTTGACTACCCAATCGATGATGGATAGACAATTTTGTTCTTGCCGATTTTTGTTCGGCATGCTGACGATCATGAAGACCTGAGTGTGCGGGCATGTTTATTGGTTGTTCCTTCCCTGGATCCTATCGCCTATTATTATCGATTCGGTCTTTGGCGGAGAGCCTCAAGCGTTCAAACACTGAAGGTCTAGACCCCTGAGGCTGTTCGTCATCAGACGTATCATCGGCTTTTTTATTCGCCCGCTTCGCAGTTTTCCTTTTAACTTGCTCGCTATCAGGTGTACGCAAGCATCGTTCTTCGTCTTCTTGAGTTTTTAGCTTAGCCAACTCTTTTTCGGCCCTCTCTTTCTGTGCTCGCAACAAGAAAGTGATGACCTTTGTTGTGGCCGCCGGATCATTGGCAATATCCTCAAGATTGATGGTCTCCCCTATCTGATCTTTGTGAGGCTGGCACTGAGCCTCTTTCCGGTCATGTGGTCAACTTTGTCCCGACCTCTCCATTTGTGTGATTGAGGCATTTTATTTCTTTTTTCTACCTCGGCTAACTAAGGGTTTGTGTATGGATTGGTTTTTTGGTGAAGCACCCTCCTTCTAGCGCCAATTGTCGCGAGTCATTTTTTATCGAGAGTATTATGTGGCTAATTTGATAACAACTCACAAACAAAACATGCACGTGTACGATAAATTGTAAATAAGATAAATTTGTTGACCCAGTTCGTCAGGAAATGACTACTCTAGGGGCATACCAAGCCAGGATGTGGTATTTCGAGCTTTACACGTACAATATTTGATACACCTTATGAAGATGAATCATTACAGATGAAGATAATTTGGAGAGTTAGCCTCTGAGTGCTAGGGTTTCTAGTATGCATAAATGATCACTCGAATTTTTCTGTTCCTTGCCTCTCAAGTGTGGGTATAACTCTTTCTGGGAAATTTTTCTCAACCTTTATCTTCTTCTTTTTTCTTCCTTTTATAGCACTCCGACAAGCATGAGCTGGGTTGGCAAGCATGAGCTGGAGACTTCGGGTCATGCAAGAATCCGGATGATATTGCCATGTTCCCAACTTCGTCTTCTAGATTGATCTTGGAGCTTGCTTGTCCGTAAGGCTCTCTTTTGGTCGTCCAAATTAATCTTTTGCTCGGTTGGATGCTTTGTTCGCCCCTTTAACCATGTCAGTTTCATGCTGGAATACTGTCCTCCTCGAGCGTACTGAGCCCTCAGGATGTCTGGGTCTTCGGGATATCTGAGTGGCAAGCACTCTGCCCTTCAGGATGCCTGAGTCTTCAGAAAGTTGTGCTGCGAGCATATTGACTTTCAGGATATCTGGGCTTTTCAGGATATCTGAGTTGTGAGCATATCTTGACCCCTTAGGATATCCCGAGCTTTTCGGGATATCTCGAGTTGAAAGCATCTTGACCCTCGGGATATCTCGAGTCTTTCGGGATATCGAGTTGCGAAACATCTTTTCGGGATATCTGAGTATTTTTGGCCGCCTGAGTCCTCAGATTTGTTCGTGGCCTTCTTGAATTAACGCATTTGATTCAGTCTTTCCTGATCTGAGTGGTGAGTATGTTTGTTTTAGGCGTCATGAGGCGAACTGGCCGAACAAACTTGTTTGGTCAACGGACGGCGAGCACATTTGTCCACCGGGTATGATTATTTTAAAGAATATTACACGTGTCGCTCTTACGTGTTCGATTAATCCTGAGTTATTATATCGAACACAACATACCTTCATCTGCCAAGTTGATCCAACTTTTCAGGTACTTGGGATAGAATGTCAATAAGTATTCAATGAAGGCTTCATTCATATCTGAGCTGCTTCCCCTCCATTCTCTCAGAATTTCATGTAGAACCAGAAGGTTCTCTTTATCTCCTCCCACGCATCATTGAACTGAATAGGCATCCATTTGTCAATGTGCGTCCATTTCTGAGCTTTTTCAGTACCCCTCATCTTGCTCAAAAACTTCTTGGAACCACTTCTTCTTTTTTGCTCTTCTTCTTTCTTCTTCCATAATCACATGAACACCTGATACAAAAAGCAACAATTTTCTTTTCTTTTTCATCTTGAAGGGTTTTTAGAGCTTTCTTGGTGTTGAAGACTTCTTTTTCAGCTTCTTCCTCAGATTCTTCAAAATCTATAATCAATTTTCTCTGAGTAGATTTAGAAGCTTTAGCTCTTTTCTTCTTCTCCTGCTCCACAAAGGCCACATCCTTTCTCTTTACAGGTTTGACTTGTTCTTCACCGGCTTGGCTTGTTTCCACCATCCTTCTACCACTCAATTTCTCAGAAATTACTTCCTGAATAGTCTGCTCAGATACTTGAGTGTAGATAGGTTCTTCAGTTTCTTTGAATTTGAGCTTCTCAGTGGCTTCTACTTCTTTTATGGCATCAACAATAATTTTCTCTTCAGCTTCTTTATCAGCCTTTCTCTTCAAGGTTTGTGCCAACAATTCACTAAGTTTGCCACCAGGTCTTTCCCCCTTTTTGGCACCATACCTTGGAAGAAGTTGAGAAAGTGCGGTATCCATATGATATTGTTATTTGCTTATACATCGCACTTCCCCTGCCAACTGATCGTGCTCATCTTCCAACCTTCTCATGTGATTCTTGGCTACTGAGAACTCTTCAGAAAGAGGTGCAAACTGATTGGAGAAGACATTTTGCATCATTTATGTCATCTTGGTCATGAGCATAGAGCCCATTTCCTCAACAGTTGTCTTGATCATTAGATCATTCTTCTCAACCAGCTTGGCTTCTAGATATGCAGTTCTTTCCTGATACATCTGCTTCATCTCTACATTAAGCTCAGCTTTGACTACATCAACCTTTCCCTCCAAGGTAGTCATTTTATCAGCAAGAGATGTTTGAAGTTGCATCATGTCTGAAGATGAACTCAGTGTTTCTAGCTTTTGAGATTGGCTTGCCAAGGTTTCTTCAAATTGGGTCATTTTCTCCACCATTGGCACCACCTTCTCCAATTTCTCCAAGATAGGACTGAGGCCAATCTCTGGAGTGAGTACAACTCTTTCCACATGAGCTGGGTGTTCCACCTGAGCCTCAGTCTGCATATCAGACATAACAGATTTAAAGATAGGAACTTCAGTAGCTTTGGCATAATGTTTAATAGTGCCAAAAGTTACCTGAAGAGTGCTAACTTCAGTCTGAGGATGTGAGATATCAGTCTGACCAGCATCAGTTTCCTTCTCCATCTAAGATTGATTTTCAGGATCCTCTTGCTTATCACCCTCTTTATCTTGATCCTTAGAGCTGGAGGCATCACCAACAGCTTCCCTTCTCTCAGCCACCTTCTTCTTGACTAGCTCATCAAAATCAGCATTTTTCATTCTGAGCTTTGTCTTCCTGAATCCAGAGAACTCTGTTAGAACAGCAGTCTCAACATTCCACCAGTCCTCTCCTCTAAAGGAGGCAATGTTCAGCATCTCTGGAAGAGTCTGATTCAGGATATAGACTATGGTTCTGAATCTGAAGAAGAGATCCTAAAGGTCAGGATATGAGCTCAGCTCAGGGTATCTGTCCAGAATGATCTGTTCCCCCTTGCTGCGCCACTCAGTCTCTTCTGCCTCTCCCTTCTTCATTTTTGGGCTCTCAGGCTCAGTAGGATCAGATTGAATGAGTTCAGGTGCTGAGGGATCGAGGAATGGTTCACTCAGGAGCGCGTCCAAATTCAGTAGCTCCTGACGTTCATATTGATCTGAGGTCTGAACAGGTATCTCCTCAGTAGGAACCTGAGGTCCCTTGAATATTTCTTGAGATATTTTATCTGAGCTCAGAGATGTTCCGAGTACCTCAGAGAAAACCTGTTCCTCAGTTTGTTCCTGTGCGGTTGTCACAACCTGAGCCAGAACTTGTAGTGGAGATTTCAGTCCTTGCTGGTCTTCAGGTTGGACTTCCTCAGTGTCACTGACCTCCTCCTCAGTAATAATTTGAAGTTTTCTACGTTTCTGAGGGGCCAGTGATTTCTTCTTCAGAGTTTCTCCCTTTTCTCTTTTCACCTCCATCAGGGCTTCCCCTCTGGCATGTTGGGTTTCAACAGCTCCTTCTTCAGCGGTCTCCTCCTTTTTCTCTTTCCTTCCTTTCAAAGTCTTCTTTGTTGTTGGTGGCTTGAACAGAATTTTTGACTTTGGAAAGGGTGAGGAGTTGGCGAAGATATCCTCCTCTTCTCTAAACATTTCCAAGATAAATGCAATCTTGGTTGCATGTAGAATCTTCCCTTTGATGACAACAGATCCATTCACCTTCTGAACTTGCTTAGCTTGATCACTCACCACTTTGATTAAATAATGTAACCAGTTGAATGCAGTGGTGGGTGAATCTTCAATCGCCGCCATTAATCTCAACTTCGGCGTGCTAATCTGTTCAAAGCTGCTAGACCGACTCATGATGCATTTACTCACAATGTCCAGCAACACTCTATACTTAGGCTTCAAATGCCTTTTATTTAGATTTGCTTCGAACTTAACTGGATGCTCTGCAATCCTATTCAGATATTCTTGCTCCCTACCCACCATATACATTGTAGGGTCTTCACCTCTATCGCTCAATTTGTATATGGCATTAAGATTCTTAGGAATAATGTACAAGTCCCTAACAAAATCCACATACTTTGAACTATGCTATAAATGCGATACAACTATCTGCGATTCTATACAATCCTCCTCATCTAATTTCAAATTAGAGATAAACTCTATTACCTCTTTTGCGTATTCTGCCTCTGGTTGATTCGCAACTAAGCAAGTGAGTTTTGCCAATCGAATCATGTGCAACGCTTCTTCTTCGTGAGTTGCATTTGATGAGCTTTCGAGAGATACGACGTATTCATACCAAGGTTTGTTAGAAATAGCGAGCTTGTCGTATACAGAGAACATCATTTTTTGGATAATTTTTTAGAAAGGTTTTGAGAAAGATGATAATATTTCTGGGCAATCGAGATATTTGAAGCAGAGTGTTTTGAAGATAAAGGTTATTTGGAATTGGGCTTTGAAGGAATTCTTCAATAGATATATAGAATTTGATTCATGGAAAATCGTATAGATGAAGAAATCGATGGTTGAGATTAAGCACCGACTAAATCGGGTATATGAAAGGACGATTTCACAAATATAACGCCTTCAATTTAACCTTATTGGTGATTAATGAACAGTGCATGTAATTATTGTTCCTGCAGACCATTGACTTTCTTCGTGTATTTCAAAGGTCCCGCCCAAATATTCCTTCAGGTGTTATGTTATTTATTGCTAATGATTACTGAGATTCAGTTAGACAATAAATGCATTGCATGAGTCAATACTTCTTCAGACTAATTTTCTCCATCAGTCTTACTGAGTTTTGACCTTGATAAAATGTCAGTATAATACTGAGTACTGAACGGGATCAGTATAGTACTAAATACTGAAAGGGTCAGTATAATACTGAGTACTGATCTTCAGGATATCTGAGTTTCCCAAGACTCAGAGTTCAGTACTTTCAATTTTATCCTGAGTATCTCAGTAAAAACCTGAGAAAACTTCATGCATCTGAAAACCTTCAATTTTTCAGATTTGTTCTATTCACCTGGATCCAACATACCTAATTCAACTGATAGTTCCTGAAATCTTGATTCAACCAAAGGTTTAGTCAAGATATCAGCTCTCTGTATATCAGTATGAATTTTCTCCATTCTGATGTCTTTCTTCTCAACATGATCTCTGATGAAGTGATGTCTGATATCAACATGCTTACATCTGGTGTGCAATACCGGATTTTGTGTAATAGCAATTGCACTATTATTATCACAAAATATAGGTACTTCATTGGCTATAATCTTATAATCCCTCAATTGTTGTCTGAGCCAAAGAATCTGTGCACAATAGCTTCATGCAGCCATATATTCAGCTTCAGTAGTACTGGTTGATACTGAGGTTTGTTTCTTTGAAAACCATGATATCAGTTTACTTCCAAGAAATTGACAAGTTCCTGTCAATTCTACATCCTCCATAATCAGCATCTGAATAACCAGTTAATTCAAGGTTATCATCAGCTGGATACCATAATCCTCTATTCATAGTGCCTTTAAGATATTTCAGAATCTTTTTGGCAGCCTCCATGTGATTAGCTTTAGGATTAGCTTGGTATCTTGCACATATCCCAACAACAAATGTAATATCAGGCCTACTTGCTGTGAGATATAGCAGTGATCCAATGATCCCTCTATAATCAGTATGATTTATTGATTTGCCTTCAGGATCAGGATCCATCTTGTAGTTAGTATTCATAGGAAATCTAACTGCATTGCAATTCTGTACACCATACTTTGCAATCAAATCTCTGGTGTATTTTGCTTGATTGATGAAAATTCCTTCCTTAGTTTGTTTCACCTTAAGTCCAAGAAAGAAATTCATCTCCCTCATCATTGACATCTCAAACTTTCCTTTCATCAGGGTAGAAAACTTTTCACACGACTGATGATTTGGAGATCCAAATATGATGTCATCTACATAAATCTGAATAGTAAGATATATTTCTCATCTTCTATCCTGAACAAAGTCCTATCAACAGTTCCTTTGATAAAACCATGGTCAGTAAGAAACTGAGAAAGGGTATCATACCATGCTTGAGGTGCTTGCTTAAGACCATACAAGGCTTTCTTGAGCCTGTAAACTTGGTCATTCTGTCTGAAACCAGGAGGTTGTTCCACATAAACCTCTTTCTTAAGCACATCATTCAGAAATGCACTTTTCACATCCATCTGATAGACTGTGAATTTCATGTGGGCAGCATATGCAAGAAACAATCTGATGTCTTCTAGTCTTGCAATAAGTGCAAATGTTTCATCATAATCCAAGCCTTCTTCTTGGGAATAACCTTGTGCAACTAGTCTTGCCTTGTTTCTTACAATGTTGTTGTTTTCATCTCTCTTATTCTTGAACACCCACTTAGTTCCAATCACATTGTGCCTCTTAGGTCTATCCACTAGCTCCCAAACTTTATTCCTTGAGAACCGATTCAGCTCTTCTTGCATAGCAGTAATCCAAAATGAATCTTGTAGAGCTTCTTCAATCTCAGTAGGTTCTTTTTCAGATAGGAAGCAGCAGAACAAAGCACTTTCTCCATGGAACCTTCTTGTTTTGACACCATCGATAGATCACCCACAATCTAACTTTTAGGATGATTATCCAACCATTTTCTCCTGGATGTTCCCCCTTCAGTAATATCCTCAACATCAGAAATGTTAAGTTCAGGTAGTTCATTAAAAGGAGAAAGGGAATCATCTTCCTCAGGGGAAATTCCATTCAGAACATTGTCAGAGACATTTGTTCCCCTTTGGTCGATAGATTCTGAGAATGCCTCAGCTGTGACCACATCTTCATCGGCATTACATACCTGAGTATGAACTGGTGTATGTTCAGATTGGTCAGCTTCAGTGTGTTGGCTTTCCTTCAGTGGAGAATTTCCATCCTGAGTCTCACCATCCTGAGTTTTTCATCTTGAACTTCTTTGTCTGAGTCTGATTCACACCATTCATAGAAAGTGACTGACTTCCTCTTTTCAGGTTCAGATGATGTTTCATCATTCTTTTTTAGGCTAAGTCTGGTGATTCTCTTGGTCAGTTCTCCTGAGTCATGTTCCTGTTTCTTCTGAACACAAGTAGATTCATCAAAAACAACATGAGGTGTTTCTTCCACAATAAGAGTCCTCTGATTTTGTAAACTCGAAGGCTTTCTTGACTTGAGAATATCCTAAGAATATCCCTTCATCGACTTTTGCTATCAAAAGTTTTCAACTGACCTTTACCATTATTGTGTATGAAACACTTGCATCCAAACACACGAAAGAAAGAAACAAGAGGCTTCCTTTCATTCCACAACTCATATGGAGTTTTTCCTTGGTTCTTGGTCAAGGCATGGATGCATTTCGAGAGTAAAGCATCTGGTGTTGATAAGCTTTTCAACCCCAAAATCTCTTAGGAATATCGAACTTCAAAGAATCATTGTCCTTGCGCGAACTTCTTTCGAGTCCTATTCTTTCAAAGAACACCATTACATTGTGGGGTCCTTCGGTGATGTTTCATGAGCTATTCCATTTCTTTGCCACAATAATCGGATATGATATGATTGATAAACTTCGGTTCCTTTATCGATCGATTTTGACCACACTCAGATTCTTTTTCAATCTTGAGCATTTTCGATGAGTTCGAGGCGGATTTTATGCGAGTCTCTTTCTTACTGAGTAAGAATATGACCCATGTGTATCTAGAGTAGTCATCAACTACCACAAGTGTGTATTTTCTGCCATTAGTGCTCACAGGTGTTACTGGACCAAAGAGATCCATATGTAACAGTTGTAGTATTCTATCAGTAGAAACATCTACTTTGCTTTTGAAAGATGCTCTGATTTATTTTCCTTTTTGACAAGCATCACATACATGTTCTTTACTGAACACTTCATTGGGTAACCCCCTCACAAGTGCTAATCTTGCAAGTTTGTTCAGGGTTTTGAAGTTTAAGTGATTCATCCTTTTGTGCAACAACCAACTGGTATCAGTGGAACTTTTTACAACCAAACATGTATCTTTAGGAGTTGAATTCCAATCAGCAAGATACACATTTCCTTTTCTAGTACCAGTCAGTAAAATTTTCTGTGAAGTATTGTCTTTCACATAACATAAGTTCTTTGAGAACTCAACATTGAATCCTTTGTCACGGAATTGACTGATAGAAAGCAAGTTATGCTTTAGACCAGACACATATGAAACACCATGGATATGAACAGAGTCAACTTCAAGAGTTCCATATCCTTCAGTTTGTCCTTTGGAATTGTCTCCAAATGTGATCTGAGGGCCTTTTTGCTCAACATAGTCAGTGATTAGTTGCTTATATCCTGTCATATGTCTTGAACATCCACTATCCAGATACCATACAGCAGGAGCCAATTCATTTCCACTCATCAGTGTTATGTTATATTCATTCAGCTCAGTGCCCTTTTCTTTCACCTGAAAAACAGATCAGTTCTTAGGTACCCATTTGGTGTAGGGTCCTACCAGGTTAGTTGTACCTTTTGGAACCCAAATCTGCCTAACAACTCTAATTACTTTAGAGTGGCTGATTTGTCTCCCATAAATATCTACATACACATTCACCACCTTAGGTGCCTTAGCAGTATCCTGTGTATGAGTGCTAGCCTTAGCATGAACATGAGCCTTAGAGTTCTTCTTGGGTTCAGGCCTTTTGTTCAAATGCCTTAGTTTTTGTGCAACTGGTCTCTGTCTCTGCTGACTTGGGTTCAGGAAACCTTTACCCTTATGCAAGTGGGGTTTGGGTTGCCTGTACTGAAATTGGGGTCTTTCAGTAATCTGAGGACTTGGTCTTTTCAGTTGAGAATATCTCTGCTGAGTGTTTCTCTTCTGAAAATTCCTCTGATGGTTCAGTGCAGATCTCTTTAGGTTGGTATTCTTAGTCTGAGGCTTTGAAGTACTGGCCTGAAGATTTCCTACTGAGTGGTCAGGTTTTCTAGCCTTTTCCTGAGGTCTGGGCTTTCTTCCCTGAACCTTCAGTTTTTCTGAAACCATAGGTCCTTTACCCTTGTCTAAAACTCTGGGCAGTTCTTCAGTAAGAAGATTAGGTGCCACTTGTTTAACAAAGACAGTCTTGGTGCTTCTAGAAGCAGCATTCAGAAGACCTTGTGAGGTTCCCCCTGGAATGTATCCCAATCCAGCTTTTATAGTTGCAGGTATTTGATAACACTGAATTTCATCTATCACTTTAGATGCAGAATTCAATAGAGCTAACTTTCTATGGGCACTATCCTCACATTTCTTTAGAGTTTCATGCTTCTCAAAGAGGCCATTGAACTCAGTTCTGATAAGCTGAATCTCTTCAGTGGATTTCTCTAATTTTCCATTCAGGATCTCTATCACCTTCTCTTTTTCTGAGAGTTGTACTTTCAGAACATCTAGTTCATCAGTAGTTCCCATCAATTGAGAAGTGATCTCAACATTTTTAGAGTCTTTCCACTTCAGATTCTCAGCAGTCAGTTCCTTGTTCTGCTCTTGAGTTTCAGTGAGCAGTTCTTGTAACACAAATAGTCCTTCATAAGATTCTCAAATGAATCCATCAGGTCAAAGTTACTGTTTACAGTTGAACTTGAGAACTCATGTGCTTGTGTAGGAGCAACAACAGAGATAGAATAATTTACCTCCTCCACAGCCATAAGACAGATATCATCACTGTCACTATCTGAGAAAATCTCATCTGAGGAACTTGAACCTTCTTCAGAATGTTCTTCTTCCTCAGCAATCATAGCTTTCTTGCTGGAGAACTTCTTGTCTCTCTTGGCTTGTCTTTCCTTTCTTTCTTTAGCACTCAGCTCAGGACAGTCATATTGAAAGTGACCTTTCTTCTGATAGTTGTAACATCTATTGGCATCATCATCCTGATCACTTTCCTCCTTGGTCTTGGAGTCCTTCTTTTTGGATGAGGATCCTTCAGCTTTCTGGTCCTTTCTTTTCTCAGTGTATCTGTCCTCAGCTTTTGAGTCTCTCTTGTACCTGTGATTCCTGTAATATTTCTTATATTTCTTATATCTGCTATTGAGTCTTTCAAACCTCCTTGCCATCAGTACTAGCTTATCCTCCTGCTCATCCTGATTTTTGGCAAGTGAGTTCTCAGACTCTCTAGTCTTACAGGATTTCTCTTTGGCTTTGAGAGCCACATTCTTGCTAGATGAAGAATCATCTTTGATGTCAGATTTCTTAGATTTCTTGTCAATCACAAACTCATAAGCTTTCAGTTCAGAGAAAACTTGTTGATATGGTATGGAATCAATATTTTTGGTGTTTTCAATCACCACAACATGTATATCCCATTTCTTAGATAATCCTCTAAGAATTTTCAGTGCCACTTCTCTCTGTGGGTATCTTTTCCCAAGAGCATTCAGATCATTCATGATGCTAGTGAATCTGACCTCAAGTTTGTCAATGGATTCACTATCTTCCATTTCAAAGCTATCAAACTTTTCAATAGCAACATAAAGTTTGTTTTCCTTAATATGATTTGTGCCTTGACACATAACAGCAAGTGTGTCCCATATTTCTTTTGCAGTTTCACAGTGAGAAATCATCCCCATAACACCATCATCAATAGTGTTATACAAAGTATCTTTAGCAATGTAGTCAAGATTGACTAACTTTCTCTCATCAGGAGTAAGTTGATCATCAGACTTTGGAAATTCATCTCTGGGATCATTCCTCTCAGTATCAGTGATTCTTGGATTCACAACAGTAAATTTGAATGGTCCTTCAGAAACCATTCTCCACATTTTTTCATGTTTTGAATACAAATGAGCCTGCATTCTTAATCTCCATAGATCATAGCTCTCAACAGAGAACATAGGAAGTTTCTTAGAAGGCATGATGACTGAGCCTTGTAAGATATCAACAAATAGATCTATTCAGTAGACCACCAGAGTCTTTCAGCAAATTAGACTATGGCTACCAAAGCAAGTGGTCAAATTGAACCACTGCTCTGATACCACTTGTTGTTCCCGGTGCTAACGAGTCTCACACGTGTATGGGGGGGAATACACGTGTTCAGTGATTTTTAAAACTTTTCTATCACTGAGGTCAAATGGATCAGGTTGTCCTGATGATTTGGCCCTGAGAAGCACATATCGCCCTGAGTCAAAGTCTACTGAGGCAATGATCCTGAGCTGCTTTCAGAAGCTTCAGATTAGCCCAACTGAGCCTTAGTTTATCAGAGATCCTGAGCCGCTTGGATCAGATAACTATCTTATTGAACCCTCAGTAGAGTTAGTTCAGTTTTGTAACTATCTGTTCTAGCTCCTCAAGTGTGCGGAATGGTTGGCCCTATGTTTATACTCGTTTTTAGCTTTGCTGAAAATCTTCCTTTTAATAAAACAGTGATTAAGGCTGTGATCAGTTTATGCAAGTTCAGTGGATTGGTTCCAACTGAATATCAGTGAATTATGCTTTCAGTGAAAAACATGCAACAGATAATAATGCAGTACATAAAGCAAAACAACACAGCAATTATAGTGGTTCAGAGACTCAAGCTCCTACATTCACTCTCTGACCTTCAGAAAAATTCCTTAACCACTTCCTAAAGCTTTCTGGCTAACTCACTGTAGCTTACTCACTTTTCTACTTTGAGTTTTCTGGTTGACTCACTGCAGCTTACTAACTCAAACACACACAAGTGTTCAGACTACCACAAGTAGCTTACTAACTTCTTCTCTAGAGTTTTCTAGCTAACTCACTGTAGCTTACTAACTCTTTACAACTCCAACTCACCAACAAACACACACAAACTACCTTACAAAGAGTTTGGGTTTATGGTTGGTTTCCAACTAGGATGAGATATCCTTTACAATAAGAACAGTGCAAAGGCTAGGATATCTCTACTAAACTTTGGATATATCTTATCAATCTAGGCTTAGTGAATGAGCTCTCTTCAATGTGAAACACTTGGGAAATTCTTGGGTTTTCGAGTGCTTCAATTTGTAGTAATACGAATGAGCTCTTGAGTTGCTTACAAATTTCCCGTAACCTCTCAATGTAAAGGGTCACTAGTATTTATAGGCAACTTCACCAAGGTCACTCTTGAAAAAACTATCCATTGGAGGAGATAGCTTCATGAGTTTCCTCTTATGGTGTTTGATGAACGGTTATTTTTAGGGTTTGAACACTCCCTTGCATGTTTTAGGAAGTATGCTTTCATGTAGCCAATCACCACTTTTTGAAGTCTGGAACATAGTACTACTGACATGCTTCAGTGACCTATCGCTTTCAATTGTCGATAAAAAAAGTGTGTTGTCTTCCTCGATTGGTTCTTGTCTTGATAAATGTAGATAAACATAACGGCTCTTTTTGGTCAATCTCTACGAGTGAGAAAAACCTTAAACAACACTTAGACTTAGTTCCTTTTTATGCGATATGAATGTCTTGGGCAATATCTATTTTTACGAATATTCGCATTTTTTCTCGGTTTTGTAGTCTTGAGATAGATATTATTGATTGCCTCGGAACATTCGAGGTTATCTTTTGAGTATTCGATATCTTCTTGAGTCTTGATAAACTTGGGTCTTGATATCTTACGTATCTTGAGAATCTTACGAGTCTTGATATCTTACGAGTCTTGATGTCTTACGAGTCTTGATGTCTTGAGTCTTGATGTCTTACGTCTTCGCGTGACATCTTGAGTCTTGAGTCTTCTAAGTCTTGAGTCTTGATAACATCTTGAGTCTTGATGACATCTTGAGTCTTGATTTACTTCGAAGTCTTGATTCCTTGATTACTTCTTGAGTCTTGATTTCTTGAAACTTATTGAGTCTTTGATTTCTTGAAACTTCTTGAGTCTTCAGAATCTTCAAAATCTAGCCTAATCTATATCTGCTGACTATACATGGTGCAGATAACTTCCTGAACACTCTATACTGAATCCTGACTCAGACTATCAAGATTATCCTGAACATGTCATACTCAGGGGTTTTTGGGATCTAATCAAAATCTCTTTATTAAATTCATCTCCCAATAGCTGGCAAATCTGTGAAAGTCTGTGAACGGGGATTACACGGATACCATAGTGGAGAAATATGCGTACGATTTACTGTAAGGTTTCTCTTTATGTTTATACGTATTCAATTATGCAATTACGTGTTCGTTGTTGGTGAACTGTTTATTTCCACTGCGCATGTATTACGTGTTTATGTGCCTCTAAATTCAAACAATGGTATCACAGCTTCAGGCTCTTGAATGATTGCATGTTTGTTAGATTTACAAAATAAAAGTTATTTTTTATATAAATTGAGTGGCACGGTCCAATTGAAATTGACTGCACCACTATAACATTGTTATTTGTTTGGGGCATGTTTATTACATAAGCACTCCTCTCTCTTTTATTTGTTGGTTCGTCTTCCTCGGTCCTTGCCTAGGGTTTTCTTGGAAAACCCGACGCCGCTCCTCGTTCGATCGCAGTGCGCTAGCTCTATGTGCGACCCGCGATGGCTCTCGAGTAGGCGGCCCTATGCCACAACTCTCGCCTAAATGCGAGCCCCACCCTTTCGATGGCCGGATTAAATCATTGATTGCCTTCGTCCTCGTCGTGACTCGTGATGGTGCTCCCTGTCTCATCTCAATTCTACGGCGGTCACTCAAGATTCGTGATGATGCGCCCCAATTCGACTCAATTTGCGGTGGAGCGCCACCATCTCGATTCGTCTCAAGATGGCGATGCTTGAAATCTTTCGATTCACGGTAACTCACCTCTATTTTGATGCGATTCAAGGTGGTGCACCACCGAATCGATCGAAACCCAACTTGTCCGCTTCTACTCCGACCTAGTTCGAAAGGGCCGCGGCTCCACGCCGCTTCTCTACTTCTTTTCGCGACGCGCGAAGTCGCTCGCGACGCGCTTGGCGGCGACTTCTTTACATATCTTGAACCATCGACCTTGCCTTCGATTTTGCTATACAGTTTCTCGATCGTTCTGGGTTGTTGTCATTTGCTAATTAATTGCCTGTCAATATCGATTGGTTTTGGTTTAGAACTGATGAAACTGTGATTGATTAAACCCTAATGGTTGAACAGTTTTGCGAATTGTTTGGAATAATTCTGATGAACTGTGATTAATTATTGGATGTTTGATTGATGTTGGATGACCCGATTGAAAATGGGTTTGGAAACCGGGTGATGATGAGGAGAAGTACTGTGCTGAATTGGATTTTGGACATGCCCTTCTGTGCAATTTTAGAAATTTGCACATGAGCCCTTAACAAATAAAATTAAAATCTAAATTAATATGGATTAATTTAAAATTGGATAATGGTTGGACCAAATAATTAATTGAATTAATTATTAAAATTTTAATAATCGTAAAATTGGATTTAAAATTCAATATTTCAAAGTGTTATTAAAATCCCACTTCGTTAACTTGTTTATTTTTAAATTAAATTTGTTATCGTACTCATAGTCCACATTATAATTGTTTGGGTAGGCGACACCCAATAATTATCGGACCGTATTAATTATTTGGGTAGATGGTGCCCATATAAGTGTTAGTCAGTATGAAATCATGTTTGGGTTGGCGGCGCCCAATAATTGCTCAAGTGTGATGTTATTTTAACATGTTGGATCTCAATTAAACTATTAATACCTCGCCTTTAAAATGTTCCTCACTAAAATATGGTTTTTCTCTAAATTGAAACGATGTCTTCCATCAAAATTAAAAGTAAACCGGGGATTTTGTTCCAATGGGTATTTAAGACGAAAGTCTTTTGCTCGGATCTACATTCAATGGGACTTTTAAGGGACTCGCGGTGTCGCCGCTTGATGGTTGTAAACCAACTTAACTTTGTTTCACCAGCCAAAACAGGGAAACGAAAGTTAAGGGACATCCGATTAAACTGGATTTAATCAACTAGGAATTGCAAATTTTGCAATTGGTTTGGAGACCTACCAGTTATGCTATTGTGATATTCAGCCAAAGCAGGGATCATGATAGTAGGAATGTGGATCCTAGTCCATTACAATTTATATTTGATATAAATTACTTTTCCGATGAGGTCGTTGAGTATGTGAAAATAATGGAGACAAAATAAACACAAAAGAAAGGCCATGTTTATTTTGATTGTTGAATATTGATCATAGGAATTATGTGTTAATTTCTATTTTATTTTATTTCTCTTGGTTAGTTGAAATGTATAACTGTTATTGAGATGTGTTTAGGAAACAAACAAATTGGCTAGGCCAAATTTTCTGGACTGACACTGAAACGTGAGTTTGGTGCTAAAGTAAAAAAAGATTGAGTACGTGTTGGACACGTCTATCCCGATTACCTTTGCAGCTGGTACTCTAAGGCAGCCACGTTTGACATAGCAACTCAGAAGAAGCATCAAGAGGATGCTTCCTAGGCTCAATGTGTGATGTTACTCGGCATGACTCCCGATATACATAGGCTACGTGAGAAAATGGGTCCCTTCTAGATGCTCAAGCATTTGAAGGATCTCTTTGATTCTGAATCTCATTTTGAGATTTATGAAATGATGAGAGATATGTTCAGATGTCGGTTAGCTAAAGAAGGGAATATTTCACCTCATGTGCTAATGATGATAGGCCTAATTGAAAAACTTGGGAATTTAGGCATTGAGCTAAAGGACCAACGTTTTCATTTATGATATCCTCCAGTCGCTTCCGGATTCATATTCTGGCTTCATTGTGAACTACAATATGAATAAGACGGATGCGACCATGCCTGAACTTCACAATGTGCTCAAGATTTTTGAGTTCACTCTCACTAAGCTGGTGTTCAAAGGAAGGAGCGGGTAGACAAGGATGTGTGCCATCTACCGTAAGTAGAAGAGGGCACCGGAAGAAGGATTGTAAGGTTCTGGTTGCTGAAAAGAAGGCACTGAGTGCTTCTAGCACTAGAACATGTATGTTTGTTATTAAGATAAACATGTCCACTAATAACGCTAACTGCTTGGTATTAGATACCGGATGTGGCTCACACATTTGTACGAATGTGAAGGGGCTTATGTGTCTTAGGGCTGTTAGGCCGGGTGAAGTCGTCTTACACGTGGAACGGAGCAAGAGTTGCTACTGAACATGTGAGACTTATGTGTTAGACTTACCCTTTGGTTTTTAGATTAGAACTTAATGATTGTCATTTCGTTCTTCCTATTACTCGTAAAATTATTTTCATTCACATGTTGGACATTGAGGGTTATTCCTTCCATTTTAGTGATAATAATTGTTATTTCACGTTGAATGGTGTGGTTTATGGGAATGCCCCTATGGTGAATGTTCTATACTTATTGCATTATGGATATAATGTTTTTAATATACAAAATAAAAGACTCAAACTTAATAATCATGAAAACCCAACTTACATGTGGCATTGTAGACTTGTTCATGTAAACGAGAAAGGAATTGCAAGGTTAAGAAAGTTAGACTATTTAACCCCATTCGACTGTGGGTCTTATGGAGACTGTGAATCTTATCTCACGGGCAAGATGATCAACAGACATTTTTTCTGGGAAAGGGGTGCATGCCCAAGAAGTTCTAGAGTTGATCTATAACGACGTTTGTGGACCATTTCCCACTCTAGTTAGGGGTCACTTTGGATACTTCATCACTTTTACTGATGATTTCTCAAGATATGGATACGTGTATCTTATGAAATACAAATTCGAATCTTTTGAGAAATTCAAAGAGTTTAAGGCTGAAGTAGAGAAGTAACTTGGTAAGAGTATCAGGACTCTTCGATCAGATCGAGGAGGTGAATACCTTAGTCGTGAATTCACTGATTACTTGAAGTTACATGGAATCCAGTCACAATGGACTCTTCCCGGAACACTTCACATGAACGGTGTGTTCGAGAGGAGAAACTGAACCCTGTTAGACATGGTGAGGTCCATGATGAGCTTTTCCTGTCTTCCAACATTCTTATGGGATATGCGTTACAAACCTTAATTTACATTCTGAATAGGATTCCATCTAAATCGATTGAGCATACACCATATGAACTATGGTGTGGCAAGAAGCCAACTTTTACACATATCAAACATGGGGTTGCCCCGTGATTGTGAAAAGGATGCTTACCGACAAGTTGGAATCCAAAAGTGAAAAGGGTTACTTTGTGGGATATCCTAAGGAAAGTAAAGGATATTACTTCTATCTACCTGAGAAATAATCAGTGATTGTTTCTAGGCAGACCAAGTTCCTTGAAGAAAACTATGTCTTTAAGGAACAAGGTCGTAAGCTTATAGAACTTGAACAAATTCAAGAATCACAAATTAACAAAGAGACTGATGTCTTATCAAAGCAACATGACAAGGAATCAGTGAGAGCATTCAACAACTTTCACAGTGTGAGTCTTTCACTAGGTGATCATCTTTCAGCCAGTGGGAGCATAATTGGAGTATGCTTGCCAGTGCAAGAACCTCCAAGTGGGGTGAATGAGAACAACATAGTTCATGTTGGGAAATTTGTATTTAGTTTTGATGGAAGTTCCAAAACAGATTGTAATAGGACCAGTCAGAACTGTTAGCTGACTATTGACTTAGATTCAGATTAAGATGACCAACTGAAATGTATAGATAGTTGATGTAAAAGATAGGTCACATATTGAGGGGGAACTCAATATGTATAGGTTAGGTCATATTATCAGATGACCAGATAAGGTCAGATGATCAGAAGACTAAGACGAGTCAGAAGACAAGAAGTTAGATGATCAGGTGAAGAAAGAAGACACTAAAGACTCAGATAAAGTTGAAGACTCAGATAAACCTGAAGACTCAGATAAACCTGAAGACTCAGATAAGCCTGAAGACTTAGTAACAAACCTGAAGACTCAGTATGACTGAAGACACTGAGGCTCAGAGTCACCTAAAGATCAGAAGACTACCAGAAGACCTACATCAGCCGAGTCTGCAAATTGTGCTAAGACAATCTGCATCAGAAGACTCTACAAGGTAGACTGATCAGTTATTTGATCAGGTCAGCTCACACCTAGCGTCAACCAAAATGGTACACCAGACAAGACGAATATTCTACAAAAGGGATATCAATCGTCAAATGGATAAATAATGAAATGCCGCCTCGCAAAGCCAAAGAGAAAGTGACACGTGCACAAAAAGAGCTGACAATGCGGGATTTGACGTTGCAGATATAAACGGCGCTAATCATGCCTTCGGCCACACCGATATTCGGAGCACGTCACATCATATCCTACAACCTACCTAATATAGCCCGAAATTCAAATTGCTCTCCAACGGCTCTTTGATTTCGAGGTCTATAAAATGGGATTTCTCATCAAAGTGAAGGAAGAACATCCGAGCAAAGCGGAACAACGATATTAACGCAAATTATCAAGAAGCAAAAGCTAGCAGAATTTTCGCTCGAAGAACACCGATCTTGAAGATTATTCTTAAGTGTTCTTCCCATTGTTCTTAGCATAGAAATCTCATCCTCTAGCATTTGGCTACATAAACACTAGGATTGATTTTCAGTTGGAACCACAACAAATCTTTACCCAAATTCAAAGTTAGGTTAAGTTTGTTACCGCAAGATTTCAGACTAGGGATTCTAGTTTCTGATTTCTGGGATCGGTTGAGTGTGAACTGGATAAACATCTGTTGGGTGTTGAACTAACACATTAAACTAAGTCCAGTCGGTTAAGTTTCCCCTTGTGTTAAGGGAAGAGTGGACGTAAGACGGGTTTCATCTGAACCACTATAAAATCTTGTGTGCATTTACTTGCTCTTTATTGCTTTAAACTATTACACACAACTGAGCTTTAAAATTGCATACATATTCTAAGTTAACATCAGTCTGCACCAAGCAACTGATCTGATCAGGTTGACACCTTAGTCAGCCGATTGAAAACTGACTTGAGAATCTGATTTGGTAAAACTGGTTTTTCACACGGGTATTTACAAGCTTCCGCACTATCAGTTAAACTGACAGATATCAAACTGATCTGCCCTCAGGCACTCAGTAAGATTGAACATCAGTCCAAACTGACTCACTTACACTCTGATCAGGCAAACTGCAATCACACCTGATCTGCACGAAAAGTTTTTAGAAGTCTATTCACCCTTCCCCTCTAAACTTCTGCCCTCACGAAACCCGTTTGGGACCTAGAGTTCAAGCTCCCGCCAAAGAGGCATCTAAAAGTGTAGCTCTTGAGGACTCTCCGGACATTGATGAAATCGATGCACCACAAAATTTTCACGATTAGAATGTACAGCCTGCACAACCACAGCTCCGTAAGTCAATTAGGAATCGTAATCCACCCATTAGATACGATTACCTCTTGGAGGAACTCGATAATGTGGATATACCGGATAAGAATGATCCTAATACTTACTCTGAAGCAATATTAGATATTGATTCAGGGAAGTGGCATGAAGCCATGAAATCCGAGATGGACTCGATGTACACCAAACAAGTCTGGGACTTGGTTGAGTTGCACCAAACAAGTCTGGGACTTGGTTGAGTTGCCTAATCGGGTTAAACCCATATGTTACAAATGGTTCTTCAAGCGTAAGACTGATGCAAAATGGCAAAGTACAAACCTACAAAGCTAGGTTGGTGGTGAAGGGCTATAGTCAACGCAAAGGCATTGACTATGATGAGACCTTCCACCAGTTGCAAAGATAAAGTCCATTTGAATTTTACTTGTGATAGCAGCACACTAAGATTATGAAATTTGACAGATGGTAGTCAAAACAACTTTCCTCAATACAAACATTGAAAAGAAAGTGTTTTATGACTCAACCGGAAGGTTTTATATCTAAGCCGAATTCTAATCTAGTATGCAAGCTAAAGAGATCCATCTATGGATTGAAGAAAGCTTCCAGGAGTTGGAATATCCGATTTGATGAAGCTATCAAGTCTTTTGACTTCTTCAGAAACTCGAAAGATCCTTGCGTTTATCGTAAACGCAGCGGGAAGAATATTGTTTTATAATCGGGTATGTCAATGACATATTGATTTTGAAAAATAATATC
Organism: Stenogyne calaminthoides; assembly: GCA_037126765.1. Lineage (NCBI taxonomy): Eukaryota > Viridiplantae > Streptophyta > Magnoliopsida > Lamiales > Lamiaceae > Stenogyne > Stenogyne calaminthoides. The sequence goes on from JBBCBC010000034.1 coordinate 13,447,281, forward strand.
CCATTAATGCAGTCAGTTAAAGATTAGTTGTTAAAGACCTTCATGATGAAGGATCTTGGTGAAGCCTGCTACATCCTATGGATCATGATCCACAGGGATAGATCCAAGAGGATGTTGAGGGCTGTCACAGTCCACCTATGTAGACAAAGTGTTGAAGCGTTTTGCGATGGAGAACTCTAAGAGAGGGTCTCCACCGGCAAATCATGGGATAAAGCTGTCAAAGAAGGATTATCCTTCTAGCGAAGCTGATATCAAGCACATGAAAGATGTTCTATATGCATATGCAATTGGGTCAATCATGTACGCCATGACTTGCACTAGACCAAATGTGGCCTTCTCTATCAGCACCATTGTTAGATACCAACAGAATCCGGGTGAATCTCACTGGATTGCTGTCAGGATCATTCTGAAGTATCTTAGATGAACTAAAGAATGTTTCCTTGTCTATAGTGGACAGTCAGAACTAGTAGTGACTAGTTATGCTGACGCAAGTTTCCAATCCGATTATGACGATTACAAATCACAATCAGGTTATGTTTTACTCTCAATAATGAGGCGGTCAGTTGGAATAGTTCCAAGCAAAAGGACCGTAAATTCAACAATCGAAGTTGAGTACATTGCTGCACCAGAAGCCTCAAGGAGGTTGTCTGGACTTTATAGTTCTTAAGAGAACTAGAATAAATGCAAACAATCAAACATAATATTCTAACAAGTGTAACGCCATATATTTAATATTAAACAAATAATAATATTAAACCAATACTGAATATTATCTGAGCATTATGTCCTTACATAAGATTGTCTCTAAGACACTAACACTAATAGTAAGTTCTCAGTTACTACGAGATATTAGGTATCTCGTGATGGATGCACAAATACCTTGGAGGGTATTGGTATACCCATTCGAGAAACCGTTTGATGTATTTCCACTATATGTGTCTAAGGGTGTCTCAATTAGTAGGAGCGATGCGATACTCCTTTGACTTGAGGTCAATACGCACGACATGTATGGAGTGATGAACTTTGACCATGACCAACGTTTGCACCCTTCCATGGGTAGATACGGCTTGGATTGGGTTTCACGAAGTGCCTGTGCGTGGTAGTTGAGCCAAGAATAGGATTCATTCCTATTGTAGATTTAGAGAGAATACTTATCTTCTCATCATAATTGGATCAAGGTCATCGGCCGATGCACGTCAACTTAGACTTTGTGGCTAAGTGTGACATACATGATCAATTAGTGATTAGAGATAATATGATTAATTTATTTGAATAGACACTTCATCATGTTCAAGACTTAATCGAGTATTCGCGAATGAAAGGAGAAAATCGTAATAGTCCATGTTTCAGTTACAGGTAGTTGGACGTTTCTCGCAACATACCTCATATATTGTGAATGTATGATTTATTGTCTAGGGTTCAACTAAGACCGTTAGTTTGAATAATTGCTCGATATATGAAGGTCTATGGGTCACACAACAAGTAGTTCCCTTTTATGGATTATAGTTGGTTGATTAAATGTTAAATTGGATTTAATATTTAATTTACGGAGAATTAATTAATAATAGATTAATTTGGAATTAATTATTATTAATGTTTAATTAAATTGTATTTAATTAAATAGGATTCCCAATAATAATATATGGAATATTATTATTGGATTTAATATATATGGAATCAAATACGTAGAGATTTGATATACATGGGAATTAAATCCGTAGAGATTTTATATGTAGGAAATAAATCTAAGAGATATATTCAAATAAAGATTAGGGATTTTATTTCCTAATTAGGTTAGCTTAAGATTTAAGCTGAGCCTCTCCTATATATATGAGCTCTTGGGAATCCATAAAACGGTTGTTCAAATTCTCTCCATAAAATCTAGAGTTAGAATTTTCATAGCAAATTCATCTTGGGATTCAACGCTGGCAAATATGTACAAGTCTGTGAACGGGGATTATGTGGATACCATAGTAGAGAAATATGCGTACAATTTACTGTAAGTTTTCTCTTTATGTTTATACGTATTCAATTATGCAATTACGTGTTTGTTGTTGGTGAACTGTTTATTTACGTTGCGCGAGTGTTTACGTGCCTCTAAATTCTAACAAAACTATCACTATTATTCTATAAAACTCTCCCTGTTACGTTATTAAACTATCACTCTATAAAACTCTCACTATTATGTTATTAAACTATCACTGTTATTCTATAAAACTCTCATGATTATTCAGAAAGACTCTCACTGTTATTCTATAAAACTCTCAATGTTACGCTATAAAAATATCACTCCATAAAACTCTCACTATTTTTTTATTAAACTATCACTGTTATTCTATAAAACTCTCACGATTATTTAGAAAAACTCTCATTGTTATTCCATAAAACTCTCACTATTATTCCATAAAACAACGAACGAAGCCTGATCGTAAAATTGCAATGATTCGTATATCTTTCCTTTTTTTTCATTAGAAACTAAATCCCAGTGTAGATATATATGCATATACCTTCTATATCAGAATGTTCTTTAGCTTCGAAAGGCGGCACCCCATAGAGAAATTCATAGCAGAGAACAGAAAGGCTCCATATATCCACATTTGGAATTCCAACTCTAGAAAAAACATGTTTTAATTAAAATTAGCATACCCATCTCAGGTGGGAGGTAATTGAGAGTGCCACACATGGTACTCCTGTAAGTGAAAGTAAGAGAAGTTTCACACGGGAGAGAAGGGAAATAGGCGGTTCCTTGGAGAGAGAAGAGAGAGGCGGTCCGTACAATGGAAAAGAGGAGAATAAAATAGGAGGTCCAAATAATTTATATCTGACCCGCTTTGTAGTAAATGGGCCAGATTTGATCAAAGTTCAAAGCATGAACCAGGTCTACACAAGTTTTTATCTTAATATTTAACTTAAGTTTTTAATCTATCTAATTAGAATTAAAGATTACGCACAATAATTAAATCTTTAGCAAATTTTTATTTTTTGACAAAAACTCGTATAAGACAGTTTCATGCATAAGACGGAGTACAACTTAGCACAATTAACACCCACATTTTCCAAAGTGTTAAAGCGTCAATGTCCAAATTATACTCTGTCTCATCGTGAGACGGTCTCATGCAAGAGTGCCTCTTAATTTTTTAATCATATTTATATATTGGTAATCTGCAAGCCTTTGTTATATATTTAAGATCCTCACATGGTAAACCTATTTCAAAAGGTGTGACGAAACTATGTCAGTCTGTGTAAAATCCAAATCAATCAGATTATTTCGTTTTTAAATCGTGTTTTTTTTCGTCAATTTTTATTTTTGTCTTTCTGTTTATTTTTATTTTTACAATTTTGCAGATTTAATTTGTGAATATTAAATATGGTAATGTTCTTATTCTTCTTTTTTTTTTGACAAAAACTTGTATAGACTTGGTTCATGCTATGAACCTTGTTTTTAGAGAAAAAAAGTTTTTTTGTCCCATAACTTATATACTATCCATTTTCGTCCCAAAAGATTTAATTGTCCAATTTTAGTCTCATAACTAAATTGATTGTCCAATTTTGGTCTCATTTTTTCCCAAAAAATGCGAATAACGCCGTTTTGATGACGTGTAAGTCACGTGTTGATAAAATTTAGGGGTTCTATACTCTCGATGACGTGAACGCTGACTATTTATTTCTTTTTTATTTTTTTATGTTTTTCAATCAATTAAACCACACATGTATAAATAATCTAATAAATCTAATCAAAACTAAAATTTCAAACCTGTAAGTGTAAGAACAACTAAATTTTAACGGCACGTGACTTTGTATAAAATCGAAAATGATGTTTTTTTCAATTTTTCGGTGAAAATAGGACCAAAATTAGACAATCATTTAGTTATGGGACTAAAATTGGACATTAAATTTTTTTGGGACGAAAAATGGACAGTGCATAAGTTATGGGACCAAAAAACTTTTTTTCTCATTGTTTTTAATTCATGTCATTTGACCCTACCCAAGATATAATAAGAGTCAAGTTTAGTGGTTTACAAAAATTTGTTGAAAATGATCAAATAATTCAAGTTCATAGCATAGACCTAGTTCAAGGGAGTCCGACTCTTTATTTTTTATTCGTCAATTTTTATTCTTCTTTTAGTTTCCGGTTCTATTTTATGGTGTGAAGATTAAATATCTGTGTTATTTATTTATTTTTGTTTTTACAATTTTGCAGGTTGTATTTGTAAAGGTTAATATTCTTGCTCACATTTTTTGGGGGTTTTTTTGTCTTTTTAATTGCAATTAGTATTTTACTGAATCGATGTTCGGTCTCATTTACAATATTATGTAATAAGTCATGAATTTGTGGAGATCCAACCTAATTAAGTACTTTCATGACCCAAATATCAAGTGAAGGTTCAATTCAAGTGCCTCACATATGTCACACAAAATTCTCTTTTAATATAATAATCTCATATATAATTTTTTTTATTTATGTATATTAATATTATATTGTCAATTTATTATATATAAAATAAGATATAGTGCGTTGTGTTAGAACCCTGAATGGACCCAAATCCCCGCATTGGTATGATATTGTCCACTTTGGGTCAAGCCCGCACGGATTTGTTTTTGGGCATCTCCCAAAAGGCCTCATACCAATAGAGATAGTGTTCATCCTAATAAACCCCATGATCCTCCCATATTATTCCGATGTGGGATATTGTTTGAACCCCAACAATCCTCCCCTCAAACAAAGACCACATAACCTCTCCTCAAACGACCCTCTCTATCTAGGTCAACACCGCCTAGTTCATAGAGACCCCCCGTTTTTCACCAAGGCTTCACCGTCTTATTTGTTTATCACCGGTGACTACTCCACACCATTTCACCTGGGACCATGGCTCTGATACCACTGTAATGGAGCTTTTTTCAAGTCATACAAGCTCTTCCTCAATTTGCAAACAAGCTCCATTACAGTGGTACAAGAAGTTTGATGGGTTCATGCACGAGATTGAGTTCAATAGGTGTGAGGCTGACCATTGCTGATATTTTAAGATGTATGATAATGGCTATATCATTTTGCTATTATATGTTGATGACATGTTGATATCAAGCTCTAGTGCTCGAGAAGTGAGCAAGTTGAAGAAGCAGTTGTCTGATAGGTTTGCTATGAAGGACCTTGGAGAGGCCAAGCAAATCTTAGGTATGCGAATCGATCGTGATAAGGTGGCAGGAAAGTTGTATCTTTCACAGGCTGAATACATAAAGAAGGTCTTGAAGAGATTTAATATGGAAGATGCAAAGCCAGTTCTTGTCCCCTTGGGAAGTCAGTTCAAGCTATCCAACAAGGACTCACCTAGTAGCGAAGAGGAGCGAACCTACATGCAAAACACTCCATATGCTTCAGTAATTGGCAGTTTGATGTATGTTATGGTGTGTACAAGACCCGATATTGCACATGCAGTGGGAGTTGTTAGCCGGTTTATGGGTAATCTGGGTAAGCAGCATTGGGAGGCAGTAAAGTGGATCCTTAATTAAGTACTTGAGAGGTACCACGGAACAAGCATTGTGCTTTGAGGAGCCTGAGTTGGGGAAGGAGTTCAGGGAGCAAGAGGCGCTCGACCAGTTGAGGTCGAGCACTTTCGCTCGACCAAGGAGCGAGGTCGAGCGCGTCCAATTCCAGGGGGATAAGGCGCTCGACCAGTTGAAGTCGAGCTCTTCTGCTCGACCAAGGAGAGAGGTCGAGCGGTCCGGGGTTTCGGCCAGGATGGGCCAATCTAGGGTTTTGGCCCAGTTTCATCTTTAAATAAATATTGAATTGTTGTATTTGTCAATCACTCGAAAATTTAGTATATCTCCTGGCTTGGTAGTGCCCCCAGATATAGTCATTCCTGACGAACTGGGTAACCAAACTTGTATTCTTTAATTTCTTGTTCTCTAAATTTCTCCATAATTGCAGTTTAATTCCCAACACGTTGAAACTTTAATAACACTGTGTCAACATCAGTAGTGTTGTTAATTTATTGTAAGACATTTTATGATATAATAAATTAATATATATGTGTTGGGATATTTTAGTTTTGATGAATTATGCCAAAACATTATCAACTTGTGTTTTTGAAGCTAATCTACAGATAGCAAGTTGAGGGGGAACGAGAGAACAAACTGAGGGGGAACTCACGAAATCAGACGAAGATGATCGAGATCAGACGAGGCTGCAGACGAGACTGATCGAGATCAGATGAGTTAGATGAGTTCCGAAGTTAAAACTGATGAGTCAGGCAAAAATCGGAAGAAGATAAATTAAGCCGGTGATCGGAGATCAGATCAGATGACCGGATCAGAAGAGAAGATAAACTGATATGTGACCTGATGCTATACTAATCTGATCATGTGAGCTGATTAGATCAGGCGAGAAGTCATCTGAAGTCATGTTCATCGAGAATCGTAACGCCATCGATGATCGGTTAGCTCGAATCTTGCTAGTGACGAGGGTCAGATTAATGCGAAGACAAGAAGAATCGAACTCGGTCGGCTGAGTGTCGATATACTGATCGACGACAAGGTCCGACTGAAGAGAAGTCAGCTGAAGGCTCAGATAGATCTGAAGACTAAGAGAATCCTGAATGATTCCAAGGCGAGGAATCTGAGGAATATAGCCGTTAGAATCAGCTGACGTGGACCAATGAGAGGAAGACAACCAGCCTGGAAAAGCTGCAGAACTTACATAGAATAGTATGGATTTGAATGTGATTCTCTCCAACGGTAACATTCAAATCCACACTATAAATACAAGTTCTTCCTTCATTATCGGTGTGGAAAAGCGGAAATGAGAAGATAGCAACGATGCTTCTGAGCCAAAGAGAGTTAAGTTTTCCCACCCTAGAACACAAGTCTATAGATATACAAATATATTCAAAGAGTGTTCTAGAACCCAACCTAAGCAACCCACGATGTATCTTAAGCTTAGAGATTTTTCCCAACCTTAGCATTGAGGCTAAATCATTGTAAGGGAAAATCTCACCATAGTTGGAGACAACACCAAAAACCAAACCCCATGGTGAAGTGAGGTAGTTGTTAGGCAATCCCAGTGAGGGTGATAAGTCCCGTTGGAGTGTGAACTCGTTAAACATCGTAGGCAATCCCGTGGAGGGTGATAAGTCCCGAGGCGAACCGAGAGAGGGTTATAAGTCGATTCGAGTGTGAGCTCTCGGTAAATATCTATAAGCAATCCCGTGGAGGGTGATAAGTCCAGATTGAAGGAATTTCCCTAGAGGGAGAGTGAATGTAGGATTTGGTTGTCCGAACCACTATATATTGTTGTGTTCTTTTCTTTGCTTTATGTTTATACTTGTCATATGCATTTGATTATAAGCAAAAACAACACACATGAGCTCCAAAGTTTAAAAAATTGGAAACACTCTGCCCTCACTTCTTTTTTTATATGCATCGCACGAAATGTTTTGCTTTCAAGACGCGCTTAAATGGGTTTTCAAATCGGGACCAACAATTGGTATCAGAGCTGGTGTTCAAACGTTTCAAAGTGACCACCGAATCGATCTTTTTAAAAAAAAACCTGTTTATTTAAAATTGCATATATTCTAATGTTTTGGCTTCATTATCAAAAGGGGAAATTGTTGGGATATTTTAGTTTTGATGAATTATGCTTAAAAAACATTATCAACTTGTGTTTTTGAAGCTAATCTACAGATAACAAGTTGAGGGGGAACGAGAGAACAAACTGAGGGGGAACTCACGAAATCAGACGAAGATGATCGAGATCAGATGAGGCTGCAGACGAGACTGATCGAGATCAGATGAGTTAGATGAGTTCCGAAGTTAAAACTGATGAAATTTCGGCAAAATCGAGAAGAAGAGATAAATTAAGCCGGTTGATCGGGAGATCAAATCGGATGACCGGATCGTAAGAGAAGATAAACCGATATGTGACGATGCTTATACTAATCGATCATGTGAAATTTGATTAGATCGGCGAGAAGTCATCTGAAGTCATGTTCATCGAGAATCGAACGCCATCGATGATCGGTTAGCTCGAGTCTTTAGTGACCGAGGGTCATTTAATCAAGACAAGAAGAATGAACTCGGTCCACTGAGTGTCGAAGATACCCTGATCGAATAAGGTCCGGTCAAGAGAAGTCACCAAGGCTCGGATAGATCAAGACTAAGAGAATCTGAATGATTCAAGGCGAGGAATCTGAGGAATATAAATTAGAATCACCGACGTGGACCAATGAGAGAGGAAGACAACCAACTGGAAAAGTCGGCAGAACTTACATAGAATAGTATGGATTTGAATGTGATTCTCTCCAACGGTAACATTCAAATCCACACTATAAATACAAGTTCTTCCTTCATTATCAGTGTGGAAAAGCGGAAATGAGAAGATAGCAACGATCTTCTGAGCCAAAGAGTTAAGCTTTTCCCACCCTAGAACACAAGTCTATAGATATACAAATATATTCAAAGAGTGTTCTAGAACCCAACCTAAGCAACCCACGATGTATCTTAAGCTTAGAGAGATTTTTCTCAACCTTAGATTGAGGCTAAATCATTGTAAGGGAAAATCTCACCATAGTTGGAGACAACACCAAAAACCAAACCCCATGGTGAAGCCGAGGTAGTTGTTAGGCAATCCCGAGTGAGGGTGATAAGTCCCGTTGGAGTGTGAACTCGTTAAACATCTCAGTAGGCAATCCCGTGGAGGTGATAAGTCCCGAGGCTAACCCAGAGAGAGGGTTATAAGTCCGATTGAGTGTGAGCTCATTAAATATCTATAAGCAATCCCGTGGAGGGTGATAAGTCCCGTTGAAGGAATTTCCTAGAGAGGAGAGTGGATGTAGGGTGGTTGTCAGAACCACTATATATTGTTGTGTTTTTTTTTCTTTTTATGTTTATACTTGTCATATGCATTTGATTATAAGTAAAACAACACACATGAGCTCCAAAGTTTAAAAAATTGGAAACACTCTGCCCTCACCCCTGTTTTATATGCATCGCACGAAATGTTTTGCTTCCGCACGCGCTAAATGGGTTTTCAAATCGGGACCAACAATATGTATATATTACTTAAATAAATTGAATATCTGAAGAAGAAAAGAAAATTTAAGTGGAGCTTAATTTTTTTTTTAAATAATTATTTGTCTTAAATCTACTTGAAAAATATATTCATATAAAAATTATTTATTTTGTGAAATAGATAGCAAAATATTCATTACATTAGTCAAATAATACTATGCCATGAGAATAATAATTATAAAATTTAAAAAGAAATACACTATTTTAAAGTTATTAGGTTGATTAGAAAATTTTATATTGATTCTCAATTTAATGATTTATCATATCAATTTTGTAAAATTAGAATTTATTTATTTAATTATATACCAAGCAATTAAATAAGACCACTAAAAAAATTAATTCAAAACACATTAGAATTAAATTAATTGGACTTGTAAATTAGTTTTGGGTTTGTTGCAATTATTTAACGTATTAAATTTGGGGATTGTTGTAATTATTTAACGTGGATTGAATTGTGGAAAGCGGAGAGAGAGGGAGAGTGTGGAGAAAATTAAAAATGAGTGGGCGGGAACAAGTATTTTGGAGACTATTCTTTTTTTATATATTAGTTTTTTGTCAGCCCGTGCGTTGCACGGAAGTCATTTTATTACTATAATTTATTAATTTATTGTTACGTAATTTTAATATCACTTCAAATTATTGATTATAAATAATTTTCTAAATATTAATTGTCATATTAATTGATAATTTAATCATGAAAAATATTTGTCGATATTCATACTCAACATTGTGAGATTCACCTCTTACAAAATTCTTCAATTCAACATTACAACTAACAGCTCCAAATAATTGATCCGCACACTTTGAAAGATTCTACACACACACAAAAAAAATTGATGTCAAACTTAAAATATCAATAATAAAAAAAAAGTAAACATAATACAATGCATATCAAATGCTTATTGAACTCATACTAATTGAAATCAACAGTAATCTCATAGGTTTCATTTCCAGCAACATTCAATAAGTATGGTCTAGTACTTATTACACATATATTTATAACAAAATAAATTTAATAAAGATTCCCTACAAATTATTTAAATACAACCTTACACAAATATTTTTTTCATATTGTAAGAACAATACTTATATAAAAATAATATATAATCAACACGAAAATAGATTTACCTTCATGTATCAACCTCACAGTTGTTATCCAAAAAAATATTCACATAAAAAGTATTATCACCATCAGATAATAAAGTTAAATATTTAACTTTATTATGATACTCCACTCCAATCCACAAAATCATTGTTTCTCTGCTGTAAGAAATAACACATCTTCTCTGGAAAAAGACGGGCTAATATGTTGCTTTCCATCTCTAGTTCTTAGGTGGAACTATTTCGGAAAACAATTTCCGAATAACTCAACAATCAAATTTGGGATGAACTAAAAAAAATGAAAGTATTAATAAACAAATTAATAAAGTATACTAAATTCATTAAAAAAAAACTATATAGACATAATAATAATGAACATACGATAATATCCGAGTATGACACAAGAATTTCAAGTATAATCCTGTTGAACATAATAAAAAAATTCTATATATAAAATTCACGTATATAATAATTGTATGTTATTTTAAATTTTTACCATCTAAAAAAAAGTCAATTGAGCCGAATTTTTAAATTTCAGATTTCACGTATTATTTCCTAGTTTGTGGAACCAATTGATATATTGAACAATGATGTTTATTTAATTAATAAAAATGAGTAAAATATACCCAAAAATTAGTGCTGATAAATTTACGCCTAAAATTAATCAACTATATCAATAATGTTCATAATAAAAGAGAAAAAGTCAACGTTCAAATTTAATTAAACTAGTTGTAATTTTTAATTTTTATAATTTATAAATATTTATTAAAAATGTAAACGAATATATATATATATATATATATATAGATATATAGATATATTAAAACACATCAACATGGAGAAAGTGTTCAGAAATGGGAAGCAGAGAACACATAAGAAGTCCTTTGAAAAATGATTTAAGACTAAATTGAATCAAGTAAATAAACGAAAAAGAAATTTTAAGAGTATAGTCGCAACAACGAATAAATTTTAATCAAACAAATTAAAGGGAAAATAATTTCTAAAAATATAGTCATCACATTGTACTTGCACTTTTAATGAGTTGAATTAATAGGAAACGAAAATGCAAATTAACAATTAATTAATCCCAATTGAATCAAAACAAAATCTGCTAGCTACTGTACTTGCACTTTTAATGAGTTGAATTAACAGGAAATGAAAATGCAAATTGATAATTAATTAATCCCAGTTGAATCAAAACAAACCTGAGTACTGTGAGGCGAACAATAGATAAAAACATCCACAACTGACAAATTAACATTGATATGAAATACAAGGATAAAGGTAGAATTTCATCTCTCACAGGGAATTTGAAAAATAAATATGTACAATTGGTTTAAAACTTAAATTTCAGAATTCTTAACTAATCCCATAGGTTTTGGCCTCCAGCATGTTTTTCTTATGAACTCCAAGCATATGAAGCATAACATCTTTAACTCTCTCTACACTCAGTTTCACTTGAATCATCAAATATTTATGATTTCTTTCTTTCATTCCCTTTGCTGAAAAAACGGTAACCTTTTCCCAGCCTTCATTTCTTCGATCTGAAGACATCAATTAATTAATACTAATTATTTGAAGGGAAAAAAAATAGAAATTTAAAGTCACTCAAGAAAAATAAGAACACGTCTGAAAACAAATGTTATAGCTCTTTTTAACATGCATACACACCCACAAACTGAAGTTTATGTTGTTATTTGCAAACCAATCTTCAAATAAATTAAACACAATATTAATATCTTTCAAGTTATTCAAATTCTTGAAGGAGCCAAGAACTTTCTGGCCTTGGAATCATAAGTTTTACCAACTTTTTGGCGAAAAATCAGTTGATTTCAACTTTTCAAAAAGTATCTAAAAATAATCTCTGAACAACAGAAGAAGCACAGAAAACTAATGCGACAAACAAAACTAATGGCGTGATTAAAAGAAAAGAGTTTAGAGCAGCAACCCAGAATTATAATCCATTGCGAAGTTTGTTTTTCTCAACAATAGCAGAAACCCAGAAATCTCTTCAGTAGCAGAAAACTATAATCAATAGCAGAAACTCCAGTTGATTCCAAATCAAATTACCATGGTTTGCCAACAAACAGCTTCAATTCAAACAAAGTGAAATTATTAGGAAAAAAAGCTTACCAAATACCTTCATCTTAAGCAAAGTTGAAATAACTGCATACCAAGAAATCGTTAGTCACATTATCAATCTACTAAATTTAATCACAACTGATTCAATTTCTACGAAAAGAAAACACACAATAGGGGTTATCAAAATCATAAATAAGGAAAAAAACAGAGGACAAGGAATTAAGCTAATTATTATTCAAACAACATATGATTGATCATTAACAACAACCTCAAGCAAAGAAAAGGCTAAACCACATAACCAAACCAAAATTTGCTTTAAAAAAGATTCTACCTTTTGCAGTTCCAAATATTCACTCAAACGTGTTTGATATATGAACTTGGCCTTCGCATACTCATCAGTGTCACGGGATTGATCAAATTCAACAAAACCCCTCTTCATCTTCTCGTTCAGAATTCCAAAATTCCTCCTCTGATTAAATATAATAACAAAAAATACGCGGACACTAAAAAAATTAGAAATAACTGCTATAGATTTGCAGGAAAACATACAGAGAATAAGGCGTTAGTTCAGATTCTGAATCGCAGTAGTTCAGGAGCCAATCGTCGTCGTTCCAGGATCCCTTATCGCATTCGCCGCTTCCATTACCGTCGTCAACGTTCCAGGATCCGTCGCCGCTTCCACCGCGTCCACCACCGTGCGACCCCTTGTCGGACACCCAAGTCGCCACGCCGCCTCAATATGCGCAGTGTCTTCGCGCGATCGAATTTGGACAGAGTTTCATTCCTTATCATCTCAAAATTAGGATTCTCTTTTTCAAGGAAGAAGAGATGAAGCGGCACGGGCACAACGAAAATGATTAATTAAAAAATTGATTCAAAATTAATAAAATAGTGAAAATGATATATTGGAAAACAATTTTAATATTATGAAGATGACACGTGGCAGAACGACAGAGGAGACACTTGTCAGCACTCTGTGGGTGCACTCCTACCATTATAATATAAGATTTTTAAAAGGATTTCATATAATTATATTTATATACTTTTTGAAAATTAAAAACACTAGTTCTCATTATTGCAAACACAAGAGAGGTCGGATAGCCCATCCACAAAGGTTGAAGGGTCTAGCCAACAATGAGAGTCTCCATAATCCTGGGAGACCCGTGCAAACTCGTGAGCCGACATATTGACATTTCTTCTAACGAAATGAAAAATAAAATTAAGATTATGGTTTAATATCCACCTACAAGCACCACATAATCCCCGAACACCGAACAAAGCTTGCGAGCTGAGGCAATAACATCCACGACGACCTAATTAGCGTCTCCTTTTATCACTACTCGTTCCAAATCCAATGCTTTTACCCAAGACAATGCTTCAAGAAACCTCATGGCCTCTCCTACATCCACCTCCAAGTGACCTGGCAAAATTTTTGTCCTCGCCAAAACATGTCTTAAATTAAAATAGATTAGCATTATTATAGGATGTAATTGATTTTTATTTTATAGAGATCTATTATTAATTATGTCTTAATTATTATTATTTTTTATGAAATTAAATGGACTTTGATTTTATGTTTTCGGTAACTATATTATAAATTAATTATTATTAATTACTTATTATATTTAATTAAAGCAAGAATATTTATATACAAATAAAAAGTACACGATTATTTCATATAGTATTATTATTCCATTTGCAAAAGTATCAGATAATGAAATAATCTAAATAGAGTAATGGATTTCGTTTGAGAAATATTAGATCAAAAAAAATTAAATCAAACTTAAAATATTTTATCAAATTAACACTAAAATACAGTGGTTGAAGAATCATCATCACTTACATTAAGGAAAAAGTATATTAATCTAATTCTTAAAAGAAAATTTATGAATTTTTTACAATGATCTCCACATTAGATGGATATACATATAATCTTGTTCTCATCTTCATAATAGAAAACACATAACCTTCATGCATTCATTTCCACAAAATCTTCTTCTAATCTTCTCCACAGGTAGAATGATTTAGATCACCTAAAAATCAAAATATTATAATGAAATTGAGTAATAATGAAACCAAAGAATCAAAAACATCAGAAGAAATTTGTAAACAACTCAACTTTAAACTACATAATGAATCAAAATAATTACCTGCAAAAGAGAGAGAGAGAGAGAGATAAGAACGATAATCTTTGGATACCGTGGATAAATATGTTTTCGAGAATGAATGAAAAAATTAATAAGAGAGGTCACAATTTATAGGAAATAGAAGACAAAATCAAAGGTTGAGATCAAAACAACACTCTAAATGAATGAGATTAGAAGGATTTGAAATAGAAGAATGTGGGTTTGTCACATCATTGTCACATCATTTTATTACTTGACACATCATTTTATAGAGATTTTGCATTATAAAGATTATATAAATTATACTCCTTACAAAGAGATCCCACTAACCATTTGATACGTTTGTAAATGGGTTTATCAGTTGTCACTACAAATTTAGTGGGCCGTTTGATAGAAGTGTACCGGGATTTAAACCAAAAATATCTCATAATTTTGTACATTTATTGAAAAGGTTTTATATATATCACTTGTTTCAATTTAGTCTCGTATGTATTCAATTTGTGTCGATTTAGTCTCAAATCGCCGGAGACCAGTTAAACCAGCCAAAAACAACGTCATTTTTGGGGCGTGTGATACACGCGCCCTAATTTTGATCGGGCCTCAGTATTTTTCGGCGAAAATTAGGGACGCGTGGCGGCCACGCATCTAAAACGACATTGTTTGGATGTTTTCAATAGAGGTGCAAAGTTATGGGACCTTTTTGGTTTAAATCCCATATGCGCATACATATTTAAGACGGATCCCAGTTTTATCCTGCCGACCCGGATTGTATTATGGTCATTTCACTGTAGCCAACCTGTCATATGATTAGGGGTGGCATACCTTACAGTACCGTACCGTATCGGTCATACCGCATATCGTACCGTAATTTACGGTATGTAAAAATTCATACTGTACCGTACCGAAAATTACGGTATACCGAAGTTCGGTATACCGTAAATTCGGTATATTAAAATCGCATACCGTATACCGTACCGAAATTTCGTTATACTGTACCGTACCAAAATTTCGGTACATACCGAATTAACGGTATACCGTTTCATACCAAATTAACGATATACCGTTCATACCTTGATTATTTATTTAAAAAACCTGTATTTTATGAATAATAATCTCTTAAAAATATATATCTCCCTTAAAGACTTGTTTTTTTTAACTATGGGAACACTCAAAAAAAATCTACGAATTCTCATTTTCAGCTTAAATCAGGAAACCCACAGAGACAATTCAAAATAAAATGATAAATTTTCAATGTACGGTATATATCCAATATATTAATTAGATTAAAAAATAAAATATATTATATATTTTTCTAAATATGGTACAATATATATCCAATGTATCGGTATACCGGTATATCATTAAGTTATAATATTTGTATTCATTAATTATGCTTATATTAATACGCACTCATTAATTAAGCTTAAATTAATTACTTGTAAAATAAGTTCTCATTTTTTCATTTTATATAGGCTTAATTGCGAATAAAATCACCAACTTTTCATAAATTGCAATCTAATCTAAACTTTTAAAGTTTGGCAAACAAATCATCACTTTTACTCTTTTTTGCAATTCCAACTTCAGGCAGTTTGCCCCCTTGCCCGAAAATTGATGTGTAAAAATATTGCACCATCATCAGCCTAGTAAGCATCTACGTCAGAAAATACTTATTAACATAATAAATAAAAATTTAAAAAATCAATTAATATTATATATACTAAAAAATGAATTTAAAAAATAAAATAAAAAATGTACAAATAAAATAATTAAAATGCAAAATTAAAAATTAAAAATCAAATATTCATCCTCTTCACATCTTCATCCTCGAGAAAAAAAATTGATTCTGCAATTTTGCAAAATTAAATTACACCAAAATCTCTTCATCTTCAACCTCATGTTGCCTCCGTCGCTACCCCCACCCACACTATCTCACCGTTGCCGCACCCCGAACCCACATTCCTTTCGTCACCGCATATTCAAAAAGTAATCTTAATTCTCCAAAAAAAATCAAATTCTCTAAAATTTAATTACACAAAAAAATTCTACATTCAATTACACCAGAATATTTGTTGCTCCAATTACACTAAATCGACTATTCTGCAATTAGAAAAAATCAATAAACAAAACCAAGTTCACTATATATACCATGCTCCTTTACAAAAAAGAGCTCCCATTTTGAGAGTCGGGTATGGAATAGCGTGTGCAATGATTCAATTCATATTACAAAATTGATTCAAGTGTTGAGGGAAGAGAATATGAATGAAAAATGGAGGTGCAGCTGAAATTTATTTGCAGAACCATTTTTTTTTTGCGGATGAAGATGTGAAAATGATGAATATTTGATTTTTAATTTTTAATTTTTAATTTTAATTATTTTATTTGAATATTTTTTTATTCATTTAATTTTAATTTATTTTTTAGTATATATAATATTGTTATTTTTATTTATTATGTTAATAAGTATTTTTTTTGACGTGGATGTTTATTGGGTTGATGATAGTTTAATTTTTGTACACATCAATTTTCGGGCAAGGGGGCAAACTGTCCGAAATTGGAATTGCAGAAAAGAGTAAAAGTAATGATTTATTTGCCAAAATTCAAAAGTTTAGATTAGATTGCAATTTTTGAAAAGATTGTGATTTTATTTGCAATTAAGCCTTTTATATAATTATCACTAAATTTAAACTAATTAATTATAAATATATTTATAAGATTTTTTGGAATGAAATTTAAAAGGAATTAAATTTTTTTCTAAAATATACATAATCTCCTAAATTGAAAAAAGAGTTATGTTAGGTTAGGGTGTTATTCTTATATTTATAGGTATTCCAAGATCAACACATGGAAAAAAAAAAGATCAACACATGACGCAAATCTAAAGAATGTAACAGGAGATAAAACAATTATTGTGTAACCGGAGATCTTGAACGCGTAGTGTTTTTCTTTTCAAAATACTTCTTCCTATAATTGAATCCCTAAACCCTTTTTCATTTCTGCGCTCAGCCAAATACCGCCAGAAATTTACAAATTGAGGAATACTAGTTGAAAATGATCCTCAGAACGCCGCCGGCAAGGAAGAGACGGTTGGAATCCCAGCTGTTTGAAGATAATAATACTACTCAGAGCCCCAATTCCAATAAACAGCTAGTGATATTTGAGGATCTTCCGGTGACGGAATATACTCATGACAATTCAACCCCAATTACCTCCGAACAAATGCTCTGCACCTACCAATGCCGTCAGATGGTATGCTATAATTGCTTTTCCAATTTGATGCCTTTTTTTTTTTTTTTGGAATTTTTCTCGTAGTTTTGATTCGTTTGATGTCTTTTGATGGTGTTTTTCTTCCTTCGTGCTACTGATAATGATATTGGCTCCTTGAGAGCACGTATGATGTGCTTTTTAGGTTAAAAAATTAGCTAGGTTTAGAAATGTTGAATATAAATGGTTTTGGCCTGTTAGTTAGAGCTAATTAACATGCTAAGTTGCTAACCTGGGCTAGGGTTTCACCATTGCTTGCTTTTATTGGCTGCAGGTTGGTTCAGTTTACTTTTCATCTCTCTGATGTTATATGGCCTTTTCCCACACGAGATGAGTTATTATACGTAGTTAATAAGCAAATGGTTATAGCATTCTCTATCAAAATTATAGTTATTATAAACAAGTGAGATTCTAGAATCATTCCAGACTGTTCTCTACAATACCCACATACGTCATACATTGCTAGAAAATTCCATGTACAAATGAACTATAAACTTGGACTTAGGGAGGTGGGAATCTCCTAGTCTAGAGCACATTATGTAAGACTGGACCTAAGTGAGTCCATGTGCGTGAGAGGGTGATGTTCATGAGGCGAGTGCCTCTGCATTACATCTAACTAGAAATGCTCTAGTGCGATGCACGGCTAGTATTTCTAACTTATTTGTAAATTAGTGTACATATAATTTTATTAAGTATAATTTTTATTCTATGATATATTTTATGTTTTTGGTTGTTGAAACGTCATATTAAACTAAACCCTCTGCAACACTCAAATTTATTATGAACATCCAAATTCAATAAAAAAACACTTCAGACTTCTCGATACCTATCATTTTAGATCTGAAAATGTCATTTTTGAGTATGCAATATCGGTGTCAAATTAATAATCATTTATAAATGATTAATTTGATATATTGTGCTTTCTACTTAGTTTAAAAAAAAAGAAGCTATTTATTTAAATTTTTGCACAAAAAGTTTTAAATTTAGACAAGGAAAAGTGCTGCTCTTTTGTGACGTAGAGATAGATATACTCTATCGTATTTCATTTCTAAAAAAATCCTTGTAGCTTTTGACAGCTTTTCGCCTTTTCATAGTGGTATGCTTTCTTTAAATTTCCAAATATAGAAAGCAAGGTTGGATGGGGAAACTTAGATTTGTGAATTATGTGGTATGTTGAAAATGATATCACTTGTGACCTATTTCTTTGATTTATCCCTTCTTAACAGTATCCAATATTGTATATTACATTTGCCTCTCGTAGAATTCATGTCCTCAATTTCAACATCTATTTTCAACCTCCATAATGAATGAACATAAGACTTAAAGTTGGTAAGATAACTTGAGTGTTAGATTTTTTTCATGATTGATGTTTCTCAACGACCATGGGCACTGTTTCACATTGTTACTCTAATGCCTGCACTCACAAAACGTTTATTAGCATTTTTCATGGCTGACAAAACTAGCTTTTGTAGGTGAAATCAGAGTTTTTTGATGCCCTAGGCATTGCAGAAAAGCAAGCACATGATTATCAATCTAAGTGTGATGCACTGAGTGAAATTTTTTCAAAAGCTGGTAAGATAGCAATTACTAATGCTTATGGTGCAATGAGACATTAAAAACACTTGCAAGATTTGTGTCACATGCTGTTTATGAATTATTAGTGCACTTTCTGCAAAAGAATATGAGGGGCGAGGGTTACACCTGAGTTAGGAGACTGAGGAAGATTTTGCTGTTTGGCCACTGAGTGTAGAAGATGAGCAAAATCACTGTAATTCAAAGAATAGGAAAAGAATATAAATTTTATTCGTGTGAATTTTTAACAGAGGACTTAAGCTGTATTTATAGGTTTTAAATTTCTAGTATCTAATAGTTAGGAATTCTAACATATGTGAAGTAACAAAAGCTTAACTGATAAGGTTGATAAATGTCTATCTAGTATATCAGTCACTTATCTTGCATTCCAAACTGATAATGATGATGATATATTTAACGTAGCCTAATAAATCAAACACATATATTAAAATATATTATCACTTTGAGAATAAGATTATCTCAAGTTGTTACAAGATTACTTGAATATGTGAAACCACTTTTTTTCACTGTATTCCATCTTGCTAGATTTGATTGCCTATGACATATTGACATTCCACTATCATAGTCTATAATAGGACTATATGAGAACCATTATAGCCACTTGTAACCTTTAATGACAATATTCAATATTACTTGGTTTCTTGTAACTTCTGAAAAGTTTACACACTTTCTGTGTTGATGTTGTGGAGTGAAGAAACTGATGATGCTTTTTGTTGTTGGACAAGTCTTGTTGATCAATCAGTATTATTGTTTAATGTGGTAGGTATTGGTGAGGGGACTTCATACTTATGGAAACAGAGAGAGAGAGAATAAAATAATAATTTAATGTAGGTTTGTCGAACAGTGTTCAGTATGATGGAAAATGGTTACGTGTATGGATATCACTTGCTTATACATGAATAATGACAAGGATTGGAATGAAAATTACATATCCATCTAATTAACTTTATTAGGGCAAAACTAGACCTTCCTTTGTTAAGATTTTATGAGGAGATATATTCTTAGTCTTCTATGTAATTGATGTATTGCTACCCTCCATGACCTTGGATTTTAAGGTAGGTTGGCTATGCTATTGAGAATCTTATATTATAAAAGTTGAATGTCTTCAACCCGCTTCTGCCAAGTGTTAACCTCAACATGGTGACACGTGTATTTTTTCTTAAAATTCTTATTATATAGTAACAGTTAAAAATACACCTTCACTTTATTTAAGATTAATTATATTAAACTCCTCCTCTAAAAAACGCTCATAACGTATATGGTCTTTCGCCTTCCCTTCTCTCTGCATCTCACAATCGCCTTTAGGTGTGATTTCTCCATCACAGAAGTGCTACAGATGTCGTTGTGCTCAGAAAGCAGAATCTACGGCTGCACCGCCTTTCTGGGTGACATAGGGCCAATTTCAGACTGGTTGTTCTCGGCTGCATCACCAATGGAAATTGTGCCGTTTGGGTGTGCCGTATTGGAAAAAAAACAAGCCCATTGGCCATTTCATCGCCTTCGTGAGATTCAAATTCGCCATCACCATTCATTAGAGGAGCCCATACACGAGACGACATCTGGCGGTAAGCAGTTTCTTTACCTGCAAATGAATCCTGTTTATGGTTAAGTCAGTTACGATTTTTTTACTCCCTTTTATATGTAGATTCCTACAATTTTGTAATTGTGTTTCAATAAATTTTCACCAACCCACTGTTCTTTTTTATTCTGCCCACCTTGAATTCCATTAATTCATTCCATTATGAATTAGGGGAAATTTTTCTTTGGTTTTGATTATTTTGAATAGAGTTATTGTTAAATAGATCTGCAACACAAGTTCGATTCAATTAATTTTCTAAATTGTTTAGATTAGTTCAAGTGAATTCGAAATAGAATTGTAGGAGATTTTCCCCGGATTAATAAAAATAATTGCCATTTCTTCTAAATTGTTTAGATTAGTTCAAGACTTCAAGTGAATTCGAAATAGAATTGTAGGAGATTTTCCCGGATTAATAAAAATAATTGCCATTTCTTCTAAATTGTTTAGATTAGTTCAAGTGAATTCGAAATAGAATTGTAGGAGTTTTTGCTTCACATTCACCTTTGTCATTTTCAAATTGGTATGAAGTATTATCTGTCTATTATATTGCATGGCTATTGTGCAATGTGCAGGAAATAGCAATATGAAATGTGGCTGCAAATATAATAAGTCCAGAAGCTAATGGTCCTCAAAAGAAATAGAAGAAAATGGCGTGTCCATGGATACGACATTCCAAATTAAGTATGGTGGGAGAAAGCTTTACATAAGTAACACCCAAGAAAATGTAAATGATACTATAGGTGGGCTTTGAAAGAGTAGACAGTTTCAAGCATCATTAGATCAATATATTACAGTACAGTATCAGTGAAGCTGCAATTTTAAATACTATTTTCAGTGTAAATGAGGTGGAAATAGAAAAAGAATCCACCAGCTTCAAGCAAATGTAGACGTTAGTTTTTCTTTGAGCAGATGTTCCTTACCCATTTTCCTTTTGTAGTTTGGAAAACTACAAATCTATCTTCTGTTCTTATTCATCGGCTTCCCTGTTCCGCTAGATTTGTCTCACAGTCTCATATTCGTCTTCTTTTTTCCTTTGGAAGATTTTTTAGGATGAAGCAAATCAGAAATAAGTTTTTTTATGTTTGAAATAAGACACGAACTCATGTGAGACGGTCTCATGCATAAGACGGGGTACAACTAGCACAAATCACACCCACCCCTCCCAAAGTGTTAAAGCGCCAATGCCTAACTTATGCACTGTCTCACCATGATGCAAGTGGGCCTCTTGAAATAATAAGTGTGCTTGCTTATTTGGTTTTCTCCACTAATTGTTCTTTTTTTCTCAATTGATATTGTTGGTTTATACCATTTTATATTTAAATATAATTTTTGCAGATATATACAATCAATTTAATCGATTCTTTGCTAAGTGTTAGTTTATCAATGATATTATACAACAGGAGTTCTATATTTTTGACAACATCGGCGTCTACGTGCTTCATATGTTTATCTGATCCGGTTCACCAATATCCTATAATTTTTTTAGTTTTATTGCAACATTTGATGCTTTTTTTAATTGTCTCAATATGTGCCCCAGGCAGCGATGTAGTTTACTGTTGCAAATGCAATTGTAATGGCTGAAACCAGAGTTCAACCATCCAAAGTTTAGGTATGTGTTTTGGTGAACCTTTTAATGTTTAAGGCAAATGCAAGAGAGATTTTTCTCATGCTTGAATAAATATTGTTTAGTACATAAATCTTTTTTTTTTTTTTTACTAAATGATTTATTCCCTCTTTATTGCATCTCAATGTACTTTATATATTATGTGCTTAGTCATTTTTCTTGGAATAACAGTCAAGGAAGATGTATTAACCTTATTTTTTCATTGTATGCATTTCATTTCATATTTACACCGTATATTGTAACATGGTGTAAGATTTAAGACGTGCAAAGAATAGTTTTTATCAATTGCTTAACTCAGTTGATGCTGATTGGGAAAAGTACTTCACTCGCAACACATATTTGATAGGTTTGGCGTTTCCACCATTTTCGTCTTCTTTAGTTTCTAGGGTTTCTATTTGATTTCCTGATTTCAATATATGCTCAGCCTATGTATGTGCATTTTATTTATTTGTTATTGTTTTTAATGAGACCCTGCGACTGATTGGGTACATGTAATGAGATAATTATTACTTGAGGGTGAGACTTATTTGGATTAGTTTGGCTTTCTGATGCTTTTATTTACAAAGTTCTGTAGTCATTGGCCTTTGAGCGGTAAAGGATGAGCCAACTACTTTACGAGAATCTTCAAGAATTGTTGCTTTAAATTAAATATGGCATTTGATTAAATGAGTTGAGGTAAGCACATAAGCTTAAGTTATGCTAATATTTGAACTTGAAGTATTGCCTTAAATCACCAGGCTAATAGTTTTTGCAAGTTCACAGTAACATAAGTTCTGATCTAAATTATCCTGAAGGCATTCACTGGGTTTATTCTGAGTTAATCAAAACAGTACATATTAAGTTGATGTGTAAATTTGAAAAAAAAATGTGCAGCTAGCTTTGCTCATTGTTTCTACAGTGCTTTAAATTCATTTAATCTATATCTCAAAGGCTGTTAAGGCTAGAGGTCGGAACTGTTTGGAAGGATATAATGGTTTAGATTGCATTTGTTTGCACTTTCATGTATTTGAAAGAGGAGATTTTCAAAGCTTATCCGTCTAAATAATCGAGGATGGAGAGTCTAATAATATTCCTAATGAATGATAAATGCATTTCCTTTTACATCTACCAAATAACAGATATTTTTTAATGAAATTGTTGAGACCAAGAAGAGGAGAAGTGAAAGGCGGGTTGAAAGTGGTGCCATTACTCTTAGCCATGTGAGCATGTTTTATACACAAAATACAAGAATACTTATTTTGAAAGACTAAATTTCTGCCTTCAAGTTTGTTGAAGGTCAGGTCTGATTAACTTTGATCCTGGTAATCGTTCAATAATATTTGCTATTTTGTCATGATGGAGTATATAGTGATGGGTGTTTTTTAGTATACAAATTAATTGAGTAGTATACTTTAACATTTTAGCTTATTTTTAATTGTCTCTTACGGCATTAGTCTGTCTGTTGATCTTTAATTCTATATGTGGGCCTTGCGTACGAGATTTTAGGCTTTGAATGGAGATTCTATTTGAATTTAAAGCTGAAAGGTTTTTTGGTTATTCAACCTTCTTCTACACAAATTTTGGCGAGGTATGAAACTGGGTTGCTACATTTAATGTTGATGGTTTCAAGATTATTGTTAGATTAATGTTCCTAAATTTCTAGATGGTTTCTTTTTCTTTATTTTGATTTCAGCAGTGTTAGACTATTATACATAAAATCCAATATTGATAGGTTCTGAAGATTGGTCAAGCTTATGGAGGAATTAATATAAAAAAAAAAAATTAGTTTTCTATTGCATCATAGCTTTGTTCAGTGATCCATTTAATCATTTGATACTTTATTTATATGTAGCCAGGGAGGAGTCAAGCTGGTGATTGAATGCGATCTGAAAATTCCATTAAGATGCGGTGGCGCATGGAATTTTGAATCAAAGAGGTTTGATTTCAAGTGGCGTTATTTTATCCTTGATCCATATATATTTGCACTGAGTTCTTTTTAATTTTATTGCTTTTGCTTTTTTCTTAACACATTTTTGAACTGAGAATATTCAGGTATGATTATTGTTGACAATCACATTGAATGCTTTTTTGCAATTTACATTTGCCTTCCCTCCTTTTGCAAGCATATTTTTGTGACACTCTGTTTTAGGGGAACTCTATTCTTTGTAAGCAAAAGAAAACACACTTTTTGTCAAAAAAAATTCTTTCCAATTTGCATAATAGGGTATATTCTTCAGTTCATTTCTGTAGGATTTGTAAGCTGAAAATGGGGAAAACAAGTAAAGAAGAGTAATGGTTGAGTATCATCATGTAATGGAGAAAGATAAATATTAGATGGCTACAAAACTACTAAAGTTCTTTGTTTTATAGATAAATGTTCTTTCAATATAGTCTCTCTCACATTTTTTTGCTATGTGTTGTAATATATATTCTCTGTTTCCAATGTTGTAATATAGACTCTCTTACATTTGTTTCCTATGTGTTGCCAGCAGGTTCTCTGGAAATATTTGGATTTTCACATATTTTTCATTACTTTTGAATTGATTGTTGGAAAACTTATGTATTTCAAATCAATAATACATGGATGTGCAAGAAACTTGCATGCAGGATTTAAACTCCTTTCAGAATATGAATTTTAGATATTGCTTTTTAGGAAATGACTTTTATTTTGAGTTTTATACTATATGTACATGTTGTTTATTGCATCATTTGTGAGTTGTCTTTTTCTACCAATGTTAATGCATCTCTTTTGGAGAATGTATTAATATATGCATTTCACCTATATTGAAAAATAAAATTACAGCAAGATGCAGGAGCAAGATACAAGCAAGGGATGAAAAATTGAAGTTGGCTCTACAATCCCCTGCAGCACTAGAAATCAATAAAAATTGACTAATTTTAGATGAAAATTATGCTTTCACTATTCTAAACATGTGTTTGCATAATGTAGTATTGTTTGTTGCTAAATTGTTACAAATTTAGTAAATGATTGAAATTGTTTGCATTATGATTTAATATTTTGGGTGTTTTTTTTAAAAAAAGGATTGAAATTGTTAATGGACTGCAATGTTAATTGACTTTTACTTATTAGTTACAGTTATTTCAATTGCTCTTTTTGTGATAGTGTTTTAATATATAAATATGTGCATGTATTCAATTATAATTTTACAAGTTATTAAAAAAAAATTATAACGGGCAAGAGACTAGTATATATAAATTATATGTAGTATATTCAGATATCATCGGTATTCCAATTTACTTTGCCTTGTGTGAAATAGTCATTTTTATAAATGTTGCATTCATTTTATTTTTGAGTCGATGGCTTAGGCCGATCTCCGCCCAAAAAAAATTGTTTTAGTTTTGGCCCCAAATTTAATGTTAGGCGTAAACTATCTACAACCTAACTCCATCCCTTGAAATTTTCTGTTTTAGTATAAAACCATCTCTCCCACCCACTTTACTCCAATTTTGCACCAAATGAGCATTTAATTCGTATTTTTTTTGTGTACTAATTAAATATTACTATTAATAATTCCTTAATTCCTTTAGTTTTTATACTTTCTCACTATTAAAAGCTACTAAAAAAATAATATGGTATTTTTTTTATAAAATTATTAGTTACTTTGACAAGATTAAGTAATTAATTATGTTCTAGGTTTTATTAATAAAACTAAATTATCTAATAAATGGATATTTAAATAAGCTATACATGGAACTAAAATTTGAATTCAGGGAAAATTTGGAACTTTGAAATACTATTCATCATGCTATATTAGGGTGGATGGATCAGACATTCAGATTGAAGATTGGGTGAAAAAAATTGCTCGGTTGGATAAACAAAAATACACCTGCCTTTTATTTTTATAATATTGGGGAAATATGTTTTCCTTGATAATGGGCTTAGAAAAGCTTTAGTGAGTTACAAAATGTTCCATTACATAGTGTTTGATCTTTCATTGTTACTTGGTAAATATGTGGTTGTGTTTCTTGTGCCAATGGGATGACATTTGGAAAAACAAAAAGTTTCTGCAAATTCTCGACTCCACAATTATATTAAAAAACGTCTGATCATCTCATTTATTTAATTTAAAAAGAAACTCACTTTGTTTTTTAAGAGTCAATTCTCTCTTTGAAATAATAATAAAATGTAATTAAGTGTTGAATCAGCATAGAAGCACATCTCTTTTTCAAAATGTTATAAAACATTCACAAGCATTACGTGTAGACTATTTTTACAAACTACTCAAAGAGTTTACAAATTCAACAAAATACCTTCCAATACTAGCTAGTTTGATTCAAGCATGTTTAGGGAAATTAAATATATGAATTGATTCCCGACCTTTTTGATAAGTTCGAACTTTTAGATGAGACTGAATTTTTCATGGTATCAGAGTCTTTGGCTCAGCCCAAATCTGGTTCGATTTCCTTGGAAAGCACTCTATCCATTTAAATTGTCCATTCGTTGGACCTCCTCCCCATAGGGCAGAGACAATGATTTGGTCCCACGAGTGAGGGGGAGTGTTGAAGGAAATTAAATAAATGAATTGATTCCCGACCCTTTCGACAAGTTCGAGCTTTTAGATGAAACGGAATTTTTCAAGGGATAACGTAAATTGAACAAACACAATCACTTGATTTGGAGCTTATAGATGAGACATAATTCTTTGAAGGGATAACGTAAATGATTGAAAAGAAGGATGAATATATTTTTATTTTTATAAAGCTTCAATCACCTCCTCAAAGTTCAGCCAACAGACTTATAAATACTCCAGTTCTACTATTGTGTTGCCAGAAATAAAAGCCCTTGCAATTAAAATTCTGAAATAATAATAAAAAAATTAAGAAATATAACATAGAAATTATTTAAAAGGCTAAGTATTTTTTTTTTCTTTTTGGCTATACTACCCTAAAATAGCCAGAGCTGATTTACATAATTAGGAAAAAATAAATATAGCTTTTTATTAAAATTGAAAGAATAGACTTTTGAATATTCATTCATTGAAAGACAATTTATTGGATTATTTTAGAAAAATAACAGGGATTCAAAACAAGTTAAATGTTATAGTGTTATAGTGGAGAAAAAATGAATTTGTGGATATGACCGCATATATATGTATAAATATATTAGATCATTATGTTTTTATGATTATAAGTTATTAATTTATTTAATGAAAATGTTTATTAACCGATATAAGGGAATTAAAGAGTAAAAAAAAAAGCAACATTAATTATATTGGATGATGAGCTCAAAAGAAACAAAGATGACTGTGAAATTTCACTTACTTTGACATCAGAGTTTTGAAAAGTTCTATCCAACAACAAAAACTGGTTAGGTAAATGAAAGCTGGTTAAATAAATCAGCACGATTTTCTCAGTAACTATAAACAGAGACACATTATGTCATGATCTATTCAACAACAAAAATTACTACAAACAGAGACACGTTATCTAATGTCAGCTCAGTTGCACAATCAATTTTAAAATCTCAAAGGTCAAAATAAAGTACATTTCCTTCCAGAAGTTCCAATTAATCTGAGCTTTTAGGAAAGAATTTGAGTCCACCAATTAGTTAAAAGAGAGAATCGTTACATTAACTGAAAAACAAAATAATGTATGACCATGTTGACTTCAACTAGCTTTCATTATCACACAATTACAACTTCTCTAAAATCTTAAAAATCTTGAACAAGTTTTTAATGTTACTTTTGTGAATGATATATCTTACTCTTTTAATCATGTAGGTTAAAAGCCCAAATAAAGAAAGAAGTTCAAATATAATTTGTTTAGTAGCCAACAGTTAATCAGAAAAATAATATACAAAAATTCTATATTACCCTTTAAATAAAACCTTAAATGCATGATTAGTATGATTGAATGGAATTATGATGAAATGGAATGAGTTTATGATTGGAATAAAGATGTAAATGGAATAACATAAAAATGATCATTCTCATAATTGGTATTGGTAAGGAATTATATATAACTGTATAAATTTATTTTAATTTATTATTATTAATATTATTTTTTTAGACAAATTAATATTATATTGGGAGTTGAAATTATTACTTAATAATATTATTATTGTTGTTATCTAAACTATAAAAATATAATAATATTATTATATTTATTACGTATACTATTAAAAATATATTAATATTATTTTATTTTAATAATAACAATTATGGATAGAAGCGTTATTATTATTGAATATTGATATATATTTATATTATTGTTGATCTTATTATTTTTTATTATACATGATATAAAACCATATATTAAATAAAAAATATATTTATATATTTTATTGTTAAATATTTTTATTAATTTTAAATAATAATATGATTACTTACAATTTTGAGAATTGTTATATTGTTATTATATTTTATAAAAACAATATTATTATTGAAAAAAATATAATTTTTTATATTTTTTAATTTTTATATTTATTAACATTGTTAAAAAATACTACTATTGTTCAAATTATTATATCATTATTTATATTTTTTTAATTTGGTATATTATAATTTTTTTATTGTTATTTATATTATTGAGATTATTATATTTATATTTTACTAAATATAGTTATCTTATATTTATTATTAAATATTATTACTATAATTATTTTAAAAATTGGTTAATCAAAGGATGAAATAGCTAAAACCAAGGGGCTGGAAGGAATGACAATTACTTTATTTTTGGGAATCACCATTCTTTATGGAATCATGATTCCAAATAAAAAATCATATCAATCATAGAATTAAGAATAGATCCATGAATGATGATTTCATTCTTAAGCTATTCCACCATACCAATCATCCCCTAATATCTTTCATTTTTCTCCCCCACCCCAAAAGGTTCAAGTTTCCAATAGCAGTTGGCAATCTTCATGGCGCAGCCACCGCCGCCACCCACTTCCTTCACCGCCGATCGTCACCTCCATTGAAACGAAAATCCTTTTAAGTCGTCGAATGAAAACGAGTGCTACAAAAGATAATGCCGACAAGAACAAGTCTACACAATAGAGGTATTATTTCGTCTAATGGAGATGTTACTTGTGCTTTGTGTGGTGGAGAAGAAGAAAACATTGGCCATCTTTTCTTCAAATGTGATCTTGCCGGAATAATCTGGAATTCGGTTTATGCTTGGACGAAGTTATCAATAGTCCAACATTTGGATCCTATTATTAATTTCCTTCAACATGACAACTTCTTTAATTCAGATTCTAATGTAAAAAAATCGGCCACTGGTTAGGTGTGTATTTTGTGGACAATCTGGAACTTAACGAACAACTTGATATTCAGCAGGGAAGCTCCGAACCCCATAAAGGTCAAAGGCAAAAATCTGGTCTTGGCTAGGGTCGAAAGACATTATAGATAAGCAGACTTCTTATGTAAATTGGTTGTCAAATCTTAGATCTTGCTAAGATGTTTAGATAGTGGGGGGTCGATATGATAGTTTATTTCCTGTGTTATTTGCGATGTATAACTGTTTCTTGTAAGGGTTGGGTACCTTTTGTACTCCAAGTTCTTTTATAAAAAATTCTTTGCCCGATCAAAAAAAAAAATATTGTCACATGTACATTGACTGGATATGGACCAATTTCAAAATTTTCACAAATTTACAGGATCAAAATAAAAAAAGTCAAAACAATCTGGATCAATTTCAAATCGATGATAAGTTACTGGACTACAAAAAATTTAATCTTCCAAATTATAATAAAAGCTTTGGAAATTCCAAGCAACACCTTTAGCTGGCCAATTTTCAATGACATAGTATAGAATGAACAAATTTCACATAATATTAATTGTGACAATTGAAGGGTGTGACTTTATACTATAAAGGGTATTACTAATAACACTAAAGAGTGTGACTTATATTATAAAAGAGTATTAATCGTAATAACTGAAAGGTCATGCTTATTAAAGAAACCCAATTTTATGGTGAACAAGTTTCACAGCATAACAACTCATTTTCAATAAACAACCCTTAGAAAAATACAAATTCTTGTATTCATATCGATATTAACAATATTATATCAGGCGGATCATGAAACAAATTTATTTTAAATGTACTATTACTTTTTTTTTAGTTAATTGATAAATTTAAACTGACTCGAATGCGTAAGTGTGTGTATTGATATGAATGGCGGTTACATCAAGGATGGATTTAAGGGTAGGGGTGGTATAGCCCCTTTAAGATTTTAATTTTTTTTATTTGAATAATGATTTTATAATCATTTATATATAATTTTATAATAGATAAATGGATAGATCTTGTATGCATCAGGTGCACCGTGCACTTTATATTGTATTTAAAAACTTATAATTTGTTGCACTGAAACTTATGACTTGTTACACTGAAATATACAATTATATTTTACGAACACAGATTGTACATTTCAATATAACCGATTACAAATTTCTAAAATACATTATGAAGTGCATGATACACCTGTTGCACAGGAGGCCCACTCCAAGTAAATTTACAAAAGTTTGAAATAACATTCTAATATGTGGGATGATGCTAAATGATACAATACATTAAAATTAAAGCATTGAAGGACATTGCTCTATAAGGTAACATACACAAAACCAACATGACGTATACAAGTTGTCAAAGACAAAAACTCATATGAGACGGTTTCATGTATGAGACGGGCTACGACCTAACACAAATCACACCTATCCCTCCCAAAGTGTTAAAACGTCAATGTCCAAATAATATCCCGTCTCATCGTGAGACCGTCTCATGCAAGTGTGTCTCTTTGTCAAAATTGAAAGTTTCAAATTTGTCTACCCAAATTCTTAATTCTAGCAAACTGAGGATATAAATGAATTAATATGAATTTTACATTTATTCAGTAAATAGCTTTAGAGATATGGTGATAATTTTATAATTATAGTAGTACCGAATTGCCATTAAATACACAGTGATCCAATACAAAATGGTTAATGCAAAGCTTTAGCTTTACATGAATCTGTTGTATAAATTAATCATTGGATTGCTTTATGAAGTTCACATTAAGGTATGATAACATTCACATAATCATTTTTGTTACATTGCAATACTACAACGTTTTTTTTTTTAAAGATAAAGATGAATCTCATTAATGAGTACAAGGGGTACTCAAATCCTGAAAAGAATTACAACACTACGTATTTCAAATGATAAACTTAACGAACACCTCAAACTACAACTTAATTGGAAGGCAGATTAACGGCTGGTCTTTCCAGGATACAAAAGGAGCAGAAAATGTAAGCGGGTAATGAGACCGAATCCATTTCCACGCGCTAAATTTGATACCGTCGATGAGTTTCTCCAGGGTGTAGATGCTTTCTTTGAAGATTAACTTGTTTATGAATTTCCACAGCTACCAGATGGTGCACTGCCAAATTAGAGCCATGACTTTTTTCCTTGAACCGATATAATCTCCAGACGTGAATTCCACAAAGTGAGAGGCAATCGAAGACGAGTAGCAAGCTGATTTGCCTAACCAAACCGAGATAGACTCCCAAACCAGTAGCGCCACAGGACACGTAATGAGAAGATGATTTACCGTTTCCAAAGCACATAAACATAATGGGCATAGATTTGAACCACTCCCGAGCAACACACCTCGCTTTATAAGATTATGTTATCCCCATAATGCATTCATTAACTTCAATCATCACTAGTTTTGAATCCCCGCCATTTTTTAAAGCCAATATATCACCTTTTCACAATAAAAAATTCAAGAACCCATTCTTTCAATAAAGGCTGTTAATATAAGTTTTTTATTGACAAAAAAATGGTATGAGTCATGAGATTGGACATAACCTTGCATAAATCAATGTTTACTGCTTATTCCATAAAAAAATTTATGCGAGATGCCCAAATTATGTTTCATCTCATCATGTAATCATCTCATATAAGTGTGTCTTTTTTTTTTATGTGGAGAAGTCCTGTTTCAGACCGTATAACGAATCTTATGCTGTTATTTTGAGTTTTAATGATCAGTATGTTGGACTAGTTTAACATGAATGCAATGAGATCCTAATTAATGAATGAGGGCAAATTCTCATGTGCACCATTTGCACCAAATCAATTTGGTGCAATTTAATTTTAAAAGTTTTTTTTCTTATTTTTTTCAGTTTTAGTTTTTTTTTTGTTCTTTTAAATTTCAGTTTTAGGTTTTTTTTTTCCCGACCCGGACCCAAACCCGGTCTGAGTGGTTCATGATTCACTCGGCCCAAGTGGTTCATGATTCATCCGGCCCGAATGGTTTATATATGATTTAGGGATCATTCTTTAAGGGTTAGGGTTTTGATGGCGATGACTACAATACGGATGAGGAATTTGATTTCCTCTTGTCTCAATTGGCTGCTGCGGTCGATGGAATTTTAGACAGCTACTGTCAACGGGACGTTCTGGACTCGCCGGCGATGTTACCGCCACGGCCTCCAGTTTTGGCCGCCTTTGTAGCCGCCTCAACGCCGTCAATCAACCATCCACCGACACCACCTTTCTCAGCACCGGTCGCTACCTTGCCCAACAGATTCGAGGGGCGAATCTCCTCTTACAGGGGGAGGATGATGGCGATGAGATTGCGCTAGCATTCTTAGAAGCCCAAGATCGCAAGTTCAAGAAGAAATAGTTGCAAGTCCTTTTCTATTTAATTTCAGTCCTTTTAATTCTTGCACAGTGAACTTGAATTACTTATTTCCTGCATGTTTTATGTTTGTGGGCTATGGCCCATCGAGACACTATTTATTGTTCTTCTCACTTTTGGAGAAGGGACTTTTTGATATTTTGATAATTAAATTAGGGTTTTCCCGATTGAGTGCGTCTAGTACACATAGTGTCAAGACGTTCTTCTTAATTTCTATCCTTCCGTGTTGTTCGTGATTACGCTGCATCAGGTTAAGAGTGCATAGTTCAATATACAAATTAAAATTGAATCAAATTGTATCAATTTGAATTGGTACACGAGGTGCACAGACTTATTAGTGAGATATGTGAGGCATCTCACACAGTTTTCTCTGTGTATATAATGCTTGTGAATTTTTACAAACATTGTCTAAACAAAAATGGATTCGTTTGGTCAACGATCAAGACTCGATTACAATTTTTCATATAAAAGTTTGGATTTTTTTTTTTTTTTTTTTTTTACAGGAAAATTTTGGATTTTAAATTCTTGTAATTTCTTGAATTATGTTAAATTTGAATTATGAGATTGTATCATACAATAATTTGTTTTAAAAAATTCAAGCTATCATGATATGTCATATGTTAATGTTGGTCAAGCCTAACTAGGTCTGGGTCTTGATACGTACAATCATTTACAGAAAAAAGATCGAGTGACGTTTGTGTGCACCAATTGCATAAGGTGCAATTGGATTCAATTTTAATTTAAATAAACCATGAATCTTAAATCTAAACCTTAAACTATGAAAATTAAACCTTAAACCATTAATTATTTGGGTCGAGTGAAATATGAATCACTTGGGTCAGATTCGGATTGGGTTGGGTCCGGACTGGGTAAAAAAAGAAAGACAGAGAGAGGGAAATCTAAACCTATTCGGGTTGGTGAACCATGAATCAGTTTGGTTGGGTTGGGTCCGGATCCGATAAAAATTTGAGAAAAAAAAATCCAATTGCACAGAAAAATTTGTCAAAAAGATGATATGTCTTGGCATTAGTTTTTTATTAATCCTTTTCAAGTCCATATAAGTACTGATTGAAATGTACATGGGTTACCAATCGAAGCTAGGTTGATTTAAACGATTTATAAAGCATATGTCAAATTAACTAAATTTATTTGAGAAATTTTAATATATGTTTTAATTCGTAAACGCATGACAAGCAGAAATTTTAATGTAGGAGGAGATAAAACTAAAGTAAATAAAAAATATGAAATTTTGAAACTAAAATGAATATTTAAAAAAAAAAAAAAGAGAAACACTCTTGTGAAATATTGCACACTAATATAACATAAATAAGGCAAATATTGACCAAAATTCACGGGTTGGGCGCGGGCAGGGCGGGCATGGGTTGTGGGCTGTGGACTTCAGTATGGGAGGACGGATATATATTTATAGAAGGATATTTTTATCACATATGTGTTGTAGTCTAGTGGTTCAAGTTTGTTGTTAATGTGTGTGGTTGTAGGTTCAATTCCTATTGAAATATAATTTTAAATATATTTTTTTTATGTGTTATAACTACATCAACTACATGAAAAAAATGTGATACTTATAGATTCGAAATGTGTTACTACGTGAAATAAAAATACATTATCATATGGTAACACATTGTTGTTCATATAATAACACATGAATATTCATTTAATATCACGACGATATGTGTACAGTGTTACATATTACTAAAAAAACATGTGTTACTACATGAATAAAAAGCGTTACCCTATTAAGAAAAATGTGTTACCACATGAACAAAACCAGTACAAGTGCGAAAAGAAATTCTGAGTCCAAAATTAGAGATTTAAAGAACAACTTGATGTGTTACTATATGACCAAAAGAGTGTTACCCTATGAACAAAAGAATGTTACTACATGAACAAAAACCAGTACAAGTGCGAAAAAAAATCATCACTCCAAAATTATAGATAAAAGAACAGCGTGAGAATAGTACAGAAGGATCTGAAAAACTGTATCACAAAATTGTGAGGAAAAAGAATGGAAAGACCTGTAAATTTGTGAGATGAGAAAAAGAGAAAAAGAAGAACAAGAAAATAGAAGGAAAAACTTAGAAAACCCACCGCTCACCGCTGTAAAATCTGGTAGGAAGAAGAATTTGGAAGCACTGTGAGGAAGAAAACCCTACGCGAGGAAGAAGAATCTGGATCCACGTTGCTGCGTTGTTGTCTGACCCGTGAGATAAAAAAAAAGTCCAATTAAACTATAATTGCACATATCACTTGTGTGCAATATTGCATACAAGTTTTTGCGTTAAAAATAATTCAAAGGCAATCAATGCATTATGCCTTAAAAAAGGATATTTTACCATAAAATATTATGTGTTTGAGTTACTTTCCTGTGCACCAATTGCATAAGATGCAATTAGTGCAGTTGAATTCAATTTTAATTTGGATAAAATATACACTCTAAACCCTAACCCCTAAACAATGAACCCTAAATCATATATGAACCATTCAGGCGGATTTGGGTCCGGGTCGGAAAAAAAAAATTGAAAAAAATTAAAACTGAAATTAAAGTTAAAAGGAAACTGAAATTAAAAAAAAAACTAAAATTAAAAAAAAAAAAAAGAACTCCTAAAATTAAATTGCACCAATTTTATTGGTGCGTGTGGTGCACATGAGAATTTGTCCATGTGTTATTAACGTGTTACCACCTCAAAATTCATAAATTTGTTTAAATGTCAAATTAATAAGTATTAATATCTAAATTAATTATCGAAAAGTCATTTTTGCATGTTCAAAAACTCTCATGCGTGTTTAATTTTTGGTTTAATTTCATTATACAAACATTTTCCATTACAATTATTTTATCCAAATTAATGTTTAGTTTCATAATACAACCATTTTCCGCTTCAACTATATTAAGTTGTAAAAAGGTAGACTTTGAACTTAAAAAAACAAAAAGCAAAGTTTGGGGTAAAAAATTGTTAAAAGTTGAATTTAACGGTGGCAAAAATGGGAGAATAGAAAAAGTTGAGGCCCACATATATATTGTGCATTAATTCCAGATCAAATACAATCCTATAATCCTATTAATTTTATTTTATTCAAAATTCTATTCTTATTAATTAATTCATGCTTTAATAGTTCCACTTTCCGTTGCATTTCCTCATCAGTAGTAATCATTCATCCCACTCCTAAATCTAAACACGCCCCCAACTTTACTTTACGTGACGGTCCCTCCCCCTGGCAATCATTTTTTATTTTCCAAAAAACAATAAAATAAATATTCTCATGTATTTTATGACACCCCACCAAAAAAAAAAATGAATTCATCAATTCTAGTTTTTGTGTTTTAAAGAGTAAGTGTCCGATGAAATTTGTTCATGATCCTAAATCTATATTGTTACATTTATTTATGAATTCATATCATAACACTATCAACTGATATTATTACATTTATAAATTGATATTATAACATTAAATGCTATAAATATCAATTTATAAGATAATGATATCAATTTATAAATGTAAATTTTATAGTATGAATAAATTTCATGGGAGAGAGTTGTGAAAATTTAATACGTGCGTATGAAGAGGTGAGAACAGGCCAGACTATCCAACAGGGGCCTACAACCCGACCTATAAAAGCTCGGCTTGGCTCGGTCTTTTTAACAAACAAGTCACACTTAACCTTTTTTAAATAATCTGTTTATTTATACAGGCCAGACTTAGACCTCTTCAAAAGCATTTTAAGCTCAACAGGCTGGCTCGTTTAAATATATAATATTCAATAAAAATGTTATATATCCACTAATTATTTTTACATTAATAAAATTGTATAATTATTAATTAATAATACTAATATAAAATAATATATAATTAAATAAATTATTTAATTATACTTAATCATTAATAAATTTTAAATTTTGCTATAATTAAAATAAAAATAATCGATCTTATTATCAAAATCTTAATATATTTTTTTAAAATTATATGTCCAAAGTTAAATAGGCTTAAAAATATTTTAAACGGGCTTTCAAGGCCAACTTGTTTATTAAAAAAAGCCAAGTTTGAATCTTCTAAAAAGTCTATCACGAA
This sequence comes from Stenogyne calaminthoides, assembly GCA_037126765.1. Taxonomy (NCBI): domain Eukaryota; kingdom Viridiplantae; phylum Streptophyta; class Magnoliopsida; order Lamiales; family Lamiaceae; genus Stenogyne; species Stenogyne calaminthoides. The sequence continues at coordinate 13,484,429 of JBBCBC010000034.1, forward strand.
TAACAGGTCAGACTTGAGTCTAACACATATGTTTCAGCCCCAGACCTTTCAAAGAGAAGCCTATTTAGACCCGGTCTATTCTCACCACTGTATGTATATATAAAGTACTAAAATTACATATCATTAGATATTTACCAATTACTATTATATACTCCCTCCATCTTAAAGAAACGGTTCAATTTCATGTTTCACACAAAAAAATAAAATATCATTAATTGTTTTTAAATTTCTGAACTTTACCTAGATATCCTTATATACGCTTATTTATTGAATGACAACATAAAAAGTTAATATTTCAATATACATCAAATATGGACATTTTAGTGAAATTTATCCTTCAATTAAGAAAATAGTCTATAATTTAAGACAATCAAAAAATAAATACCGAACTATCTTTTTAAATAGTAGGGAATATTAAATAATTGAAATTTGTTCACCTTATAAATTTTATATTTAATAACACCATGACATTCGTCCAAAATTGTGCATATATTTTTTCACTGCATAATTGTGTCATATTTAATCCTCTGCAGAACTTTGTCACTGCGAAATTGGAGTTTGAATCACAATTAGTGCATGTTTGCCATCACTACACTAGGTGTAGAAGTTTTTTTTTTTTTTTTTAAATTGGGTCACACAAACTTTTCAAAAAAGTGTTTCTACACCTTTGAGATGAGAATACAAACACCACCTTAGTCCCATAAGTTTTTTTTTCATCGATTTAGTCCCAATAATTTTGACAATATCCAATTTTAGTCTCAAATTTAGTCGAAAAATTCAAAACGACTTCATTTTATCATTTTATTTTTGGGCATTTTGGCGGATGCTGTGACTGGATAGCCGCATATATTTTTATTTTTTAACAGCTAAAATTTCAAACATATAATGAAAAACAAATTTTTAAAAAAAAATCAAATTTGAATAGAATTGACGACAAGAATTAGTGAAACACACTTAAAAATACATGTGTCAGTGTACGTGGCAGTCCAGTCATAGCATCTGCTGAAAATTCCAAAATTAAAATGGCAAAACGACATCATTTTGAGTTTTCTAACCGAAATTGAGATTAAAATTAGACATTGTCAAAGTTATTGAGACTTAATCAACGATAAAAAAAATTATGGGATGAAATCTATACGAGGGTAAAGTTATTGGATCATTTGTGATTCAAACTCGTGAAATTGTGCCCATATTTATTAAATGGGTCAAACATCCTTCAATATCACGATTAGTATTTTTTTTATAATATAATTGTAATATTATCATTAACTATATAATATTATTGAATAAATTTAATTTCATATTATGAAAATTTTCATAAATTTCTGTGAATATAAGTTCACGGTGAACTCTATTTTTTTTTTTTAATTATTGGTATGTACAAAAATTATCACTCCTATGCATAAAAATTAAAACTATTATGTAAAAAAATTATTAGTATTTAAAAAATATTTTTTTGCATATCAATAAAGGTTAAGTCTTATATGCATTCAAGCGCACCGTGCAATCATAGTGCATTTTAAGACTATACAATTTACTATACTAAAAAATGTAGCTTATTTACACTGCATCGTGCAACTATTAATATGAAAAAAAAGTTGCATGATTCAGTGTAAACAAATTGCATCTTTCAACATAACAAGTTGTACGATTCTAAAATGCACTATTCTAAAATGCACGATTCTAAATTGCACGGTGCACTTGAGTATACATGAGATACATTCAACAATAAAATATTTTGAATACAATAATGATAAAATTAATGTATAAATCTAATGTATAGGAGTGTTATGAATTGAGACTATTTTCGTCATTTATTGTTAAGATTATTATTTATTTTGATATAATAATTAAAAAAATGCACGCTTTAGCTTTTTCAGAACTCGCCTGAGTGCTTTCTTCCTCCTTCCGTTGCTTCTCCAATTCTACACACATGCAAAGCGTGTCTCTATATATCATGCACACACAAACACACCCACTCAGTATGTTACTGCGTGCTAATTTTTCACGCGCCTCAATTCATCGTTTTTCTCGCTTCCGCGACATTTACATTGAAGTGCCATTCCTGTAATTCGAGTAATTTTGGGGGGGGAATGTTGGTGCTGGAGACTCTGGCGGAGTTTCTACTGCCTTCATGGGTGGAGGTTCAAGTCTCGGTGGTGGCGGCGGCGATCGTGGTGGTGGCGCTCTGGTTCTTCACCGTCGACGACGGCGCAATTGACCGGACGGCCGTAGATAGTAGTACGGCAAGCTCTGCAAATGGGAATGATGATAGAGAAGAGGTTTTGTTCATGATTTTGATACCTGCTTTGATTCTCTTTCTTTTTCTTATTTTTTAAATTTACTCTATTTCGATTGTGGATTGTAGTGTGGTAATTAGTCTATTATGGTAGCTGATTAACATAATTTGTTATTACAGAAGGTAAATTGAGTATTTGGACCTCTGATTCAGCGGATATTGATACTTAAGCACTGCGTTTGATTGTTTTGCTGCAGATTTATTTATTGAAGCCTATTATGAGGACAAAAACATGCCGTTTTTTATTAGTATTCAAACTTGCGATTTAACAGAAGATTAGTTCATTTATTTATTTGTTTATTTCAATCAGAGATCATGCAGCACCGTTTCTTGTTGATTCTATGGGAAAGAGATGATTTATTGGAACGGCTCCTTTTTCCCATGTTATTTATTCTAAATTTTCACTTATAATGTCAGTTAATTATGTTGACTAAGTTTTGCTATTCTGAGAATTAAACGTGTGAATTTTGTATACTTAATCAACTGTTCTCATGATCCTTGATCAAAATAATTTGCTATCTCATTCTACAACCAAATTTGGTTTGACTCTCATATATGCTTCTTCATTTACTTAGTATCACAGTGGAATTATGCTTTTTCCCATAGCAATAGGTTTGGGAGATTGTATGAATGATAAATGGAGAAACTTAATCATTTTTAAGTTAATAGAAAGAAAAAATCATAATGTCTTCTTCTTTCCATTCATGATAAATGCATCCTATTTGATCTAGTTGTCGCTCTATGTTGTATTACATTTGTTTATTCACTATCTGTTTCCGGGAGTAACTATTAGCTTTCTTGATATGCTGTAGACTGACCAGTTTAAAGGATATCGTCGAACAAATCCTGCATATTTAGTTAAGGTAATCCTTTTGACAACAGGCATCTTTTCATTTCACTAACTTCTTTGAGTATCAAAGAGACTGCAAGCTTTAACAATATTTTTCTTTGTGAACTTTGTTCCCTTATGATTGTAAGTCTGGGTTTCAGGTGGAGCTCTTAGCAGCAAAAAATATCATTGGTGTAAATCTGAATCGCACATCAGATCCTTATGCAGTTATCTCTTGCGGTGCAGAGAAGCGCTTCGGGTGATTGCATCTCTTTTGGCTCCTCTAAGCACTGACGAACAATATTTTGAAAGCGGCATGCCACATTCCTCTTCTAATTTCGTGTTTTTCTGGGATACATGATGTATCTGATTGACAACGATTGCTATCTGTGATGCTTATGTTGTCTGTATACATATTTGATACCAGTTTTATATCCTCCATCATTAATAGATGTATCTTTAAATTGGAGTAAGAATTTAATGAGAATGTGTCCATCGATGAATGTGCCCATCATTAATCGTAGTCTCTGATTCATATCCTTTCCTTTTTATTGTTTGCCCATATATATGAATATAATTTCAATTTTCATTTGGGTTCTTGTAGTTCTATGGTATCTGGCTCAAGAAATCCCATCTGGAGGGAAGGGTTCAATTTTTCTGTGGATGAGCTTCCTGTTGAGGTAGTTATTTTTCACTGACTCCTGTTTGCATGAAACATCATTTGCCACAGTTATACATATTCACTTTTTATGAATAATTAAGTAAAATTACTTTCTCTCGCTTGATGTCTTAGTAGAATTTGCTCGATATATGGGATCTCGTAGTTGTTTTGGTTTAGGCCTCAAAGTGTATCAGTATTCGATGTCTCAAAGTCTTTTAATGGAATATTTCTTAAGCATTTTTCCAGTTAAAATTCTTAAGTCGACCATCTTTGTCTTGATATGACTTGATGCATTCAGGACTATGGGTATAGGAATATTTAGTTTCAGGTTTAGTTCAGTTTGTGCTGAAGCCCATCTTTAAGTAAAAGAGCGAAAACAACCGCCATTTATTATTAGCCCTCGGTGAGTGAGTGACTATAGTTCCAAGTAGGTAGGTACGTTCTATATTCCAACAGCTGGTTCCTTTTTTTTACTCTTTTAAACACTCTTTTACCAAATTGTATGGCAGATTACTGTGACAATTTATGGTCGGGATATAATTCGGAGTAGTGCAGTTCTTGGTTCAGTGACTGTCTCTGTTGAACATGAAGGTCAAACTGGCTCGATATGGTATACGTTGGATAGTGCATCTGGGCAGGTTATATATTGTTTTGGATGTGCCTTCTTTGAGATTTATAAGATTCTATTCCTTTTTTCTTTTTGTCTTTTCTTCCCCTTCTTCAGAGGTGCAAACACTCATCTTTGTTCTGTTGTTTAGGTCTGTCTTCATATTAAAACACTCCAACTCCACATGGATTCTTCCAGGTAGTTTTTCGTCATGTCTGTCAATCATATTTCCTCCATTTCTTTATGTTGCTCCTCCCTTTCATATAAAGACTAGCAATTTTTGCATGGGAGGAGCTACACAATGAGTACTAGGCAGTATGATGTGCTTTATTTTTTATTTAAAATGCCCATGTTGAAATTATTCATCATTGTACATGCTACTCTCTTTGTTTTATTTGTTTATTTTGAATCTGAAATAAACAAAGTTCAAAACATCTAGGGAGTTCGTAGAGAAAAAATCATTGTCCAAACAACAAGCTACAAATCGGAAAGAAAGAGAGAGAGACATTTCAGAGGTACAAAGAGTAGAAGTATTGGTACGGATGTCAACTTCTGAGATGTTACCGCTTGACAGACTAAACATATCAAGGTAGTTCCTTTAGCTTCTCTGCAATTCTGTATTACTATAGATATTGCATTTAGGGCATTACTATAGATGTCAGTCTATTTATTCATTCTCTGGAATGATTGCTAATTTGAACAGTTTCTCTTCAAAATCTATTGTTTGCCTTTTTAGGTATTGGAATGGCTGTGCAGACATCAAGACTCAAAGAAAGCAAGAACCTATGGTTCTTTATTGTAAACATGGCCCGCTGCAGTCAATATTTAATCTTCTCCCAGATGAAGTAAGTATATTTCATACTTAAATATCAGTCATGCTTAGTAGTCAGATTTTAATTTCTAATGTTTTATGTTTTCTATTTTTGTTGTTTTACCCTTTTTTGGATAATTGATGGTAAAGTCCATATTCATTTAAATGATGTTCTTCAGGTTGTTGTACATAACTATTCATGTGCACTCGAGAGATCATTTTTGTATCACGGCCGAATGTACATATCAGCATTGCACATCTGCTTCCATTCTAACGTTTTCTCAAAGCAAATGAAGGTCAGTTCATCATCATTAGTTGTGACTGATAAAATAATCAATTTGGTTGTAATTTTCCTTAATCTTCAACTGATCATTATCATGAGATATTTAAAAAATATACATGTTTGTAAAGTCAAATGCACAACATGGATACATATCCAGCCTGTAATTTATTTTAAAGGAAGAAAAAAACTGATTACTGTGTTCTATAAGTGCATTAGTTTGTTCTTTTGTCATGATTTTGCCATTTTTCTTACCCTTGCATTGCTGTTTTGACAGGTAATTATACCTTTTAGAGACATCGATGAGGTAAAAAGCTTCTCTACCATTTCTTTGTGATGGTAGGTTTTAGACTTGAAGTATCAAGTGACTGAAATTATTTAGTTGATTTAATATCACAGATAAGAAAGAGCCAACATGCATTGATAAATCCTGCTATCACAATAATTCTTCGAGAGGGTGCCGGCAGCCATGGTGTGCCTCCTTTGGGAAATGCCAATGGTTAGTAATTGTTCTTTGTTTTCCTAAGTACCTCTTTTAAATGTTTATTCCGTCTCTTATGCTCAACAGAATTCATGCAACTTAGTCGATATCTATATATTCCCACCTCTAGAATAAACTATCATCTGCCATGGGAAAAAAGGGAAAATAAATTAGCATCTTTCTTGAACTGAACCTTAAATCCTGTGAAACATTTATTTGCAGAAACATCATAAGAATGATCTATGTTTGTTTTGCTTTACTCAATACTATTCCTAGAGTTACATCTAGAGATTACGTTTTCTTGTTGCCCTTTTGCATAATGTTATCTGATGAAGCAAGCGTACTAAAAGTGATGCTGAAACTTATATTCTGGTTATATTGTGCTATACAGTGAGTTTCTTTTAATTTATTGCAAGGCAGTTCAGGACAAAATTCTTGCACTTTTATGACAATGTCGATGTCGTAATTAAAATGAAAAGAAACTTCATCTCTCTGTTAGAGAGGGTTATACTATTATAAATCTTGCATCTTAGAAATAATTCGATGTATATGCAATGATGAATCATATATACACTCATCAAGTTGCCCATTAATATGCTTTCAGTTATTTATTCTTATTTTTCTACTCCAGGTAGAGTCAGATACAAATTTGCATCTTTCTGGAATAGGAATAATGCATTGAAGTCTCTACAACATGCAACAAAGAACTTTCGTTCCATGTTTGAAGATGAGAAGGTATGATACTATGCTTTTGTCAAATCTTCATTCCCTGCTATAGAATCAATGGACATGGTTAATTAAACAGTTTTAAAACAAGCTGTGTTGACCTTAATTAGACTTATGTTGATACTGATATTTGGATCAGATCTTCCAGACTTGTTTGTTACCACATACTGTTAAATACTTTAGTGTTATATATACCCAATGAAATGTGATGTAGGCTAAAGTATAGTAATCGAGGCTTCCTTTATAATTGACCAAATATGTGATTTGCTTTTATGGATAAGATGACTAATCAATAAGAGTGGATCTCATGTGCACCCAAGTGCACCGTGCACTCATAGTGCATTTTAGAAGCGTGCAACTATACAAAACAGAAACATGCAACTATTTCAAACAGAAACATGCAACTGTATTCCCATATTAACAGTTGCACTTTTCTGCGTAAATAAGTCGTACTTTTCAGCATAACAAGTTGCACGCTTCTAAAATGTATTATGAGTGCACGGTGCACCCGGGTGCATACAAGACCTAGCCTATTAATAATGATGTCTTCATGCATTTTAACTATATGAAACCAGTCAATGGAGTTTCAAATGGAGGTCTAATCAATTCCAGTTAGATAGATAATCATTAGTTGTTAACGTCTCAATTTTCTGAATAATAACTCAACTTATATTTTTATTTATCTCAAAGAGGGATCAGTCAGTATTGCTTGATTTTACAAAGGAGGAGCAACCAGCATTGGTTGATTTTGTGAAGGAAGAGAAGCAGTCAGCATTGCATGCAGATAGTGGCTCTGTTAGAGGCAGCAAAATGGAGTCTGGAACGTCCGAGGAAAACGTGGCCAAGCCTGAAAACTTTCAGCCATTCATCAAAGAGGAAGTGCTTACTAAAATATTCGATGTATGTATCTCCTATCCATTTATCTTCAGGTGAAATTTAGCTGGATATTCACCATGTTTTACAAATTATGCTGCAGGGTGTATTTCCTTGCACAGTGGAGCAATTTTTCAAATTTATTTTAGATGATGATTCAACTTTCACAAGTGAGTACCACACTTACCGGAAGGATTTTAATCTCAAAGTAAGTAACAAGACAATGATGAAATTATTTATTCAGTGAAATTTTGTGGCATTGTCTCACATTGAGTTTCAACTCTATTGCTTTGCGGTGAGAAATATTCACCCAGTTCTTCTATCCTTCATGTGCTATTTATATAATACAAAACAAAAGGCATTAGTTGAAAAGATGAACACACCACACTACTAGAAATCATAAATCATTACAATAAAGATAACCAAGTACAAATAAAACCTTTTCTCATAATAAATAATATCTTTAAAACAGATTCTGGAAAAAGTTTGTGTTTCTGAATTGCACAGTGAATATTGCAAATTTGCATCATGATTACCAATTCCCCTGCTTTACTCACGCATTTGCTGCTTGAAGTCTGCCTGCTATTATTGTATTGTAATTATTGAATTTTTTTACAAAATAATTCGGGAAAAGTAAATGCGGATAGTTCAGATGGATCAAGATGTGTGCTTTCCACATATGAAATTATATAGAGACATAGAGAGATAGTCATATGGCTTGGCCTCTGCATTCTACCATGGCAAATCAGATATCGTGGTTGACTTCAGTCAAAGAACAATTGTTCTAGATATCAGTAAACTTCTTATCCAAATGTAAAGATCTCCAGAGGTTGATGGCAAATCAGATATAGTGGTTGAGGGAAAATTAATACAAATGTTAGAAACTTTCTTATTTTTTAGAAGTAAATATCTGATCTCAAGTATTGTCTGTGTACTTTTCAGGTGGGTCAATGGTGTGCCTCTGATGAATACAATGGTCAAGTCAGAGAAGTTACATGTAGATCCATATGTAATTTTCCTTTGTGCCCTCCAGATATACCTGTGACAGAGCGGCAACATGCTGTTCTGTCAGCAGATAATAGAACATTGGTAATACTATGTTCTAACTTTTTCAAATTCGTTTGTATGGTCATATTAATTTTGATATATATATATTTATAATAACAAAAAATTGTATATGATTCTTCTGTTAGGTGTTTGAGACTGTACAACAGACAGAAGGAGTCCCCTTTGCATCATATTTCGAGGTATTATTATTGCTGTTAAGGCTCTATTTGGTGGATTACTTGTTTCTTTTTTTATCCTCGTGTATTCTATGATTTTAACCGAAATGATCAGATAATGCTCACTTTCTATTTCTTGAAATTACATAGCCTATGTAGTATTATGTACATGGATTTATAGGTTTTAAACCGAGCTCAAACTCCATCATCTTTCTTTTGCCTCTTTTAATTTAATATATCTATTTGTGAATCAGGGCCATTGCAGGTGGTCGATAGAGACGAATTCCGAGTCCTCATGCACTGTGGACATTAGATTTGGTAAGTATCCATTTTTTCTTGTTTCTTTAGCATCATAAATTTTCCAACTTCACTTCATTCTTCCGTGCTTGCTGTGTTCACTAGTATCATCAGGCACGGTTACTTTCTTGATTAAAACTGTTAGTTATTTTAATTCATTAAGCAATGCAATCAAATGCTCCGTTTAGGCTGCAAATTTATTACATAATATAACTAATGACAAAATAGATGGTGTAATATCAGATGGGTTGTGAAACGGTCTAAATTAAAAGTATCCTACTACATCATTTACTCAATTATCTACTTGCCCAATTGCATTAATCCACTTTCAAATGATAAATTGCAATTGCGCGATCTTTGACCATCTTTGCAGAAGACGGTCTCACAAGTGACCATCTTTTATTACATAACTATGTCTTATGCAAACTCATTTAGTTGGAATGAAATCGAAAAAAATACTAAAGTTTTGCAATTAATCCTCCCAGGTGCATATTTCAAGAAATGGTGCCTGCTACAATCTAAGATCAAGACAACTGTTGTAGATGATGTACGTATTTCTTTTCATCGACCTCCACAGCTACATTTTTCGTGTTATTAGACTACTACTACATTCATGGTAATGGTAAATAAACATAATAGAAATTATACATATGATGCAGAATAAGAAAGTGTACAAAATAATGTTAGACGCTGCTCGTGCATACATCAACTCAAGGACCTCCAATGGTGATCAGCTCGGAAATCCTTCTCCTTCTCTGATTCTCATTCAAGAACACAAGTAAATTTGGTGATACGATCATGACAGTGCATCTAACTTGTAACATGCCAGTTAATCTAATGTTCTGCCCATGTCACAAAAAGTTTTTTTTTTTTTCTGTAAAGTATGATATCATTCTCTCTTGAAATCTTTATTGGCAAAAGGTTGTTGAATAAATACGATTATGAGTTTAAAAAATGTGAAATATTACTTTCCATTTTGGTGACATAGTTTGAGCAGTTAAAGAGTGTTTTTTGTTGGAAAAACGTAGTCCTGGCTTTGTATACAAAAGAGTTGTTGACATTCAACAATTTGAATTCTTGAATCTTTTTATTATGCTTGATTTTTTTAACTAACACATGATGAATGTAATTTATTATTATGTTGTGGTAACTGAAAACTGATCGTCTTCAAATGTTTAAAATCAGTCAACGTTCTCAAGTTTTTCATTCATGAAAATCCGGGAATGTTTGTTTTGGAATTTAGGTATACGTGGAAAGTCATGATTTAAAATTCTATAAATTTTAAGGTTTTGGTGAATACTAGAAATTATGTGTTTGTTTTGAGATTTTGGTAGGTAGGGATTTTACTTTATGTCAAATTAATGTTTAATATTGATTGATGTTGTATTATCATTACTATATTGAGGATCAGAAAAATTGTGATATGATTGTATTAAATATTATGAAAATAGATGAATGGATGTATGTATATTTTATAAAAGTTGATGTTTAAATTTTATTTTAAATCTCAAATTATAATGAGAAGTCTTTAACTTTTACTCTTACATGTGATTCTAGACTTGATCTAAATCATGCTTTTAATTTGGTAATGAGTTTCTTTTCCATTTTCTTTAATTTCATTTCATCAATAGCATATTCGTACTCAAATTTTAATCCCGTTACCTAAGAAACAAATTAGAGGAGATGATAACAAAATATGTGGATAATGATGATTTTGTCCACTGGTTAGATTACCAACGTGCTGTTCGATTATTTCAATTGCCGAACCATATTCATTCTTTGTTTGTGCTCTACAATCTTGGTAGGTACAGATTACAATATCGATGCATTTATACGTTAATCTAATAAAACATTTGTAAATAAAGCAAGAGACGGTCCCATGGTAAAATGGAATATAATTTGAATAATAATACTTTAATTTTTTGAAAGTAATGAATACTACCTCTGTTTCATAAATATATGCACACTTACTTTATTGTCGAGTTTTTGTGAGCGAATTGTTTATTAGTATTTCAAATGATAAAGTAATTTTTAAAGAGGGGTATTATAGATCTATCTCTCATCTATTGCATGCATCTTTAAAAATTATATTATCATTTCAAATACTAATAAAAAAACTCGCTCGCAAAAATACGCGAAAACAGTAAACGTGCATATATCTTTGGGACGGAGGGAGTATTAATTTGTGCTAGTGTGTATTCATTTTATGTATAAGACCGTCTCGTACTAGTTTTTATCTTTGTAAATAATAGGCCTTGTGCCGTGTGACCGTTTCACAATATAATTTAGAAATGACTCATTAACATTTCAAAATTAGTGGATGTTAATTTGTGCTAGCTTGTGAACCGATTCACATAATTTTTTGTAAATAATAAAATTCAATTAGAATAAAGGATATTTTCCAAATTAAGGATCAGCAAGCACTATATATATAAGAGTAGGACAAATTCTACTCGCCCCAATCCTACACATGTATCCACAGAACAAGTTTAATATATTTAATGGGTCAAGTATTTTTTAAAATTGATCATTCTATTGCATGAGTGAACGGTCTCATGTGCACCAAGCGCACCGTGCACTCCATAGTGTATTTTTAAAAACATGTAACTTGTTGTATTGAAATATACTCCCTCCGTCCTACTATAAGTTTCTCCCTTTCTTTTTTCATCCGTCCCACAATAATTTTTCTGTTTTCATAAATGGAAAAAGTAACTCCACTACCCATTATTTTTATCCTTACTTTTCACACAATATTACAAAGAATGTCACTCATTACTCCATATACCTTTTTCCTCTCTCCCAATACCCAAAACTACCCTTCATTTTTATTATTTTATTATTATTCCTTAAACAAAACAATCAAAAGAAACAGGAAAGTTATACTAGGACAGAGGGAGTACAATTTATTACGCCAAAACATGCAATCTGTGTTCGTAAAACATAGTTTCACGTTTCAGTGTTATAAATTATATAATTCAATACAACAAATTGCATATTCTTAAATACACTATAGAATGCACGTTGCAATTGTTGCATCAAAGCTAGCCTATACATAAAGTGGCCTCACTGCACAACTTGATCATCAAAACTAGAATATTTGCTTCAACTAATATTTGTCATGATGGCCAAGAAAGTGAATAACATTTCCTTTTTGATGATGTTTGTCCTAGTAAACATATTAGTGTGTGTGAAAGGCGCAAGGAATGATCCAGGTTATCTTCCTTGTTGCAATGGACACAATGTGGATTGTTGCCCTCAATCAACTCATCTCAAAAACACTAAAAATCTCTTTTTCTCACATCATTCTTCAATTCACAAAAAAACGCCCATCAACTCTCATCCCCACAGTCTGGAATCGCCATTGATATGTCCAGATTATACAAGTGTATTTCTGTTTCTTTGAGTACTGAAAATAAAATTAATTGCACATGTCTATGTATGTGTTAATTTGCATGTTATGCAATTTCAGTTTGGTTGTTTTCACTATACTTCATCTCATGTTTTATTTTGATATTGGTCCATTGTGTAGCTCACATCATGTGTAATTTTGTGTTGTGGATTTGTTAATTTAAATGTTTATGTTGTTTCAATTTTTTTTGGTGTAAACTTTAAAAGCTGCATAATGTTGATATTGATTATATAACTAATTAAAGAGCTAAACACACCTCATGTCTATTGATTAAATCACTTACTACTCCTATTTCATTAGAAGGTTTTATGTGAAATTGGTTTACCGTGCACCATTCATACTATTGCTTTTAGAAACTAATACTATAGTTGCTATAGTATTAATTTCTACAAGCAATAGTATGAGTGGTGCACAGTAAACCCGTTTCATATTAAACTTTGCCCTATTTCATTATTTTTGAACTACGTACTTTCATAGATATATAATACAAGTCTACCTACTTTCACTTGTGACAATTTTAGTTGACAAAGCAAATAATCTGAATCAATATCCAAAGAACTATCATAATTTATAGCATTTCCAAGATGTTGACATCATTATTTGATAACTAAAGATCTTAGTAATTTATTTCAACTAATATGGACATGTTTTACATGGGCCTTAAATCGAAATAAAATACGAAAATTTAACCAAATTATTAGTGTATTTAACAAATTTATGAGTGTAATCCAGGCAAAAATTTGCAGTATCACTTTTCAATAATAATAAAAATAAATCACTTTTATAGCAAGAGTGATGTTTGTGTGCACCGATTACACAAAGGTGCAATTGAATTCAATTTTAATTTAGATGAATCATAAACCCTAAATCCTAAACCATATACCCTAAACCTAAACCATAAATTATGAACCTTAAACCCTAAACCATTAGGATCGGGTGGGGTTCGGTCTGGGCAGGGTATTTTTTTTTAAAAAAATTAAAAACTTAACACTAGATATAAATTATTCGGATAGGGTGAACCATAAACCAGTCGGACCGAATTCGAGTTAGATAAAAAAAGCTGAAAAAAAAAATTCAATTGTACCAATTTTAAATTGGTGCAAATGGTGCCAAGAGAATTTGCTATATAGTAAAATTGTATCGCAGTTCACTTTTTCACATTAGAATTATCTATTTTACATACTTTTTAGAAAAATGATACTCATTTTAGATTAAAGAGTGATAATGATCGCAAACCCCTTTAGTCTCACACATAACTTGCTCAAATTTGAAAGTGCATTATAACTGTGCACCGTGATCATGTATATGACCCAAATGCATAATAAATATTTCATAAAAAAACCTTAAAAAGCAACAAAAAAAGTGAGATTTATTTCCTAAAAAGATTGTGATCCATCTCCACCACCCTCATCAATTTACATATTTTGCTGCATCATAATTCATAAATTATCATCATTATCATCATCTCCATATCATTAGCTTCTAACTAAAATATATTTATCATGCAGTAAACTAGTTTCTGCATAGTAAATCTAGAAACCAACTTAATCCATGGCCTGAAGGTTGATTAACTCTGGGTTATCACTGAAGCTTCATTGGAGAAAGATAGTCTAGATTTGGGCAGGCTCGTCTTAATGGGAGCCCATATATCTGCACCATTGCTGCTCTCTACTCCGACGGTTGATGAGATAGGCACTAGGCATAAGCCTCTTGCTCTCAGGCTCGACTCTTCGTCTCCCTTCAGTTTTAACACAAGAAGAAACATCACATATTAGATTAGGCCCTTGATGAACACAGACCAAATATCACATCTTCCAACGGTGTTAAATTTTTTCTCTTTTTTTTCCTAATTTGTAATGAAGTAATCAAATTGCTGCATGCAAGTGATTAATTGATTATGTACCTGTAAGTGTGCTGGAATGCTATACAAGTATGGAGCACTTAGTACCTGAAAAGCACAAGAAAGAAAGAACGACTATGTCAGAAGGCTTGAGATGCAAAGAATGGGGAAAGCATATTTCAACTAGAACAATAAAATCAGTTGAAATATATTCACTCTTAAAATGATGGAAGATGTGGAATTTTGGATTTAAATACCAATCTTTGGCTGCCTCACATTCTCTTTGGAGAGTTGAAGGTATTTTAAAATATTGTACACGAGCATTCTCGATGTTTTTAGTTTTCCAGAATAGACTAAAATCGTAAGAGCCTTCTGTGCCGCCATGAGAGCTAAAGTTGTGGTAAAAACTTCTACGCACCGTGCAACCGGTGCAATTTTGCCTTGATTTTGACCAAAAAATTGACTCATTAACAAAAAAAATTGAAATATATAATGAGAAGTATCAGTTGTTATGAAGAAAAGTATTAGTTCATAAAAAAAAGTATTATAGGTTGAACCGTATTAGTACTTTTTAAATATACAACTAATACTTTACATCACATAAACTAATACTTTTCAACGACTTTTTTCCATGGTTCGCAGAAAATATAAAAGCGCATTTTGGTTGAAATTTTTTAGTCAAAATTGGGTGAAATTTGCACCAATTGCACGAAATGTTACTCAAAGTTATGATGCCGTCTTTCAATTTGTATTTACCAACTTATTATATCCCTGTAGTTCAGTGCCTAAACCCATACCTAACCCAGAGAATATTCGTGGACTTAGGTCACTTTGCTGAAACTCACGCCTGTTTAATGGTGACTCACTTCACGAAATGAAACACGACTAAACTGAGTATAGAAATCAAAAGGTGGACATCACTATTCTTGAATATTCAGCAAGAAATGATCTTGTTTAATTTACATAAACTAATTGATAGAAATCTTGAAATGGCCCAACAGAGACAATGGAATCATTATGAACATTTATTCATGTAATGGAAGTAAATTACTCATCATCTTATTAACAAAAGATAGCTCAAAATCTAGAAATGCCTTGTGAGATATATATTATCCAAATTACAATGAATGAGGAAAGATTCATACCTTAACCTGCTCATGAAGAAACCTTATGTACTCCATTGCTTCCAGAAGGACCGAAGCTGTGTCCGCCTGTAGCAAGTATAAAAGTTTAACAAGGAATCTGATTTAGCATGAAAATGTATCTAAAAAAGTGATGTATGATTGCTTGGATTACTAGAAAATAAATTGCTGATGAAAACAGACATTCTGCAAAATTTCATAAGAAATCTTCCATCTCATGTATATTTATGAGCACTACATAATATACATAAATTTAAAATGTATCATTTTGGCACGTACCTTCCCGAATGGTGAGACGAGCTGTTGAAGAGCAGAAATTCGGTCACTACCTTTCTCTTTCTTTTCCTGTTCCCAAGATAAAAACGAATATTGAATTAAAAACGTGAAAGGGTCAGAAATCTGATGAGAAGTTCATACTCTTTTCTCTTGACAAGTTTATACTACTGAATGGAGTGTGAATAACGAACCTTTGTAGACCGAGGTACGTCAGTCTTCAGTCGTTTTGGCATCATGTCCACGAAGCTGCTTTGCTCAAGAGAGATAGGGCCTCTTTTATGCTGCATCATCTTCCCAATATAAATTCCTCTTGGCTAGATAAAAATCAGCATAAAGAATAAATTTTCGTAGGAAGAAATGAAATTCAACTAATAAAAGGAACTTAGCCCACATATTCAACAGTAAACTGAGTACATTTGAAAGTAATTTGATTATGAAATATATAAAATGTTAAATCTATACCTAACTAGTACCAATTCGTTGAATCATTTCATGCTTTATTCTCTAGCTAAAGGACAGATGAAATATGAAACTGAGGTAACAAGGTAGTTACAATTCTAATAACGAGCAAATTGTAGACCGTATAATTCAAGAATCACAGAAGTATTCCTCAGTTAGGCCTAAAGTATCCCTTTGTTTAATATGAATGCTCACTAGAAACGACACAAGAGATGATATCAGACAACACTAATTTAATAATACAGGCTCATCAACAGACAGGACTATAGTAGAATATTAATTTCTCTATTACACAATCTGATGCATAATATATAGTTCTTTCAAATTTATTATCCATATATGCTTATTAAAGGGCATTCATTAATGATTCAACAAACTCAAATCTACATACCATCAATAATCCAATCTATACCAGAAATCAGAATCTCATGGTCAGCAAATAGCATGCATTTTTCGAGTAAAAAAAATATGACAGATAACAACTATACAACCACCAAATATGGATTTGAGCTATGTGCATAACTATGAAGCTACCATCCTGCTTCTACAAGAATAGAAAACAATATGGGCCAACTTTCGGTTTCTGGTAAAATAATGATAAAGGTAGCATCAATCATAGATTAATATTTCTGATTTTCACCGACTTTTTCTTATTTTTTGATTCTTCATGATCAACTTTTAAAATGACTGAAAACAACATGAATATGAATATTCAATTTCTAAGGGGCCCCAAATTACAGATATTAAAGTCCATAATGAATGGATATAGTCGATTGCGTATGCAATAATTTAATGTTGTTTAGGCATATAAGTATACAATGTCGTAATCTAAGCAATCAAAGATTATAAATGGCATAACCATGCAATTTAAGCATATTATGATGCTAATGACAAATTACCTAAAATCCATTTTGTCAAAACACTCAAACTCTACGAATTCAAGGAAACCCCCAATTCATGGTTCAATCACAAACTTACAAAAATTATAAAAGTAAATGGCGATTACAGATTAATCATGCTTTAATAAAGCAAACTAAGCACATAACTAGACTATCAAAAGCCAAAAAATTACACAGGGGATCAAAAACAACAAATTTTCAATGGAACAAAATTAAGAAGTTTTTATGAGTGGTGAACTCATTTACAGTGTAAAAGATAATAATAATCACCGTTACAGAAAATGCAAAGCGGGCTCACCGCTAATGCAAAAACTGCATCGGAGATATTCAAACTTCAGAATCACCAAAAAAATGGCTAAGAGAATCTCGAATTTCGCAGCAGATTCTAGAACCCGATTTCAAAACTTCCAGAAAATGGGCATTCAAAATTCGAAACCCTCTTTAATAACCTGTATGGTTAATGGTGTTAAAGTACCTTGGGGTTTGTGCTAAATCATGTAAAACAAGGCGTCACTAAATAATCCTTCAACCTCCACATATATATACAAAAAATGTACGTATATGTGTGTATATATACGTATGTATGCACGCGCAGAAACAGACAAAATAGCAAAAGGAAAAGTTGTGGAAATAGTGAAGTTGGCAATAAAGAAACAGGGGGAGGGATACTGCTTTTCAAAGTCTCATTTATATAATAATAATGATTATTTATGAAGTTGGAAAAATAGATAAAAAGAGATGAGATTTTTGGAAATTTTGTGACAGCTAATATACAGCCTTGGGATAGAAAGAGAAAGCAAGATGTAGATTGGAAATATTATAGGATCATTTTTAGAGCAATTTTGCTACAAAATAATAAACACAAATCCTGTAAACCTTGCTCAAAATATGAAATGGTGCATTTATAAATTAATATCACTATTTTTATAAAATATTATTTATAAATATAATAGTATCAATTAATAAATATTATGATATTAATTTATAGATATAATGATATAAATTTTATATTGTAAACAAGTTATACCAAAAAAGTATTCTCGGTGAAAAAAAAAATGGGATCATTTTTAGAGGATTTTTTTGTTTCATTTATTATTTATCATTTGAATACCTTTTGTTAAAATGGGTTTCATGTGTATTCATGTATACCATGCATTTATAGTGTATTTTTAAAACCATGTACTCCCTCCGTCCTAATCTTAATCGGTGGGTTACTGTGTGTTCGAATTTTAAGAAAAAATGATAAAGTGTTAGGGGTAAAAAAAATTGTTTATTAGTATTTTATGTGATAAAGTGATGAATAGTTAGGGGTAGAGGTTGTTTATTAGTATTTTATGTGATAAAGTGATAAAGTGAGTATTTTCATTTAAGGAAGTTTGCACTTAGGATTGGACGCCCAAAATGGAAGGAATGCAGTTAAGATTGGGACGGGTGGAGTAATTTATTTTGCTGAAAATGCAACTTGTTTACACTAAATCATGCAATTATTTTCTATATTAATCATTGTACGGTTCAGTGCAAATAAGTTGCATATGTTAATATAACAAGTTAAATATATAGTTTTAAAATGCATTATGAGTGTACAATGCATTTGAATATTTTTTTTGATAACTCGATATCCGACCCAAGGACCGACTAATCCGGGGGACCAGAACCCACCGTCCACTAGCGGGGGCCCCACTTCAAGACAGAGCTAAACTCTGTATGGACTGACCCATCTCAAGAGTTGATCGCACCATAGGAGGTTCGAACCTGAAACCTAGAGAGGAGCACACTCCTAAATCTCAAGTCTACAACCACTAGGTCAACCAACAATACATTTGAATGTATATAAGACTTGACCAAATTATTAACTTTTTTTTAAATTATCATGATTTAGATAATGGAACTAAAATAAAATTTAAAAAATGACGTCGATAATCTGGTACTTACTTTGCTTCTTTTGTTTTTTACGGGGGAAAAGCAAATTTCTTAAATTAGTATGGGAAAAAGGAAAGGAAATTAGGAAATATGTCACTATCAGTTTTTAATTTGAAAATATATCACTTTCAATTAATTTTTTGATTTTTTTTTGACAAAAAATAGATAAATTAATCAAACGCCCGAAAAATCGGCCTGAACAATGTTCACAATCGTCTCAGGAATAGTAGACGAGACAAAAAGCGAATTAAAATTAAAAGCAAGACGAGAGAGGCAATGGGTTGCCAAAATCCCGTTCTACGGATCCAGCTAAAAGTTACCAGTTCGAACTCCTCACACAGCTTCAAAATATCAGCAATAATGCTACCAAAATGAGTAAGGTTGATTGAGTTCCTCTTCAGAGCATAGTACACGACCTGCGAATCAACTTCTATCACAATCCTCCGCACTCCTTTGTCAATGGCGCAGCGAATTCCAGTGATCACCGCAAGAGCTTCAGCCACCTCGACCGACCACACCTCCGAGAAAGACTTTGCGAACACCCAGCTCACTATTCCCATATCATTCCTTAGCAAACCTCCAATTCCCGTTCCGCACTCCGCTCGGCAAGACGCATTCGTATATAACTTGAACAATCCTTCAATCGGCGGACGCCATCCTTCATCATCTTTTCTCGTTAGCTATGCCGGCTTCTTGATCGCAGCGGCTCTGTAATCCGCAACATGGTTCATAGTGATCTCTTGTAACTCGGGCGCCGATCTTTGAAACACCCCTTCATTCCTAGAAAATCAGATTGCCCACATCAGTGTTATCACCGTCTCAACTTCATCCTTTTGCAGTCGGCTTCTTCCCCGGACTAGCCATTCATCAACGGGTTCATCCGGGTTTCTATCATGCACAACAAATGGGAGCGATTTCTAGCATTCTGCAATACGAGGACATTGCAGCAATGCATGCTCCATCGTTTCGAATTCCACACCACAACCACGGCACAATGGTTCGACATTCACAAACTTCGTAATAAGGTTGACATTGGTCGGAATGATTCCATGCAACACTCTCCAAGCGAACAGTTGGACCTTCGGCGACACGTCCATCTTCCAAACCCATTTCCACTTGCTATCACCGTGCTCGACATATGCATTGTTTTCGAACTTCATCCACTCAATGTACCCCGACTTGACCGAATACACCCCTGATTTTTCGTAGTTCCACATCATCCTGTCTTGTCGAGACATGGAATACGGCAGGTTTATGATCGTCATCACCTCGGCCTCAGAAAATATTTGGCGAACCAGAGGGATATCCCAGCCCCCATAATCGTCTCTCATAAGTTCACGAATAGTCACATTCTCGTCGAGCTCACCCCTTTCCGAACAAACACGTGCACTCTCCCCCCCCCACTAGCCACGGATCCTTCCAGATTTTTATAGAGTGCCCATTCCAAACCACCCACGTCATACCCCTTTCCAGAACACATCTTCCCTCCAGAATACTTTGCCAGGTTTAGCTTGAATTACACCCCGTGTGCGCCGAAAGAAAATCACCATGAGGGAAATATCGCGCTTGCAAAGTCCTAGCCAAAAGAGAACCACTGTCTTGCACAAGTCGCCAACCCTGCTTTGCTAGCAATGCCTTGTTAAACACCCTTAAATCCCTAAGACCAAGACCCCCCTCCCATTTTGGTTTACAAAGTTCCTGCCATCCAATCCAGTGTGTGCGCCTTTCATCCCCTTTCTGTCCCCAACAAAATCGCATGATTGCCGCCCGAATTTTATCGATTGTACCCTGTGGAATCTTGAAGCAACTCATCAAGTATGTAGGAATTGCTTGAGCAACAGATTTAATTAGAACGAGTTTTCCTGCTTGTGACAGCATTCTACTCTTCCAATCCTTAAGCTTTTTTTTTCAATTCTACTCACCAGCGTCCTGAAAATGGCACTTCTCGATCGTCCAACATTCGTTGGAAGACCCAAATAGATCATGTGCTGAGCAACACAACGAACCCCAATAAGGTCAGCCAACTCGTTCCCTCTCTCCACATGCACCCCACCACTGAACATGATCTTCGACTTGCTCAAATTAATAGCTTGCCCCGATGTCGCCTCGTAACTAGCCAAAATCTCACAAACCCTTCCAAGCTCAGCCACCGTTGCACGCCCAAAAACTATAATGTCATCCGCAAAAAACAATCTGGACACAATTGGCGCCCGTCTGCAGATTTTCAGGCCATGCAACGCCCCACATTCAACATTCCTTCGGATAAGAGCTGACAGAGCCTCTGCACAGAATAGAAACAGATAAGGGGACAAAGGATCCCCTTGCGGGAGACCCCTGGAAGGGATAAAAGTAGTGGACGGTTGCCCATTAACGAGGACAGCAAAAGAAACCGAACGGACCCCCCTCATAATAGTATGAACCAGCCCTTCCCCAATTCCAATTTTCAACATAACTCTTTCCAAAAAATCCCATTCCACCAAATCATAAGCCTTACTCATATCCAGCTTAAAAGTAAACGAACCCCTAGATACCGCCTTATTGAGCTTCATGGAATGAAAAATCTCAAAAGCTAATAAGGCGTTATCTGTTATGAGTCGTCCAGGGACAAAAGCCGACTGAGCAGGATCCACCACAAGAGGTAAAAACTCCTTAATTCTATTAGCAATTGTTTTAGTAACCACTTTAAACGCAACATTACAAAGACTTATAGGACGAAAGTCAGTAGGACTCTTAGGTTTCTTAACTTTAGGAATTAGGGCTATGAATCTATGATTAAGCACAGCAGGGGACGCCCCATTATTAAGAATACTAAGAGCAACATTAACAACACTAGAACCCACAGAAGACCAAAAATTTTGAAAAAAGATAGCGGACATACCATCTGTGCCCGGTGCCTTACAAGGATGCATTTGGAAAAGCACCTTTGTCACCTCTTCTTCCGTAAACGGTAGAGCTAACGTATCCAGCATTTCATTCGAGACTCTGCGCTCCACAGCTTCCAACGCCTCCTCCATAGCTAGATTGTTCTTTGCTGTAAAAAGGCCCGAAAAATAGTCCACAAACACCTTCTGGATCTCATCCTCATCAACGAACTCCCTCCCAAACTCATCAACAATTTTATCAATTCGATTCCTTTTCTTTCTCCCACTTGCCGTTTTGTGGAAAAAACCAGTGTTCTTATCCCCCTCCCGCATCCAATTGACTCGTGAACGTTGTAGCCAATAAATCTCTTCTTTCCGTAACAAGTCTGCCACCCTATTCTCCAAACACCTCGACTCCTGCACGATTTTCGCGGTCTGAACCGGTTTTTGCAATCTCCCCAACTTTTCTTTGCACTTCCTTATCTCCTTTGGCAAATCCCCATAATGTTTCTCATTCCAACCCGAGAGGGCCGACCCACAGCCAGTTATGTTGGTTGCCAATGTAACAGCGTCCGAACACTGCACTCCCTCCCATTTATTTCGAACCATCCCTCATCTTGAAGCCACAAAGCTTCGAATCTAAATAGCTTCACCCTCTGAACATCATCTCTTCTCCTCCTCCTCTCGTCCCACTTGATAAAAATAGGACAGTGATCTGATAGAATTCGAGTCAAATGACTAACCTCCACGTTTGGAAACTTTTCTAGCCATCGTTCATTCGCCACCCCATGGTCCAAGCGCTCTTGTATATTATTCTCCCCCACTCCCCCCCTTGTTTGTTTGACCACGTGAACCTGTGTCCCACAAAACCTAGGTCCAGAAGACCACACTCCTCCAAGCAAAACCTGAAGTCATTCATCCTATCTACCCGCCTCAAATTCCCCCCCGATTTCTCATGGTCGAACAAAATCTCATTCATATCCCCCGCACACAACCATGGTAACGAGCAGTTCTCAGCTAGATCTCTCATTAATTTCCAGGTCTTCCACTTCTGACTATCTTCAGGAAAACCATATATCCTAGTAAATCTCCACACCTCAACCTCGCCAATGATAAGGTCAATATGATTTTTCGAAAAAGATTGTAACACCACCCCACTGTCCATTTTCCAGAAAAAAAAAAAAAGTCAAACCGCCACTACGACCCCCCCCCACCCGAAGTCGAACAATCAACACCAACAAAATGATCAAAACCTATTCTACGAGCAACACGACGCAACTCAGAGACAAACAGTCGAGTTTCACACAGAAACACAAATTTGGGACCTTTCTGAACCACCTCCTTCATCAATGCCGGAACTTTCCAGGGGATCCCAAGCCCCCGACAGTTCCAAACCAAGCAACTCATTGGGCTCGGCGGGGCTGCTCCCCTGCAGCCGCCGCCGTTGTTGCCAACTTTAATTTTTTTGATTCATTAGTATCCTCACATTCCTGCTCCTCGTCCCGTAATTGGAGCCCTCTCTTCCCTGACTTTGTTACCTCCATTGGAGCAGTCCCACCCGATCCTTCCTTCCCCTTCTCGTGGGCAAGCCGCTTCCATGATATCTTTGTAGTCCCCGGTTTAAAACCACTAGAGGCGGCTAAATTATCCGGTTCTTCCATTAAGGACAGGCTGGCTATTTGGAGTGGTGGGTTTGGTTCAAGATTCTCCACACGTGGAGAGGGTTGTATAATATTGGATTGAGTGGAGCTCTCAGGTGTTATAAGTGGTGTAGTGGCTACGATAATGGATGTATAACGAGCTTATCCCAATTATATTTTCTCCTTCCGTGTAGGAGTTAGGGTTTTCACTCTGTGAGAACTAGGGTTAGGGTTTCTGGGCCCTTGGTTGTTATCTTTCCATTGGATTTCAACTCGTTTTCTTCGTTGTTTCTTTCTCGTCGTCTCTTTTTTCCTTCCTTTTCTTTGTCTCTCTTGTTTTTTCGTGTCGCGTCTTGGATCTTTTGGATTCTGTTAATGGTTTCGCTAACGTGTTTTGGTTTACGTCTTGTTTTGTGTCTTCGCAGGTTTCCACACACCTTCTACCATATCTAGATTGCGATTTCTGGGAATGGCTGCTAACAGTTTTTCGGGGGATGATGATGATGTCTTAGACCTAGGGTTTATGGGGCCAGATGTGCGGAGCACCGGTGAATCTGGTGGGGAAACTCACATCTGAGAAATCGCCAAATCTCTCTGCCCTAATTGACGTGATGACAAAGGCTTTTAGAGCGAAAGGCAAGTTAACGGCAAGGGAGTGGGGAAAAGGGCTGATCATATTCTCATTTGAAAGATCCACGGATAGGGAATGGGTCATCAAAAATCAGTCGTGGCACTTCGACAATAACTTGTTCGTGGTGAAATGTCTATCGGGAGTCGAACAACCATCGACGATTGACATAACCAGGGCTAGCTTTTGGGTTAGGGCACATGATGTACCACTTTCGTACAGGACGGAGAGTGTGATTAAATCCATTGCGGGGAGATCGAGCTATATGAGAAGCCCTCGGAGGAGGAACCAATGGAGTATATCCGATTTAAAGTGGCCATAGACATCAGGTTTGCTTTGCCTCTTGGATTGAATGTCAAGATTGCGGATGAGAATCTTTGGCTTCCCTTCTCCTACTCATCTTTGCCGTTGATATGTTACGCTTGTGGAAAAATTGGCCACTTCTTCAAATCCTGCTCATCATATGATAGGGATATTGAACAAAAGTTTCTATATAGCTCCTCCATCAAAGCTAGCCTGGGAAAAATTAACAGAACCAAAAAACCTGAACTGATAGAGATCTCACAACCATTACCAGATAGCTCAATGGCTGATTCCAGGAAACCAAACCCAGACCCACCCACAAAAACCACACAGACCACCATACATCCAAAACCCCAACCCATAACCATGCAAGCCCAAGCCATAACCATGCCAGAAACAATCCCTACACAAAACACAAACCAAATTCATCTCGACTCGATTAATATAGAACGAGTCTTCACAACCCTACGCCACAGCCTGTCCCTCCATGATACCATACCTTTCCATCAAAATTCCTAATTAGGGAGAAGATGTCGCTTTTGGTTTTAAGTTTGAAAATGTTTTTTTTTATTTTAAGTGAGGGATAAGATTGGCATTTAATATCTTATCACATTTAGTAAAGCACAAGGCCAAAAATGAGATAAGAAATACTTTCTCCGAGCCATTTTATTTGTCAATTAAAAGGATTTTACATTAACTGAGTAAGTTATTTTCTATGTTCCGTTTTTATTTGAATATTTACTATTTACATGGATTTTAATGAGAAAATTGTATAAAAAATAAATTATTTTTTATTGGGGATTAAATGATAAAATAATAATATTTGTGTAAATTAAATGAGATAAAATTAACTTTAGTGTGGAAAAAAGTAATATCATAGGGAAAAAAGGAAAAAAGATTATTACTATTTATAAAAATGTTCAATTAAATTTGTGATATATTTTTTGACAAATATTCAAATAAAAGTGAAACGAGAGACTATTAAATAACAATAAATAGATGTGCAGGGTGATTATTTTATCCTTTTATTAGTTATTCATTAATGCATAATAAAATAGAACAAAAAGAAGAATAGGGTAAGAATATGATAAGTTAATTCCCATAGATTAAATGAAATGATACTTATTTTAGGTTAAAAGATTTTTTCTGGAGGTGATTCTTAACTTCCCAGTTCCCATATGCAAGATGATACATATTTTATTTGAGTGTGTTTACGTAAGATCGTTATTGCGGACCTACCTTGTCCCTAAAAGGGGTGGGCCCCCGACCCCATTTGAATTTCTTATATATATATACTTATAATTAGTGACACAATTGTATGAGATAGTCTCGTAGTAGAAGCGAAGATAAATTATGTATTAACGTATTTCTAATATTTTTGGAAGAATGAGTATTATTTGTGTTATAGATTATACCCTATATCATGTATAAAACTATCTCATCTTAATGTCTGTCTCTCCTTTAAACAAAGTATTATGTGCATCATGTTTCATCATACACCACTATTACTAATCTTGTAAAAATCAACACTCTATAAATAAAATGTTGATTTTTAGGTGAGAAAATGGTAACAAAATAGAGAAAGAATATGTATAATTCACATTTTCAATATACATATAAATGTATTCGACTCTGTTAATATAAAGATGTTTAGTCCAAATAATTTTCGAAAATATATAAAAATTCTAAAGTGCGTTTTACCTACTGTTTATGTTATAAATTGGGCCCCCCAAAAAATTTCGAATTAAAATCCTTTGGCATCAAGTGTATAATATTTTCCCTAGCGTTTTTAGAATTGTGCAATTCATTGCACTAACATATGTAATTCTTTTCTCGTATTAATAATTGTATAAATCAGTGTAAATAGGTAGCATATTTCAATACAACAATTTATATAATTTAAAAATAAATTAAGGAGTGCCGAAGTGAACGATACACCTGTTATATACAAAATTATTCATTTTATTATTTAAAAAATTGTGAGATCATTTTATCTGATTATAATAGAATAAATATTATAATATTAATTTATCTATATAATAATATAAGTTTTATATTATGAACAAATTTCATTATTACTCTAATGACTAATCTAACACCATACATTAGTTTGAATCACACGTGGCTAAAATTAAATAGAAAATTTTAGGATCATTAACTCATTATCGACTTTTCCATTTTTCCTTTCCCTTTCCAACACTTTTTGAAAAAAATAATAATAAAAAAAAAAATAATAATAATAATAATAATAATAATAATAATAATAATAATTGTACAATTGTCGTGTCACTTGTGCTAAAATTGGCGCCAAATTAGAAGATAATGGGGCCCACAGAAGGTTTTGAGTCGGAATTTTTGACCGTTGGTATCATGCCATATTCAGCATTGAAAAGTGTAAGCTCAAAAATGCGAGTTTTGAAGTGGGGCCCGCTAGACTGTGGGCCGTGCACAACAGTCCAAAGGATGGGGCCCAAGGGTATGCAGGTTTCTGTAAGTGGGCCCACGCGGTTTGGACTTTGTTAAGATGCGTTCACTTTGGTTCGACTACAATATATTATTATGTGGGGCTTTTTTTTACCATTTTATTCATGCCATCAAACAAAAATTTTAAATAAATTAATTAATAATTAGAATATAATTTGGACTAGGAAACATCTTGTATGACCATGTTCACCGTTTAATTCTAGTGAACTTTTGAAATATGATATATTTTTACATTGAAATATGCAATTTGTATAAATGAAAATAAAATGCATATTTCATTAAATAGCAAAAAGATGACTATTTTAGTAAAATAAGTTGCATGTTTTAAAAATACAATTGATTTATATAATACATCTGATCAGGTGTATTTTATACATGAAACCTACTCCTTGAATAAAATTGGTAACTTTGCCTCCCGAAAATTATATAGAGGAGGTATCTTGTGCACCGTGCAACTTAAGTGCATTTTTTTCAATATGTAGTTGTATTTTCATTGAAAAATGCAGTTTGTTTTCACTTTAACATGCAGTGTTTTGTGTTTATTTAATTGACCATTTGCATTCTCAGACATGTAGGTACTTTAAGTTCATGTGGCGATCCCACACAGTTCTTTTGTGTTTAAACTCAACCTACTGTTGTTTAAATTTAGAATTGCTTAAAATTTATAATCCGACTTTCTAATAAAAATATTCTAGTTTACTTTTCCTTTTTCTCGAGTTATAATCCATTATCATTTTCAAATTATATAATTTGAGTAAAATGTACTATGAAATACATTTTCTTTTCATTTTATCAGGCATGTCAGAAATGTTATACATAAAATGCTGAATCTGAAAGTATAATAAATTATGTTTTTTGGTCTATGTCAAAAAATAAGGACATGCTTAGCATGTTGATAGAAATGAAAATTGTTAAAGGGTTTGATTATTGTGAGAAATGAATTCCTCACAAAAAGTCATTCCTATCAAAATTATAAGTGAAGATTCTCATAAAAATGGGAAATCAAACACTATTATTGATTTTATTCTCTTATACCATGTATACATATTTGATTCTTTTCCATTTCATCCTTTAAAATCTCAAAACCAAGCACCATTTTTCAATTATTTCTCATTTTTTATCTCTTAAACTCTCAACTAAGCACCCCTAAATTTGATCAGATTATCTTAGGTGAGACGGGAATAGGATTTTACATTTAATTGTTGTTAAATGCAAAAAATATTATACACATATCACATATGGCATATGATAAATCGATAATTAAAGAGGAAATGTATACATATATAAATACTTAAATAGAGACAGAAAAATGAAAATTAATTGAAAGCAACCGTACATGAGGATGGTCTAACCGGCGATTGTGGCGAAAAACACGGGTGCAAGAAATATAATTTTATTTTTTTAATCACCTATACGACATCTATTTAAAAAATCAGGTTGACAATCCCTCAATCAAAAATAGAAAAAAAATTTTTACTTTGAATTTGTACCCAAAAAAAGGTCTCTTTATAAAAAATTGAACCTATAATTTTTTTTCCTTTCTTTTGGGGGTTTAATTAAAGAATAATAATAAAATAATAAAAGTGAAGTATAATTTTGAATATTGAAAGAGGAAAATAAAGTATCTCACCATTTTTTATTATCAGTGATTAAATGGAGACAGTGTTCAGATAATCATCTTTGGAATTTGAAAATAATTCTTGACTATGAACAATGCTCATTATAAAAATTTAAATACTACCTTATATTTCATGTTTTATTTAGAAATAGATAAATAAAATTCAACATTATTTATTCAAGTTTGGACAATCAAATTATGTGAGTGTCACATTTTTATTCAAAACGACGTTCCTTTTATTTGTTTGTAAAATTAGAAAAATAAAATGAAAAATTTATAACAAATTTATTTCGAATTTTTGAATAATATCCATGCGAAAATATCTAAATAATTAAATGGAGACAGTGTTCAGTCATCTTTGGAATTTGATTCTTGACTATGAACAATGCTCATTACAAAATTTGACTACTACCTTATATTTCATACTCACTCCGTTATTATTCAACAGTTATTATGTGAGTGTCACATTTTATTCAAAACGATGTTCCTTTTTATTTGTTATTACGCTAATATTGATACAAATCTATTTTCTTTTTTTCAATAATATCCATAATAATAAAAAAAAAAAAGGTAGGAGGATAAAAATCCATTAAAAACGGGACATTATCATTTAGTGAAAATTTGATCCACAATAATAAAAAAAAAATGGGTATGATCAAACCGAATGAGCATTAATCAAAGTTTAATTAATTGTGTCAATAATTAATTGTCACTTTATTGTACTACCTCCGTTCCAATATAATTTTTCCTTTATTTTTAGATGTTTTAAACTTTTAATTAAAAAATAATAATAAAATAATAAATGAATATAATTTTGGGTATTGGAAGAGAGGAAAAAGATATTGGAATAATGAGAGGAATATAGTGAATGACATTTTCTGCAATATTATGTGAAAAATGAAAATAAAATTATGGATAGCATATTACATTTTTCATTTATGGAAGAGAAAATTTATTATGGGAACGGATAGAAAAGTAAAGTAAGAAATTTACGGTGGAACGGAGGTAATACTACTTATCTTGTATTTATGGCGATCTATATGAATTTAACAAAAGTTTAAGGAGTGGATCTCCTATGCACCAAGTGTGTACCGTGCACTCGGGTATAGGAGCGACCCATTAAAAAAATGAGACCTTACCATTAGTGAAAATGAGGATCCACAATAAAATGGGCAAGATCAAAATGAGTGCACAGATCTAAAGTCCGTGCACCAAGTGTATATGAGACCTTGTCAAGTTTAAGAGTCTTTAAATACCTTAATTAATGAGCGTGTGAATGAATAAAATAGAATGGATATTAAGGAAATGGGTGAATGTATTTTAATTTGTAAGTGGGTGAGGTTCATTTGCAACGTCTACTTCATAATTTATTTTAGAATTATGCAACTTGTTTACACTAAACTGTATAGTTTGTTTCTCATATTAATAGTTGCACGGTTCAATATGAATACATTATATATTTCAGTGCAATAAGTTACGTAATTCTAAAATGCAGTATGAAATGCATGTTGCACTTGCACCTGATGCATACAAGACTTAGTCTTCTTAAGCGGATACTCTTAACCCCCACCCCCACCCCCACCCCACCCCCATTTGACATAGATGTTTTTATAAAAATTTAAAATTAAAATTATGAAAAATCATAAAATGTAAATGTATTTATCCCCTATTGATGCAGGGAGAAACGCGGATAAAACGAAACAACATTCTTAATCTCCGTTGATTCCCATATGAATACCGGCAAAGAGGAAATAAGAGAAAACACTCTTAATATCTTAATTTCATATTCAGCTTAACTTAATGAAAAGGTTATAGGACTGACTCTTAAATAGGAAAACTCTAACACTAATTATAGCAATATAATAAATGCTATTAAATTAAATTAATTACAATAATTACTAATTTTCTAATCAAATCACAATTATAATAAATCAAAGTCTTCATCGCAATCTCATCTCCATCATTCTCTCCCTCTTTGAAACGATTCGTCCTCGAATCGACATCGATCTCATCTCCAGGGGGATAAAAGAAAATCACCAAATAATTTATCTCAAATATGTCGGACGTTCGAGTGTGCCTTAAAACTTTTAGGCGAAAGGAATGACATTTATGAGAATTGCCAACAAAATAACTATCATTAATTATAAAAAAAATAACAATTATTATGTGGGGTCAAACCTTCATCATCCTCGAGATAGGACTCACCGAATGCCATATCAAGACAGGAAAAATTTGCCTCGTAATCGTCTTCCATATCAAAAATTTGGTACGCCTCGTCCTCGGGCTCAGTGTCATAAATGGGTACGGGCTGCTCGTCGTCCTCAACTTCATCATAGATAGGTGACCCATCATAAAACACAGACTCACTAAAATTATTCAGTCCATCCGAAGTAAAAGACCCATCAAACTCAAAATCTTCACTGTAATTCATAGGCCCAAACTCGTTGAAATAAAAATTGTGATTTGATGAAGATGAGATCACGATGAAGACGTTGATTTATTATAATTGTGATTTGATTAGAAAATTAGTAACTATTGTAATTTATTTAATTTAATAGCATTTATTATATTGTCGTAATTAGTGTTAGGGTTTTCCTATTTAAGAGTCAGTCCTGTAACACCTTTTCATTCAGTTAAGTTGAATATGAAATTAAGATATTGAGAGTGTTTTCTCTTATTTCCTCTTTGCCGGTATTTCTATAGGAATCAACGGAGATTGAGAAGGTTGTTTCGTTTTGTTCACGCTTCTCCATACATCACCTTTCCATTTTAAAACATAGAAGAGATAATTGAAAAATATAAGAGAGATCATTGTCATTGTGATGTCCTAACTATCAGTCGCACTATTTTGGTATAATAATAGATTCAAAACTTTATTTATCTGTCATGAAGTAAATATACCCATCATTCTATACCTAACATAGATAAAGGAGTTAATTAGGGACAAAAATGATGATTATGCATGGATTTACACACAATATTGTCCCTTTCACTTTTTATATGCGATAAACTTATTTAGTAGAAAAAATATGACAGCCTCTTAATAATGGTGCGAAAATTCTGTCCATTTAGTAGTTGTCATTAGGTTCTTTTCAATTCAATAAAATAGACAGAATAATTCTACCCATCAATCATGTTTGTTTTGACTTGAGGTGAGTGAAAGAAATTTTAATGGAAAAAAAATGAATGAGACAAATTTCATGAATAATACTCCCTCTGTCTCAAACTGGATTAAGATTACTTTTTTCATACCGTGTTTTATTGAAATGAAATTGTTTATAATATATGAAATGATAAAGTTACTTTTAAAGCATGATAGAATAAATGAAGGTAGCACTATCATACCCCACCTTAAAAATCTTTTTATCATTTCAATTATTAATAAACAACTCGCTCTCTAAAACACGAGTCAAATAGTGACTGCCCAATTGAGTTTGGAACAGAGGGAGTAACTTTTATTTGTTTTGTGTTCGATGTAGTAAGGATGAATGAAATTATATATCAAATCAATACTTTTTAATAGTGATGATGTATTATTTTATTATTGTTAGTTGGTGAATAAATAATTATATAAAAAAATGTGTAAGGAAAATATGAGAGTTAATGCATCGTTGTAAAAAAAATAGTAATATGATAGTTTTAGGGTGTATGTGTATAATATGAGTGAATGTGTATTTAAATGGAGAATGTGATGTGCAAATTCAAAAAGTGGCCGCATCCGGATCTCCTGTCCTAGAACAAACATGACCTAAATAACTACGAGAGACACACTTGCATTAGACAATCTCATGATGAGATGAAATATAACTTGAGTATGTCGCTTTAATATTTTTAAAATAAAAATGAATGTGATTTATAATAATTTATAACTCATTTCATATATGAGACCATCTCATAAATGAAATGGATCCTATTTACTCATATCATGTGACCCGTGAATTTATGGGACTCCTGCCCGATTATATTTTAAAGGGGAATATGACTCAAATATTCAAGAGTCAAGAGCACCATCTCGTGTCTCACTTTATAAAGTTGGTATGAGCATGGTTTCAAAAATCTGTCTCACGATCATTGATTGGGCTAGAAACTTTGTTTAGGGAAACTTAATTAAAGAGACCCCTCAGTTTCACGAATTTTTTTTTTTTTAGTTATGTCAAATTATAGTTCATTTTCTTGTTAAAACTGTATAAATTATTTAAAATACCTCTATTTAATGTCCATGTCACCAGAAACCACCAGTACATAAAGTGGATTCTAAATTTACCAAGATCACTCAATGGATTTATTTTAATTCATCGTTAAATTAAAATCCAGTCAAAGTCCTAAAGTTCAAATACAATCTAAGAGAATAAGCTAACAGCTATAAGAGCTCCACCATAATAGCATGCAAATTAAAATGGAAAGAAAAAGGTTTCTAAGTGTGCAAATATGCATTAATGATGACACACATTTAAGCAGAACTTGAAGCTGCCACTTCAACGTTTTCTGGTTCAAAATCTCTGGGCAAACGCTCCGTAAAATCGGGAGCTTTTGGGGTGAGGCCAAGCAGCTTAAACATCATCTGATCAGCATCATAATCGTTGTTTGGAGTAGTCAACAGCTTCTCTCCTGTGAAGATTGAATTTGCACCGGCGAGAAAGCAGAGTGTTTGCTCAGGAATGGAGAAACGAACCCTCCCAGCTGAAAGCCTAACCATTGCCTTTGGCATTACAATACGGGCCGTTGCTATCATCCTTATCATCTCCCATATTTCAACTGGCTGAAATAACAATAAGAAAGTGAGATGGATTTATGTATTTTCTGTCTTGTTTTCACAATTCTCAAGTTGAAGGCATTGTGGAATTCGTATCACAAAAACTGGAGAACATTATTTTAAACTATATCTTCAAATATCCTTTTGAGTTGGTTGCATCAGTTTAGCTGAAATAAACCATCCTGCCATTTCAAGGTGAAACAAAGGGAGACACAGTTTAAGCGATGTTAAACATGAATAGTGGAATTTCCTATACGAGTTTAACAGATCAAACCACAGTATGGGCCCAGCTTACTCTCAACACAAAGTTTCTGTAAATTGTAAATTATATCAAATTATGTGTTTACTGTAGATGCTACCGAAGCTCTATAACACCTTTGAAGTTTAAGACATATATATATGTCAATTATAGTGCACACTGCATAGATATATCTTTCGACATTCAAAGATGAGAAAAATATTTAAAGCTGCTAAGAATTTACCTTTTGATCTTCGAGTGGTGTGCCTTGAACTGCAATAAGAGCATTAATTGGAACACTTTCAGGGTGTGTAGGAAGAGTTGCCAATGTATGTAATAAACCAACTCTGTCCTCCTCTGCTTCTCCTAGCCCAATTATTCCTCCTGAAACAGAAAGTTAAAAGGTTAATTGCAGCTACAATGTGCTAGGCAGCGTTTCACATGGTTTGCAGGCTAGCCACTTTTTCAACATAAAAACATGTGATAATTTAATGAAAATTTTCAATCCATTCAAAACTATTATGGATGTATTTGCAGAGTAAGAATGTGAGGAAATTACCAGAACAGACATTGATGCCCGCATCACGAACATACTCAAGAGTTTGGAGACGCTCATCGTAGCTTCTGGTAGTTATAATGTTGGGGTAGTATTCTCTAGAGGTGTCAAGATTATGGTTGTAAGCTGTAAGCCCTGCCTTCTTCAGTTCTAAAGCTTGCTGCTTCTCCAGCATCCCTAAAGTGCAGCAAACCTCCATCCCCATTTCCCTTTCCATGGAAAATACGTATTATAATATTAGATAATCAATACAACAAGCACATTGTTTATGCATATAAATTTGACTCCAATGGTTACAAGGTTATGGAATATTTATTTGAAAAAAAAAAAAAGTCTAAAAGGATAACAAGTTTTGTAACAAATGTCACTTCTCACTAGAAAACAGTTCACAATACTGAAAAATGTGTATGTAACAGTCCATTACCTTATTTCTTTGACATACTCAAGGATATTGTTGAAATTGGTTTTCCTTCCTATGGTGTCTCTCCATGCTGCACCCATACAAAAACGAGTGCTACCAGCCTCTTTGGCCTGATGATGTATGAAAACATTCAAATCATTAAACAAGAGATGTTATGCTTTATAAGTTTCAGGTATAACCTCGGGGAAGCAACTCAAGTAGGACAAGCATAGACATCAGCTTAATATATATGTTTATTTATTTATTTTCAGTAAAGTTATACAAAGGGTCGATTTAGTAGAGAGCACAACTAACCTAACTCCTTCCAGTTGATTAAGTTTAGAGCAGAACTCATGCATCTCAATTCTCAAAGATTACGGGAAAAATGAAATCCCAAGAAAGAGGATTCATGCAATCATCAGAATTCAGTAACAAAAGGAGGCAATAGGTTTATTAATTACGCAAAGAGGAAACAACTAGCAAGACCTGGAATATGTTGTACTTGAACGGTTGTACCATACGGCTTCCTTCTCTACAGAAACTAACAATGCGCAATCTTTGTTAAATTCATCACCAGAAAAAGTTATGTGTGGGGACTAGCACGTGTTTATATTATTTCAATTCATCTGCCTTTATTCTCACACTTAAGCTGACAAAAACTTCAGAACCTAGGTTCTAGCACTATTCTCTAATTGTTTTGATGCTGTCTGTTACATTTGTATTGAACGCTTAATGGAATGTCCCATATTGAACGCTTAATGGAATGTCCCCCAATAAAATTTACGCACAAGTTTAATCACAAAGCAGGTCTTTCCAGTGCCAACCATAAAATAAAGACAAAAACTCATATGAGAGGCCTCGTACATGAGACGGGGTATAAATTGACACAAATCAACACCCACCCCTTCCAAAGTGTTAAGCGTCAATGCCCAAATTATACTCCGTCTCACTGTGAGACCATCTCATGCAAGTGTGCCTCTAAAATAAAAGCAAAGAACAGATAAATTAATAAATTTCATAAAACCATAATGGCATGACAGGAGAAATCTGCACGGATAGATCTCATTTTAGAGTTAAGACCATTGAAACTCGACTTGAGAGGGACCCATTTTATATGACTCAACTTTGGCATACACAATAGCTTAATAGGGTAAATATCTTATCAAGGAACGCAAATTGCATGGACATTTTAAGGACTTCACCTTTTTAGCTGCCTCTAAGACTACATCTTTATTCATAAGCTTTTGTGCTTTGAGGCCAGTGCTGTATCTGGACGACTGAGGGCAATACGAACAATCTTCACTGCATCCACCTGTCTTGATAGATAGAAGTGTACACTGCTGCACTTCCCTGAAATTATGGGCATGTCTATGAACTTGAGCCTGCAAAAGCACAACACCCCACCGCAATTAAAATCGAAGAAAAGAATAATAAAAGAATCCAATTCAACAAAGAAAACAATTACCAAACACACTGAAAGAACAATTGGAGTGCATAATGGATAAGAAACAATATATAAGTTTCCTTAAACAGGAACTCTTCCAAGCTGTAAAGGAGGTTTCAGTTTAAGCATTCATGATTCAAATAACTTCATATAAATATGCAAGTACACTTAATTTAGCAATTTCCATCATAGACAAACAAATAAAAAAACAACCAGAATATGTACAATTAAAGAACACTAACACAAATGCACAATACCTAACTGATAAAGATAATTGAAAAACACTATGTTCTGCATCAAAAATAGAAAATGCAAACAACATACAGCATGAAATAGCAGATCAAGGATAGGGGAATCGTAGATGGACTTAATCTCCTCTTTCCTCCAATCATTCCTCGCCCCTTCTCTTACGGACCTCTCCGCCTCCAGCGCCGCCGCAGACGACGAGAAATTAGCCGCCGCCGACGAGGCTGCGCGAAACTGGACGAATGGCCGTCGAATCGATCTCATTATCCACATCATTAGGCAATTTATCCACTCCCAAAACACTAACCTTCAAGCAGAGTATAATTCGAGAGATGAAGCGAAAGGGATTGAAGGAATATTGAGGGGGAGTAAGATTAAGAAGAGAATAGGAGGGGGAATTTTGCGGGTTTTCCTCGGGGAATCCGCTGTTGAGAGTTTGTGTGAGTGTAGGTATACAGTTGGAGGTTGATTACCCAAAAATAAATTGCTTTTCTTTTAATATTTTTTGTCGCTCTCTACAAAATAACTCAACTTCATTTGAGGGTGGGTCTCCTGGTCTAGCTCAACCGTGCACTCCATAAGTTGTATGTTTCATTATTTAAATTAGTGTAAAAAAAAACGGTTCAAATATTTTTTTTTTACTTTATAATTCAAATTATTTGTTGTGCATGTAGATTTAAAATAGAACATGAGACACATTTGCGTGAGACAATCTCACAGTGAGACGAAGTATAATCCAGGCATTGACGCTTTAACATTTTAGAAATGGTGAATATAATTTGTGCTAATTAATACTCCGTCTCATAAGTTTTTGTTATATGAGTCTTTGTACATTCAATTTCTTAAGAAGTAAATTATCCTAGTATTCATTTGTAGGAGTCAGGTATGTTAACAAAACTTCCAACGGAATCATAAATAAGATTGCCAGGAAATTTAAATTTTAAGAACAAATAAAACAATCAAGTAAACAATTTAAATTCAGGATATTTTGTATAGGCAAATTATTATGTGCATCATTTGCACCAAATCAGTTTGGTGCAATTTAATTTTAGAAGTTCTTTTTTTTTTCAATTTTAATTTTTTTGTTTTTTTTCAATTTCAGTTTTCTTTTAATTTTAATTTCAGTTTTAATTTTTTTTCCTTGATCCGGACCCAAACCCGACCAGGCCCGAATGGTTCATGATTCACTCGACCCAAGTGGTTCATGATTCACCCGGCTCAAATAGTTCATATATGATTTAGAGTTCATTATTTAAAATTTAAAGTTTATAGTACATAGTTCATCTAATTAAAATTAAATTCAATTGCACCAATTTGAATTGATGCATTTAATGCACAGGAGAGTGACTATTTTATATAATAACGGATTCTTCATAAAACAACATAAAGAGATGATAGTGGCATAAATTTAAGCTAACTTTTGTATACACCAAATTCACATTTTAAAAATTTACAACTTATTATATTAAAACTTGCAACTTGTTACACAGAAACGTTCAATTATATTTTACAGACTCATATTACACATTTTAGTGTAACAAATTGCAAGTTTCAATACAACAAATTACAAATTTTTAAAATATATTATGAAATGTACGATACACTTAAGACTCGCTCTAAATTTATGCGAGATAGCCTCCTCAAACTTTAATGTACATTTTCTGCCTTAATTTCAGTTCATATTTATTTCAATTTTCTTAAACACATTAAATAAAATTAATCAACATTTCACATACCAGCTGAACAAAATGCAATATGGATAACTAATGCAAATCACACTCCCTACATA
This sequence comes from Stenogyne calaminthoides, assembly GCA_037126765.1. Classification (NCBI taxonomy): domain Eukaryota; kingdom Viridiplantae; phylum Streptophyta; class Magnoliopsida; order Lamiales; family Lamiaceae; genus Stenogyne; species Stenogyne calaminthoides. Next base: position 13,522,421 of record JBBCBC010000034.1, read on the forward strand.
AATATAGAAGCTAGCCAAAATTTACAGTGCCTGATACAGCACCGGTACAACAAATTACAGGTTAATTTTAAGCGAATCGAAAAATGTGCAATACATTAAGCAGCCGGTACTACTTGCGAAAACACGGAAGATCTGGTAACCAAAAGGAGTACTAATTCTTGAATCTGATACTACGGCTGATCCCTGCATTAATACCAGTTGCTTCACCTCCATAGCTCCCTGTTGGCTTTCTGATGTCCCTAACCTGTCCTTTTCTGCGCGTTTCTGCCTTCTTGTGCTTCAACTGAGAGAGAGGGGGAGAGAGAGTCGGTGATACCACTCAGTTCAATAAGAGATTTAACAAGGCAAATACTTCTATGCACGGTGCACCGTGCAACTCAAGTGCATTTTTAAATAGTATTAGTTGTTTTATTAACAGGTATTAGTTGTATTCAATGAACAGTATTATATGTTTTCACTGAATTAAACAATTTAGGAAGAGAGAGTAACAGGGAAGGGCTTCAATCAAATACCTTGTACTTCTTCCTAGGATTTTTGGTCAGCTTATTGCGAGCACGAGTTAAGCCCCTGTTCTTTAGTATCTGGAGAAAAATACAAACAAGAACCAAAAATCGAGTTAAGTGGAGCACAAGATTTTTATTTTTGTTTGTTTACGTAGAAGTTAAGTGTAATAATCTGTATGTGCCAAAATTTCCTATACCTGACTCGTGATATAGCGCTTTCCATCAGCGGTTTCTGGCAACAATGGAACTTCTGGAGTTCTGTATATATCAAATCGGGTTAGCCAGCCTAGAAAATAATGCCATAAAATAATATAAGGAAAGCAGGTACCCAAAAATGAAAAACAAATACCCATTTGGCCAAACGAATAGACAATTTGCAGTAAGTAGAGAGTCTCTCAAGTCCACCAACCCAAAGTCATGAAGTGCATTCAAACATCAAACTAAGGGGGCGTTTGGTTCAAAATTCTTCAATGAGAATGAGTATAAGGTTATTGTGGTGATTAATGAGATTAAAAGTTAATTAATTTATTTTCATCATACTTTATTCGGGGTGATGAGAATCAAAATAAATTGATCATTACCCCATTTTGATTAACTGCCTCTCTTCCTATAATCATTTCTATTCAACAAACAATCAAATTTTATCCTACTTATTCCAAGATTAGAGCAAAACACTAACAATGTAACCATCATTATCATTATAATTCACTATCCAATGATTCTCATTACCATTCCCATTGAAATTTTTTTACCAAGTACCTCCTAAGTATTTTACCCAATTAATGTGGGGTTAGGTCTACGAATCTCACCTCGACATCATCTTTGATCCAAACACATGTTCTTAATATTTAAATATAACACTTTTGTTATACCTGGAGTACTTGTCAGATTTTGCAGCAATCTTTGCAGCATGTTGTTGTTCCACTTGTTTATAATATTCCAAATCAGAATCACCATCATTTTCTTCATCAACATCTGCATCTCCATCACTTGAAAAGCTGCCAGACTCATCGTCAACATAATCACCAGATTTAATTCCAGCTCCTGCCAGAACTCGTAGCTCATGCTTTCTTCGCCTTTCTCCAATATCATCTCGTTTTGGTAGATCATCATCACCAGAAAACTATCAAATACATGATTTAGTTCCAGGGGACAACTCATCAAGAAGCAAAATCAAGAATAGTAATTCTAAGATTTGATGACCTAGGATTTCAACAGTCACATGATACACAAAGTTTTTCGAAGACCAAAGAATATAAATCAAAATAGAAATCATCCTCAAAATCTCGCTACAACAATCTTCTAAATGGTTGTATAGTTCACAAGTACTAAACTATTTGAAGTAATATCTTATAATATTTGTACACAAACAAGGAAATATTGAATTCTCAATACCTTGCGTTTATTCGAGCGAAGAGTCAATTTATGTGATAGATTTGTGACCCCATTACTCTTGCCATTTGCCACATCTACTTCCATAGCCTCATCAACAAAATCATCCAATGTCTCAAGTTGCCTAAGAAAAACAGTTGAGCATTTATTACAATCAGAATCAAATGATAGTATTAATTACTATAAACAAAACTGGATGCATAAAATTGTATTTAAAAAGAATACCTGTTCAGTGGTTGCAAATGTTCCCTAGTCTTACCAATCTTCGGTGTAATGGAACTGAATATACCTTTCTGTCTCAATTTCTCCTCAAGGGAAGCCCTTATTTTTAACATTTCCATGCTCTGTGGGGCCACTTGTTTATCCTGCCATAGTTCAATTATATATTTACAGTCAACATATGTTTTCCAACATATAAAACAACTGTAACTAGAACTTGTAATTTGGGAGAATGAACATGTTGACATACCAACTCTTTATTCTTCGAATTTTTCAAGGTACTCGACTCAGTTTCTTTAATCAGCTGTGAGTCATCACACAAAATGAAAAAAGAAAATGAGGCTACAGATTTGTGAAAATCAACATAGCATATAAGCAAAAAGGAAAAAATATATAATGTGTGCGTATATTTAGATAGAGCTATCAGCAGACCAATCTAAGAGGATCCCATGACTCCTACCTCAACTGTTGGTTGTTTGGTGGATGACACCGTAGGATGCATCTGACAATTATTTAAGGAATTTGACTCTATTGGAGTTGACTTCTCAATTAACATCAAAACCGATCTGTCATTCACATCCTTATTCAGAATGTCTTCCAACTCAAAAGGAAGGTTATCATCCATTTCTCTTATCTGCCACCACAGAAAAAAACAAGGTTAATAATCACCAGGAAGGGCGAAAAAACTGGTCAGCATAACTCAGTCAGTGAAAAGTTGTACCAAATTTATGCATATTTTAAGATAAATAAAGGCAATTTCAAAGACGCGATGAAATACTAGTAATCACTTATTTTCAATTTTAAACTTTCTCTTCTCTGAAAAGAGTTCATGTCGAAGGCCTCTGTTACTCGACTCATAATTCTTTAGCAGCAAACTAGGTAAAATTAAAGCTTCCATACCATTAGGAACAGTTAAATCATTATTTCAATGTTAGGCTAATTAACATGCTGTTTATGCCATTAAAGAATTTCACGAATTAAAGCAAGAGTATCATGTACTTCAAGTCTTCAACTAACTTGTACATGGAGCATTCAATATTTCTCTAGAGAGGAACTAGAACAGGAAAAAAACTTATGTACCCCATTTGGCAAAAATGATATGCCAACGATTGAACTAGATTTTCAGATCTATGGGGGATCGCATAACAAAAATTAAGTTCACCACAAAACTGAGAAGAAAAAAAACCTTATCCAATAAACTCTTAATCTCCACCAGACGAGCGACAACTGGATGATCACGAACAGGCAGCCCCTCGGACTTGAGAAGAAGATAAAAGGTTATAGCCTGGCAAAAGGATTGCAATAGAAGCTGCTTGACCTCCATATAGTGCATCCCCCTCTTCTTTTCACTTTCTTGTCCTCTAATCTTTACACATAATGGAATGATTAATAGAATACAATCTAAACCAGCAAATGAAACAAAATTCATTATATATAGCATAACATCTGGATGACTTAAAAAACAGTGTCGTAACATTTGGATTTATATAACTAATCTCTTCTATCTTCTACAGAAAAAATATTGATATAAAGTAGATGATATCACGAATGCATCCCTGAAACAATTAGGCTAACATATGACATGCAACAAAAAAAAGAGGAAGAAGGAAACAGAAACCATTTGACAGACAAGTACTTAATAATCCATTCGGGGCTTGTCCAAGAAAGTACAACTATACATTTACACTACAAGAAATACTCAAGGTCACCACTCAAATTGAAATTAAAAAATTATCCGTAACATACCTTATCTACAAGTGGGTTAACTTTGTTTTCAAGTTGCTCAAGGGCATCATTCAGCTCCGAGAGAAGACCAATTAATTCTGGGGCAGAGCTGTAAAACCAGCTATTAGGCTAAACCTTCACTACCACCAGAAGTGAACAAATAAAGGCAGATAAATTCTTATATGCAAATCTTTCAGAAACTAAAGCAAATGCTATCATATATGCAGCCAACGACACCCAGTTATATGTATATTATGCCAAGTCACAATCTTTCCCTGATTAGGTACAGGATTACAAAAAAGTTATCGGGTGGAAGTTCCATATTGTAGAGAAAAGTATTCTCATTATAAGTGTAACACCACATTAACTATATAAAGCATTATTTATCCATATTTGTAACCTTTTCACAAGGAAAATTCACCATAAATGCATCTAAAGCATGATACAACCAAAACAAGTTCACACATATGAACATTGTTATTGCTTTGATCGCCAAAAGTTTGTATAGTTTTGAATTAAATTAAAATGACCCTCTCACTAATATTCATATCCCTCTTCATCTAAAACAAATATGCAAATAATTGAGAAAACCAGAAATTGAGAAAGTAAGATGCTTTTGTATATATAAAAGAATAAGAAGAAGACAAAGATATTGTAAAGCAACAGACCTGTACACAACATCCATCTGCTCTTCCTTTGTTAAAGCATTTACATCTTTCTCTACTCTCATTTCATCTTCATCTTTGATTCCTTTGTCAAGAGAAGCTTTTGATGATCGTTTTACACGGCCTGAAATTTCCTGAAATGTGAAAAATCATAACGAATCAGAAAACCGTCTTTCAAATTCCAATGATCTCCTCTGTGCCATGACTATTAAGGATATCAAAAGGTCATTTTTAAGCAATTATTTACCTCAAAAGTGGGCTCCCTATCAGTCTCATCTGAACTGGTATCTCCAAGGCCAAAATCATCCTCTGTCAAACCTTTTGTTTTTTCACGTTCCAGTTTCAAAACCTCATCCAACTCTGCAGCTGCATCTTCATCATCACTTGATTGTATCTGAAGATAAGGAGATATAAAAATGTCAAAACAAATCAAATCACGAATCAGATCAGGAGATATAGAAATGTACAATAAAGCATACCTCATTGTCAACATCAGCACCGTGCATAACACTTTTTTTACCCCAAACAATCCTATCAGTTTCTTCTTCGTCCACGTCATCAAGAATTTCATCGTCAACCCCACCAAACTTGGTACGCAAATAACTTTGTGTCCTCGCAACTACAAATGCACTAAAATTAAATTAAACTACAAAACATTTTAAAGTAAAGAGGAGAAACCAAGAAATGTGTAACTAAACACGCATAATTTCAAATTACAAGTCAATAGTTAAACAGAATCAAACCGGAGAACCAGCTCCTTTAGATTTTAAGGGTATCCTTTGCAGGCATAGCATAATAGCCATCGTTGATATACTATTAACATGGGGATAAACTACTAAACAACGAGAAAAACGAAATTCATAGTGAATAATGCCATTAATATGTATAATGTATGATAATCATTTCAGAATCAGTATGTAATCAAACTAATATTATAACTAGTCAAACCTAATATGTCGCAAAATTGCATCAGAACTTAATGTGAGCTGTGAAAATGAGGATTCAAGTTGTTATCTAACCAATAAGCAAATCACTATTGAATTGTGGCATTTTTTTAGATTTTTACAAAAAAAAAAAATTCCTTAATGCATGATCAAAGAAAACTGAAATAACAAAAAAAATAAACATCTACTTTTTTTTTTCTTCTTTAAAATGTGCCAAAGTATTTTCGAAAATAGAACACAGATGTTATCTTTTCTTATCCAGAGTCTATGCAGAACCTAATCAAACCATATATACATTACATGTACCACTAACAACAAATAAAAAAGTAAATTCAGTTAAAGAAGAAAAGGAACACATCTTACTTTTGGCTGCTAGACCCTTAGGTGGCTTATCATCATCATCCTTATCATCATCATCATCCTTATCATCTTCGTCATCCTACTCAACAGATCATAAAAATAGCAAGATAAATAGTGAGATAGATCATGGAGCAGCAGAATAGAATAAATATTTCAATCATTTTCTAATCTTTATCATAATTACACAAAACATGAGTTAACATCAAGAAACGTCTTGTAACTTAGGTCGTGACTAATTTTAGTCTTGTGTGTTTTTCCTCTCTCAATGTTTGTCTTTTTGAACCAAAATTGACACACAAAGGACCAAATCGAAAAAAGATTTTTAAAAAAAAATACAGGACTAAAATTGGAAACAAAAAATAACCAAAATTGACACCAAAGGACCAAAACTTAATTTTTTTTAAATGTTCAGGACCAAAGTTGACACTAAAAGGACTAAAATTGACATCAAAAGGACCAAGATCGATAAAGTAACAAAACACATGACTAAAATTTGACACCGTCTAAGTTACAGGACAATTTTTTATATTAACTCCACAAAAAGTATAAACATTAAAGCATAACTATTGACAAAAACAAGCCATTTTTTTTTCAATTAAGCACAATGTTGAAGCTTGCAATATGGCTAATTGTCAGTGGCTTCCGTTATTTTTATTTTTTTGTTTAAATTATCATTTTTTTAAGGAAAATGGATTACTAATAGGAAATAAAAAAAGGAAAATGACGACATAGGAAGTAGTAAAACCTCAAAATCAAATACAGGCTGTTCATTATCTTCATCAGACTCTTCCAGATCCTCATTTATGTTCAGTGGTACAACATCTCTATTCTTGTGAACTACGAGACCCCAGCCCCAGAAAAAAAAAGAACAGAGGATTAGTCATTCGTAACACCAAACACTTTCAAGCAGAAAAATTGTGAAGCATCATATGCTTGAATATAAATGTACACATACAGGCATCAATTTCATCATCCATCATGTCTTCATTAGCAGAACCAAACCGAACAGATTTTTTCTTGATAGTGTTATTATCTTGCTTCCTCTTGAACTTTCCTGCTTTTTTCCCCATGATTCTTGGTCTCGCTAACAACAACAATACTAGAAAACACAAAATAAAACTATCAAATCCTCGGAAATATGAAAAATGCAAAATTGAACTAGGGCCAAAAGGGAAAAAGAGAAATTGCTCTCGCAGATTGGAAGAAGAAAAGAAAATTGCACTCCGCAGATTGGGAGAATAAATACAAAAGTTAACAGAGCTCGGTTCAGCAGATATACACAATATTGAAGAACTTGAAAAGACTGGAGACCTAATACTTTTGAGAGCGGCGTCACAGTGTACAAAAAAGACAGTGTATATACAGCACTATATGTTCATAAATCATAAATAAGAAGTAAACAAGCTAAAGAAGAGCACCGAGTTGCGAGAGAGACTCTGATATATCGAGAAACGGGCGGAAACCTAGAAAGAGCTGGCGGGAGCTCGGGAGGGCGGGCGGCGGGCGGCGGCCGCGAAGATTCTGGCGTGAAGACAGAGCGGCCGCAGAGTTTCTTTGTAAATTTGGGAATTGAATGGGGCCAGGCTTCTTTAAGGGCTGAATTTATTGGTGTTGGGCAATCTCTTGGGCCCAACATAACATCGGCCCATCACTAAGTTCCAGCCCACTACTGCATTTAAATTTCAACCCATATAAAACGTACTGTACAAAGGCCCTATTTCTCCCACCCTCAAAACACAAAATTCGATTTTCCCACCTGCCCACAAAAAATAAAAAAACACAAAATTCGATTTTCCCACCGTCCTTTTAAATAAAAAAATAAAAAATTAAAAGCAATTGTTTGTATTTTGATTCTCGACCGAACAAAATTGAAGATGGGTTCATCTAAATGAACACCATGGCTTAAAATCTATCATTCAAAGGAAAAAAGTTTTCACTTGTTAATCATTGGTAGATAAGTTATTTTTTAAATTTCTAGGGTTTATAGTATGTAAAAAAAGTGTAGCCGATGATATGATTTGTGGTGGTATTAGAGCATACGAACAAGGAGAATGAAGACTAGGTCTCAGTATCTTGCACAAGATCACAGATGTATTTATAGTCATTTTTAAGCGCCAAGAACTTGTTAATTGAAAAAGACAACTTATTTACACGAAAAGTCTGAATTCTTAATATGGGAACATAGTTAAACGCTTCATTTGGAATAAGACGCGTTTCTATTTTATATAGTTGCACGTTTTTAAAATGTACTATGAGTGCACGGTCCACCCGAGTACACATGAGACACACTCGAGAATGAATTATTGTTGAATCGAAACAAAAAAATTAGAATTGGAGATGATTTGAATGAAAGAACTTAAATGAAAAATACAAAGTGAATATATAGGTTGTGCTTGGTTGTGGCCTTTTTTACATTTCCTTTTTCAATTTTCAATTTAAAAAAATTCTCTCAATTCTTTAGTACTATTTATTCTCACTTTTTATTACTATTCACTCTCATTTCTTAATTCTATTCGCTCAACATTCTCATTACTATTCAATATTAATTCTCACACTCTCAACACTATTCACCTCATTTCTAACACTATTTCAATTTTGATATTAATTCTAAACATAATAATAAACATAGTTTTATATTAATAACATTATTTATTAACTATATGAATAATATTTAAGATACTAAAATAATTAATAATATTTTTGATCTAAATGTAGAATAAATATCTCTACAAAAAAAACGACACATTTCCATAATTACACACATTACTCAATTAGCAAAAGAAAAAGCTTGTTTCAAAAGGAGATTATTAATTTAGAGTTTTCAAAAGTTTTCCCCCATTAAAAAATGACTAAGATATCAATTAGCCACACTTCCAGCTTCACTGAGTGATTTTGCTTTTCCAAATCAAAATTTGAAAAGTAAAAAAACGAACAAAACAAAGAAACGTTCTCCTCTACCATAAGTCATAGTTTACCAGGATGTCAAGAATCTTTAAATAATAATATAATATTAATATAACTTCAATATTAAAATTAAATATAATTATAATAATAATTAAATATAACTTCAATAATAATAATGTTTTAAATGCTGAAAAATATTAATTAATATTTTATTTTAAATATATTAAAAATATCTTTTAATATAATACAAATATGATTATATTAAACGTGAGACACATTTGCGTGAGACGGTCTCATGGGAAAATGGAACATAATTTTGGCATGACGCTTTAAAATTTTGAAATAGGTGGATGTTGATTTGTGTTAATTTATATCTCATCTCATGTATGATACCGTCTCATACGAGCTTTTGTCATTAAATATTATTATTGTAATATTAATTTGATACTAAACTCGCAATAAAATACTATTATAATATATATTCATATTAAATATTATTAAAATATTTTTCAAATATTATTATTATAATAATATTATTTTAGAAAATTATTGTTAATATTAACATTATTATTATTTAAAATACTATTCCTTTTGTCCCGGATTAACTTGCACCATGTTTTGGAGATATAAAATAAGAAATTGGAGCAATAAGTACAATTTTAAGGGGTAATTTTACAAGCCATTTATGTATAAATTAAATAAATGGGTTGAATTATGTGTATGTGTGGGCCCAATAGTAACATTTTTTGTGTAAAATTTTAAATATCAAAGGGTAGAGTTTATGGAGAGTTTTTTTTTTTAAGTTGTACAAATTATTTTTGGACGTTCGAATAAGGAAAGTGTGAAAGCTATAATGGGTGGAGGGATTAAAAATAGTTTTTTTCTCAGTATATTTTTAATATTAAAATTCTTAATATTATTATAAATAAATCTTAATATTAAAAATATGAAAAAAGATTATTTTATTAAAGAACATAACACAACTCAAATTAAAATTTCATCATATTAAGTTATTAACTATTCCAAAAAAGAAAAAAATCACATCCATTCACACTCTCATTTTCAACAGACATATTACATCAACTATAATCATTACATTTTTTCCATATCTAATCACACTCCCATTTTTCATAACTATTCATCCAAAACAAATTTTTTCCATGAAAAAAAATGAAAAAATGACACCACAACCATAACTTTTTATTCTCTAGATGTACTCACTTTTATTTATATATGATTGCAATCACTACTCAACAATAAAACACTCTTATAATCCAAAAACTAGTGAAGAAGGTTAAAAAAAAAACTATTTTCATAACAAAAAAATCTTTTACCTACTCTTATAAAATAAATGAAACTATTCACTAATCTATCTACTTTTAAAACAGATATAACCCTAAAAGTGGATAGCGAATACTATCGGAAAACGTCCCTATTGAAAACGTATGAAATGTGAGTTATGTGGGTACTCTTCAAAATAGGAGTCATTTCACTATAAAATGAGTATAAAACTTCTTCTCCAATAAAATTGGATAAAAGAAAATTTTATTTACCAAAAATAGGTAAACAACTTACAGAAGAAAAAATAATTATGGGCCCTCTTTGAATTTGCAAACATAACAATGTAACCAAGCGGAACAAATTAGAATTTGTAGACGCCTATCCGCATTTACGCCCTGCCCTTGTGACAAGTTTCAAACGGAACACCCAAAACAAGAGAGGCTCATGGCGCTCTGACGATGGAAATAGTGTGGTGGTATGTTAATCTCAAATAATTGAGATTAACATTCTTACTCATTTGGGTCAGATGACTTTATTCCATGGCGCTTGAAAAATTCTCTGAATCCGTACACACTGACATCGAAGTGGAACTGAAAAGTGAAACCACAAGAATGACTTCAGAAATTGAGATTATGGCAAAATTAGTCCGAGGCTCACAATAAACAAATTTAACGGAAAATGAACCACCAAAGCAAGACTTCTATAACACTTGCAAGAATAATACTATTGGAATAATGAATTAATTCAAGCTAGGTGGTGGTACATGACCTCCCCCCCTCTTAGATAGGAGGAACCCACCAAGTTCGAATCATTCTCTACCATTACTCCCATTTGTAGAAAGGCTCGAACATTGTGGGAGGAGATAAATAAGTAAGAATATATACATATGTCTAAATTGTTGGATAGGAAAATAGAAGTGTTTCTAAAATACTTGAAAATGGGATGTCAAGCAAGCTTTCAGATTCTCAATGAACTTGTTAAAAATTATATGGTATGATGGAGGTCTAGTATTACTCCATTTACGTATGATACTACTGAAATAACCAGTCTAATAATTCTGAATAAAATCATTAGAGAATTCGAGCCTCAATTACCTATCTTAATGATGGAGAAAGGAAAGGAAGATTCATCTTGGATGCATTACCAATACTAAGGCCAAATTTTAGAACATAGGAGTAACTATTATAACAAACAGTATATTTGTACAATTTGGATATGAGAAGGGTATCGTGAAACCAAAATGTTCAAATCTCACAGATGACTCATATCTTGATTGTTGAAGCCAGATATAAACATGGCATACATGAAAAACAACTACAATTACTTACAGGTAATACTCTCACAGCGTATTTTGTGATATTTGGATCAACAACCTTTCCTTCATTAGCCTGTGTAACAGTATCACTGTATCAGTGGCTTATTACATTTAAAAACAGTAGAACGAACCCAAAAATGGCAAGACAAAATATGAAAATCTTCCACAAATTTCTTAAAGCACCGAAAAGTTTTGCAGATAAATGGCAGAAGGTAAAGTTTCAGTATTCAAAATAATTAAGTAATGAAGGTAAATACTTCTATGCACCAGTTGCACTGTGCAACGCAATTGCATTTTAAATGGTATTAATTGTTTTACTAGAAGACATTAGTTGGTCAGTTAAGTTGTTTTCATTGAACAGTATTAGTTGTGCAACAATTGCACAGTGCAACTGGTTCACCCAAGCGTAATCAATAATGAAAGTAAAAACAATTATGATGTGATTGACATGAAGAAATCCAAAGAAAAGTGAATATGAGATAAAATATAATACAAGTGTTGGCACAAGGTGCAATAATAAGAACTCACTTTACAAAAGAAACCTAGATAGTGTATGAAAACTAACCTGTTTTGCTATCCTAATTTGGTACAAGGTGGAAACTTATAAATAATGTCTATTCTAGTCCATGCCTGAAACTGGTTTCTAATTCAATTTGATATATGAGAGTAATAACTACCTTTAAAATTCTTGCTCAATGTAAAGTGTTAACAAATAAGGGGCCGCATCATAGTTATTAATGGCGCAAAAGGCGGGCTTAGCGCCTTAAGCGCGCCTGGCGCTTTAGGCGGCGCCTTGCATCCCCGGAAAAAAACAACATAAGACCTTGATAATTTCTTAGTAAACCTAACCATGGGAGCAATACCCCAAGTCAAATTTTCACCTTGGTGAACCAACTCATCTTCATCTTCCATTAGACCAACCACCCACTCATTCCTTTCATCTATATCCCTCAAAGAGATACGCACGATTATACTTGATAAAAAGTGAATCTTGAAACCCTAGATGTGATTCACTTAAATATTAAGACTTAAGAGATAGTATTTTTTATTATTCTGATGTTATTTGACAAATAATTTTTTTTTTTTTTAATTTCAAACCCTAGATGTCATAAAAGGCACGCCTTAGGCGCGCCTTTTGCCGAGTCAGCCGCCGCCGAAAGGCGCCAATGGCGCCGAAGAAAAACCCAACCGCTTGGGCCTATGGCGGCGCCATAGTGCCTGGGTTGCTTTTTTAATAACTATGGGCCGCATGGTTGGAAATTCTTCGATGGGAAGGAGAATGAGAATTAGTATAGGGTAATTATGGTTATTAATGAGAATAAAAGATGAACAATGACACTACTTCCCCTCCTGAATAAGGTTATCTTACCCATTTTGATTGAAGACCTCCAATTCTACAATCATTTCTCCTCAACCATTCCTCTTTTCCGCAACCAACATCCATTTTGTGTCCTTTTTTTACCAAAAAATTAGAGCACAGACTAATAATATAATCACCATGGAGACAACCCTTCCTCCAACATATCCGAGGGCATAGAGGGATTAAATATTTTTATTCCTAGTCTCATTGACGAACTTGAACCAAGAGCCACCTAAGACATTCAAGCATCTTTGATGAATGACAATATTCTTATTTAGTGCACCAAACTGTTTCCAGTGATTATGCAGAGAAATCAAGCAATTGCCTTAGTCACCTACTCTCGAAGGAAGGACCTAAACTTGATTGATTGCTTTGCATATTTTAAGCAAATAAATTAGGGGCCGAAATAATTAAATAATGTGTTTAAATAGGGGTTTATAATTAAGGAATATGACCATACAAATAAGGTCATATATTAGCAACGTGGGACGCAAATTAGAGATTAGCTCAGTTCAATAATGGAAGAAGCTCTGAAGGGTTTCAAATCTTGCAGATAACCTGTTATATAAACTAACTTCTTTTTTTGAATACTTTGACTTAGCTTTGTATTTTACTCATGAGTGGAAAGAGTTCTACTGATTATGGTCAAAATAATCCTATGCAAGAATTCAGATCAGAATATAAAACAAATTATACTAATCCAGAATAAGCTGAACAAAACTCAATAGCTGGTGAATCATCACAATAATGAATTATGACAACATAATGGTTTCAAGATGCCCTTGAGTAAAAATTCAGACAATGATCATTTAAATTAAATGAGGAGGCCCTCACATATTTATTATACAGTTTATATAGTGACTAACCAAGTTTACCTGTTGAGGGTTGTGAAATATTTCTATAAATGGATATTCTGTCTTCTGGCGAGTTATGAAGAATCCAGGATACTTTGGGCACTCAACCTAAGAGCCAGCACCAGAGAAATGAATAGGTTAAATATGTCGAAAATGGTTCAGGCGAAATCAAGGCACTATATTAATAAAGTGAGGAGAAGAGAGATGCAACATGATCAAATAGTAATGTTTAAAGGTATTAAATTGGGTTAATATCATTTTTGGTCCCTAAAGTTTGCCTTTTTTCAGTTTTTGTCCATTCTTTCACTCACTATCAAATTGGTCCTGGAAGTGCACTTTTACTCTCTCACTTTTGGTCTCATCGTTAGTTGACCATCTGTTGACTGATGGAATCAACTACCTGAAGGGTGGCAAATGTAATTGTTTGAAAGTTATCCACTTAATTGTAATTATAAAAAAATAAAAGAAATATAAAATGTTAAATTTAGCACCTGAAAATAGTTGATTCCGTCAGTCAACTAACGACGTGACTACATGTGGGAATAGAAGAGTACTTTTAGGGCCAAACTAGTAAATGAAAGAGGGGGGCTAAAACTGGCAAAAGGTAAACTTTAGGGACAAAATTGATATTATTCCAACTACTTGAGAATACAGTGTCACAACATGATAACAAATAGCTTTCTTTTATGAAAGACGAATACAGACCATTCCTAAATCTGGCTTCCACCATGTCACATATGCAAAATAATCAAGCAATATGGTTTAGGGATATCAAATTCCAACTAAACAAGTAGCTTTTTCTTTTATATAAGATGAATAAACAAGGCTTTTAAGTATGGAGTCTAGGATGTCATTAATAACTTACACGCAAAAATTTAACATGTCGATCAAACTCTGCCGCAGCTTCCTCAAGAACTTTGTCCAGTCGTTTGGTGAGATTACACCTGCAGCAGTCAAAAAATTTAGACAAAGTCTTGTTGTATGCACCATGCAACTCAAGTGCATTTTTAAATGATATTAGTTGTTATACTAAAAGGTATTATTAGTTGGTCAGTATTAGTTGTTTTCACTGAATAATATTAGTTGTGTACTGTTACCCGTACAACTGGTTTACAAGAGACTTGCTGAATATTTTTTAATGCCGTATGAGTTGGTATATTAAAGTTGTAACCAAAATGGAAAGAGAAAGTTTACACATTACTTGATCGTAAATGCAACAACGACGGGGTGACCTTGATGAAGGAGCTGCACAAACTCACGCTCGGAGGTGAAATGAAGAACTTTTGGTGGTCCAAGATCCTTCGGGTAGCCAGTATAGTATCTCCAAACATAAATTATGATAGTATTTTAGAACCTCAGAAAAATAATGAGATTTGGCTAATAACCAAATTATGACTAAACAAATATCAAATGCTAACCACATGAATTGTGAATATGAAAAAATTTCAAGTGTGAAGAAAGGTAGAAATATCTATAATATGTGTTTATAAGGGTGTGGGTTTACAACATACTTGTAGGTTGAACGAAGATTAAGCATTATCTTGTTGAGCAACGACGAATCCTCCATTCTGCTGAACACATTATAATCAAAACCTATTATGATCTGGAGATATCAAATGCATTATTTTGAAAACTAAAAATGTGAGGATTCATAAATATAAAACCATGGAAAATGCAAAACAACATTTAAAGGAAAACACCAACATTGTTTTGGTCTTTTACGCGTATTGTTGGCTTATCCCAGTTACTTCCCTGCTTTTTTTCCCATGAATTTTGATCTCCCTAACTACAAAAATACAAGAAAAAAACAAATTACAGCTATAAAATCCTCGAAAATAGAAGCAAAACAGATATAGAGCCAAGAGGAAAAAAGAGTAATTGCGGTCGCATATTGGAAGGAAAACAAAGGAATTAATACAAAAGTTGGGTTCAGCAGATATACACAATACCGAAGAGCTTGAAAAATACTGGAGAAAATGAATTTTGAGTGTAGATAAAATACAGTGTATATGCAGCACGATATGTTGATAAATCATAAACAAGAAGGAAACAAGCTAAAAAAAGAGTACCGAGTTGCGAGGGAGACTCTGATAGATGGAGAAACTGGCGGAACCATAGTTATAGGGCGCTGGAGCGATGGCGACGGCGGCAGACGGTGAAGACTCTGACGGACAGCGGCCGCAGCGTTTCTTTGCGGATTTGGGAATTGAGTTGAATGGGGATAATACATTCCTATGTACATTTTTTTTAGGGGGGATGAATATTAGGTTCCATTTGACCACTTTTATTACTATTATGTTTAAATTTTTAAAAACATTGTTACTAGGTTCTAAAAATAGACAAATGAACATAAATGCCCTTAAATAAGTCTTCATTTTCTTTTAGCTTGTGTCCAAAATACTACTCTTATTAAACTATTTTTTTCACACCTTCTTTACATCAAACATCTTCTATTTTACATCACATTTTATTTATGGTAGTCTTCTCCCTTCATTTTATTTCATTTACAAAACTCAAAATTTCATTTTCTTTCATTTACAAAATTTCATATCTATAAGATAAATATCAAATTTTCTATATCTAAAATGAGTGTTTACATATTTTCGTCTAAAATAAAAAAATTATATATTTTCGTCTTCTTCGACATGCACATATGCACAAATATATGAACATATGCATCCATACATGAACATATATACATGTATATTTGGGAAAAAAAATCAAGAAACTTAGCAGATCCATCTTCATCTTCTTCCTCCATCTTCAAATCTTCAAATTTACATCTTCAGAATTTTCAAATTTTCAAAAAACCAACAATCAAGAAACTCATGAATGAACCACCCATCATCTATAAACTCCTCATATAAGCCCAGAAATGTAAAATCCCATTTAGATATCTTCGACATGCACATTTGCACAAAGCACATAAACACATGCATAAAAATTTGAAAAAAAAAAAAAGAAAAAACCCAACAGATCTATCTTCATCTTCTTCATATCTCCAGCAATCTTCAACTAAAATTACAAAACAAAATAAAAATGACAAACCCAACAATCTACAATCACAAAAATATACCTATAACTTCTTTCAAAATACATTAAATCCCACATATTACTCAAGAAATCTTTTGAAAAACTAATAATTTGTATACTTTGAAAAATTAATAGTATGAAATCGCACATGCCATTAAAATTAATAAATAATATGAATAAATTTTTTATTGCAATAATATGAACCATTAGTACAACTAATTGACCTAATCATGCTCTGGTGACCATAGCTAAGCACGAACAGTTCTTCAACATTGTGTTCTGCTTCAAAATTACCACTGCCATCCGTTTCCCATATCAATTTATTAATTGAAAAACGAAAGCGATTCGTTTGCCGTCGAAACCTCCTCCGCGGCGAAGAATGTACACCATCGAAACCTTTCGTTGAAAAACTTTGGCTTTGGATCTGAAGAATGTGGGAGAATCAGGGGTGATGAAGATAACATTTCGTCGGTTTTTTTTTTGGCCGGATGGCGAGGAAGGATGAAGAAAGCGGAGGAGAAAATGGGTGGTGAAATTTTTTCGCCGGAGATAGCGGCGAATTTTTCAAAGCTTTGGAATCTGGGATTTTGATGATGAAGAAAAGCGGCGTGGCTCTTGACGTCGAGACTTGCCATCGCCATTGGGGGTTTTCTTTGGGGTTTGAATTTGGGTGGTGGTGGGGATTTGGGTTTAATAATTGGGGTTTGAATTTGAAATTTGAGATTGTGATTTTGAAATGGGGTTAGTCGAGGGAAGAAATGTGGGAAGGTACTTTTTTTCAAGTCCAATGTAATAGGAATTGGAACTATTAGTAGTAATATTCTTGGAACTTTATTGCAATAATAGGGCCAAATGGAAATTGTCATTTTCTCTTTTTTTTTAGGTGTGTTTGCAAGGAATAATAAGTGATTACTCCTTTCGTCCCAAAATTATTGTCATTTATTATGTCCAACAATTTTTTGTCCACTTTTCTAAAATGGAAAATTTCATCAATATAAACACCCTTCACAATACATATAAATTACAGGCCAACTAAATACAAACCTAATCCCTAATCCCACCTTTATTAACTAGGCCCAAAGTATTGAAACCCAAATGTTGTTTTTCGAGATGCTTTGATGATGAAGATTCACCATTGTTGCTCTCTGGCAATCCTCGACACCATTAGACTTGCCAATCGCGTCTCATTTTCTCCGTTCTTGGGATTCATTCAAATCTAAAGATTTTTAATGAACAAGATCCACCTCATTGGGGGTTTTTTCATTTTGGGGTTTGATTCACAAAATTTGGGTGGTGGTCTGGGGGATTTGGGTTTTTTGAAAAGTGAAATTGGGGTTTGAATTTGAAATTTGAGATTGTGATTTTGAAATGGGATTATGGTCGAGTGGGAAAGAAATGTGGGAAGGTACTTTTTATTGTAAATTAATTTTTTAATTATATTTTTAATAGTTGTAAATGGGGGCAAATAAACACAACAATAATAGGAATTGAAACATATTAGTAATGTAAAAAAGTCTTGGAACTTTATTGCAATAATAGGGCCAAATTGGAACCTTATTGTCATTTTCTCTTTTTTTGTTTGTGTTTGCAAGGAATAATTAGTGATTACTCCACCATGGGGTTTCCCCAAAATTATTGTCCCTTACAATGATTTAGATTCAATCTTAAGGTTGGGAAAATTTTCTGTTAAGATACATCGTGGGTTGTAGGCTCTTTGAATATATTTTTGTCCACTTTCCTAAAATAGATCGTTTTCATCAATATAAACATGAAGGAAGAACAATACATATAAATTACACAAATTGCCACTCACTTAACCCAACTAAATACAAAACCTAATCCCACCTTTATTAACTAACCGGCCCAACTTAACCCTCTAACCCAAATCCCAAATGTCCCACTGATTCGATCGGCCCACTTTATTCTCCACTCTTGGGTTTTTTTTTTCAGATTAGTTCCCATCACCTCACAAACCCTCCCGGTCTCAATCCGCGATCTCTACTCTTCATATCTCGATCTCGATCTCTCTCGATTCATTTTCACCGAATTCACCATTGTTGCTCTCTCGATCAATCCTCGATTCACCATTATTACTTTTTCTCTTGATTAACTTCGCAATCCTCTCAAACCCAAACCGCACTCTACTCTCTCGATTTTCTCCCCAATTTGTTTATCTCCATATCGATGGATCAAGTTGATAAAACCCTAATTCTCCTAAAATATCCGATTCATTTTTGATAATGGCCAAAAATTAGAATATATCATTTTTTAAAGAAGATTTTAAAGAGTTTGAACAAGATCCGACCTCCGATCATTGGTGGGAAAAATTAAGGGGCTTTTGATTCACAGTGTTCATCAAAACCCATTTTGTATGCAAAGATGGGGAGAAGAAAGGAAGATGGAGGCTTTAATGGAGGAGATCGGATCCAGATGGAAGGCGGCGTGGTGCGGTCGGTCTTTGAAAGTGAAATCCTTTGAAACCATGGGGTTCTCCCGATTATAACCTAATGATTGTTCAAGATTCTCAATCCCCCGAAAATTGTGAGCCCTCGTCCGTCTCGGGACTTTTCCAGGTGAAGTGCTAGCGGGATTAAGCTCGGGATTCGATGCTTCACCATGGGGTTTGGGTTGTCCACCATTTTTCTTCTAATAAAGAATATTGATACATCGTGGGTTGTAGGTTGGGAGTCTTTGAATATAGAGGGTTTGTTGAGATGTTGATTATTCTTTGCCCATGAAGGGCTAAAGATCCGATTCTGAGTTATGTCTTTCATTATTTAATTTCTTGTTGACTTATGTCATGTACTCGCAATGTGCTTAATCGATTTTGTTTGGGTTATTGCATGTACTACGTTCAATGTGCTTAATCGACCCTCGTGTTTTAAGATGATATTGTAAGTGTTTTAACATGAAATGTGAATTGAATTCATGATATCTTTGTGTTTTAACATGAAATGTTCGAATTCATCTTATTGTAGGTTGTTTTAACATTTTGTGAACTGAATTCATGTTATTCTCTGTTTTAAGATGAAATGTGAACTTCAGATTGCATTTATTCTATGTTTTAACATGAAATGTAAAATGAATTCATGCTATTGTAAGTGTTTTAACATGAAATGTGAAACTGAATTCATGATATGTTGTGTTTTAACATGAAATGTTCTCTCGTTCCCCTGAATTCATGCTTATTGTAGGTTGTTTTAACATTTTTGTGAAATGAATTCATGTTATTCTCCATTTTAAGATGAAATGTGAATGTTGAATTGCATAAAGATTATTTCTATGTTTTAACAAGAAATGTGAATGAATTCATGATTTTGTGGGTTAGTGTTTTAACATGAAATGTGTGTTTTAATTCATGATATGTTGTGTTTTAACATGAAATGTGGGCCCGAATTCAATTCATGCTTTTAACATGAAATGTTAATTTTAACATTTTTGTGAAATGAATTCATGTTATTCTCCGTTTTAAGATGAAATGTGAATTGAATTGCATGTTATTCTATGTTTTAACATGAAATTTGAACTATTCATGTTTTATTGAAAAGTGTTTTAACATGAAATGTGATTTTAACAATTCATGATATGTTATTTGTGTTTTAACATGAAATGTGAATTGAATTCATGTTTTTATTGAAGGTTGTTTTAACATTTTTGTGTTTTAACATGAAATTCATGTTATTTCTGTTGTTTTAACATTTTTGTGAAATGAATGAATTCTTCGCTTTTGTGAAATGTTGAATTGCATCTTTATTCTATGTTTTGCATGCTATTCGTGTTTTAACATGAAATTCATGATATCTTGTGTTTTGAATTGCATGATGTTCTATGTTTTAACATTAAATGTGAACTGAATTCATGCTATTCTCTGTTTTAGGATGAAATGGAACTGAATTGCATGCTATTCTGTGTTTTAACATGAAATGGAGATTATGTCACCAATGATGAGTAATCCTCTCATCATTTAGGAGACATAATATGATCCCTTATGAAAGTGTCGATTAATCTGAATTTAATCTGCAACCTCTAGGATTAATATTCTAGATTAGGATGCAAGTCACATATCCCAATGATGATGTTATAATCTGAGGGTCTAATACATTTCCAAAAGCCATCATATTCATGAAATGTGAACTGAATTCATGCTATTGTAGGCTGTTTTAACATGCATTGTGAACTGAATTCATGTTATTCTCCGTTTTAAGATGAAATGTGAACTGAATTGCATGTTATTTTGTGTTATAACATGAAATGGAGATTATGTCACCAATGATGAGTAGTCCTCTCATCATTTAGGAGACATAATATGATCCTTATGAGTGTCAATTCTGAATTTAATCTGCAACCTCTAGGATTACTATTCTAGATTAGGATGCAACTCACATATCCCAATGATGATGTTATAATCTGAGGGTCTAATACATTTCCAAAAGCCATCATATTCATTTTGATGGTCAAAATACAAACCAAAAAGCATTGTTCTCTAATGTTTACCGCTTAAACAAATCATGCACTAGGAGTTTATCTACTTATATGTTTATGCAGTAAACATTCACTTACAAATAACCCCTAAATGTAAGTAACCAACTATAGGTTAAGGATACTCATCTTAAACACTAAATGATGAAAATTTTCTGATGTGTTTTAAGAAACTAGACAAAATATTTATGCATAACCAACTATAGGTTTAGGATACTTGCATTTATGTTGTGTGCAAATTAAAATCATAGAACCTGGTTGATAAGGCAATCCTTCATGATTTTCTTGGTTATGGATTCAATGTTTTTTGTCTCTTATGTGCCTCTCAATTTGTTCTTGCTGTTCCTTCTTGCTTCAACTTGTTCAGTGAAGGGAAACATTCATATATTTCCATCAAATACAAGTGTGCCATCACTTGAATATAGGGGTCTCCCCACATCACAAACAAACATCACTTTTGTGATAAACCTCTTGCTTTTGCAAACCCTGTGTGCATGTTCTTCTGATGACAGCTTGTAGAATCTGTGACTTGTTTTTGTGATGTAAAACCACTTCTCATCTATGTGGATTACTAATATTCAAGTTTTCTGCAAGGTCTCTAATGGTAGACCTATCTGTTCAATGTATGCTGAGTAACTTCTCTTCATCCAATCATTTTTTGTTTGGTTTTCTGTTTTCCCTTTGAATTTGAAACTAAGGTACATGACTTACCTTGGTCCATTTTTCTTCTTTGACCTTCGAGCCTAAAGCGGTTCTAGGAGAAATCCCAAATAACTTTCGGCGAACTTCTTTTGAGCTTGCCATGTAAAGGTTCACCATCCCTTTGCACCAATTAATAAATGTGCCACACACACATTGTTTTTTTTCTTCCCATGTTAAATGCTTGTTGTCTTCACCCATCTTTAACTAACACTGATGCATTTAATTTATTTGTTGCAGGAATCTCTAAATGTTGCAGTGGGGGTTTTTGTATTGCTGTAATTAGTTGAAGTGTTGCAGAATTTATGGTAGTGATGTTAGTATTTAATTTCTTTGTTGCAGGAATCTCTAAATGTTGCAGTGGGGGTTTTTGTCTTGCTGTAATTAGTTGAAGTGTTGCAGAATTTATGGTAGTGATGTTAGCATTTAATGAGGTGTAATTCATTTTGAAATGTGTAATAGGAGGGAGATTTTAAACTAATTAGGTGGGAATTTTGAAATGGAAGGAGTTTTAGGAGGGAACTAAATTAATTGTGCTATAATTTATGAAATTTTTGAGTTTTTAGCAATGTAATGATGTTGTTACTGTTTGGCACTGTTCATGTTAGTGTGAATAGTGTCGTTGCAGGCTGAATTAATTTACAACAATTAGTTGCCTTAATAAAGTGTGTTTACATTACAATAAAGTTGATTTACCAATTCTACCCCTTACACTTTAACACTTTATCACTTTTTCTTAAAAACCGATCACACAGTAAATCGAACAATAATTTACGGGACGGAGGGAGTATAATTTTATGAAATTGTGTTTTTTTATTAAATTAAGGGTGTGTTTTGAAATATTTAAGTTTTGTTTTGAAAATAGTGAGAAGTATTTTTTTTTTTTTTTTTAAAGTTGGTGTGACTTATAAATTTTGTGTAAATAATTTTTTTTATAACAAGAGTGTATGAGTCATTTCACTAGAAAATGAATATAAAATCAAACTTTCCCTATCAAATGGTTAATTGTTTTATTTAATTATCAAAATAGTTATATATTTTTATTTTCAAAGAAACTATGAAAGGATAATTTTTTATTTTGTTTTAATGTATTTTTGCCTTTTTTTGTTTGTAATATTTTTTTTAATTTTTGTATGTTTATCGCGACTTTTGTTCACGTTTCGTGCGTTTTTTTTTTCATGATCTCTAATGATTAATCGTTTGGGTTCCTCTGTGCCAAAATAGGGGGTTCCCGTTTGGATTCATCTGTGCCAAAATAGGGTGTTCCATTCCTATTACATATCCTCCCAATTTGACACTTGTCCCATACTTTAATTATTTAAAATTTGATGAATATAGGAAACGGCGTCAAAAAAGACGTGAAGTTCTCTCACCCCAACCTCCACTTTCTCCCCCCCACTACTTGATTCCAACGTGTAAAAAAAATAAGTTGTAATTCACAATTATTTAATTTTATATATTTCTTAATATCTATTTTTAATTTTTTTTTTCTAGAGTAATTACTAATTAATAAAAATAATATTTAAATATTTTTTATTTAGAAAAATATTTTTTTATTACTAATGGAATGTAATTTTTCTAAATAAAAAATATTTAAATATTATTTTTATGAATTAGTAATTACTCTAGAAAAAAAAATTAAAAAAAAATATTAAGAGATATGTCAAATATATAAAATTAAATAATTGTGAATTACAACTTGTTTTTTTTACACGTTGGAATCAAGTAGTGGGGGAAGAAAGTGGAGGTTGGGGTGAGAGAACTTCACGTCTTTTTTGACGCCGTTTCCTATATTCATCAAATTTTAAATAATTAAAGTATGAACAAGTGTCAAATTGGGAGGATGTGGAATAGAAATGGAACACCCTATTTTGGCACAAATGAATCCAAGCGATGATTAACGATGATTTGGTTTATATCTCTTTTGGGTTGAGGACATTTGATTCTCTCTCCTAAGATGTGAGCCTCTGTTTTTCTCTCCCACATTGAGAGTATTCATCTTTTTTTTTTCAATTTGACTTGTGAAGTTGGCTACGTAGTAAGGAAAATTGATTGTCGACCGTCATAGTTTGTAGTTTCAAAGATGAAGATTTCAGTGAAAATTACTAGTATATTTTTACGATGCACAAAAGAGAGAATCAAAGACATTAAGGGCTTGTTTATTTACAGTGTGGGAAGCCACTTCCAGGGATTTTAAGTCCCAAATCTTTATTTGTTTATTAGGATTTAATAGTTACACTCTATAATATTTATATTACACTTATCTTACTTTTTCAAAACACAAATTTCAATAAACTATCAATCATCTATTACACACTTTTCAATTATTAATATCTATCTAACTCAGTGCCTGTTTTCAAATAAGATTAGAATAGTGAAAAACACTTTTATAATAAGTTGGTAAGACCCAACTTATTCAAAAAATAAGTGCTTTAAGGATCAATGGAGTTTTAAAACACCATCTCAATACTCTTTCTTCTCATTTTTTTACTTTTTTATCTTTATATATGTATGATAAACAAACATCAACCGATCGTTACACAATCGTTCAATCATTTTTACATTATTTTTTACAATATAATATTTTTTGAAATATATATTTTTTCAAAATTTTACACTATCAAATGATTCATATTCTATAAAACCCACACTTCCAAATATATACAAAATTCAAATACATTTTTTAATTTTATTTCAAATCCTACTTACTGGATTTCAAATCTTCTCATAACTGTAAACAAACAAAGCCTAAGTGTTAAAATGTAGATGATAAAAAATAAAAAGTGTTTTCAGTCTGCATTGAAACTAAAACTATATTACAACATTATAGTGATTACGTAATTTTATCTTAATTGTAAAAATGCCAATAATTTTATTAAGGTGTCTGAATTTTTTCCAAACTCTTGTTATTGAGTCGAGACTCCAAGTAACCTTGTTTTAACTAAAAAAAACCCCTCGATTTAAAACATAACAACGGAATTAAGCAGCACAAATTAGAAATAGTCTACGACGGAGATGTCCAAAAGAAGAGATGTCCATGGCGCTCTGACGACGGAGATAGTGGAGTAGTCGCCGCCGACGAAAATCTAACTGCTGGTATGTGCAAATACTTCTTTAGCCCAACTGCCAATTGAGGTTTTCTCTTAATGTGCGATTAATTAGTAACCTATCAATTCGATTTGACGCTATGTTAAGATGAAAAACCAGATACACATCTATTTGAGTTTGAATCTCAGGTTCTGCAACTAGCTGAAGCGTATGAATTACTAATATTTATGCATCCGTATGTTGTAATGGAAAGTAATGGCTAAGTTATCTGTCTTGTTCCCCGTGAAGCTTCAGTCAGTTACTCACATTCAGCATCTTAAATGTTTCTTGCACTGTTCTGTGAAGCTTGTGGTTTTTCCTTTACTTGAGTGTACTTCTGAATTTCATCTAATTTTAACTGAAGTTTGATGTGTTATGTCCATTACTCCTGTGGTGCTAGGTTGAGTCCTTAAATATCGAGACAAAATACCTGGCATGTTTTTATGGCTTGCTATCAAATTCCAAGTCAACAAATCCATGCCTTCTGGAGGTCATTCTATTGTTGTGGGAAGAATCTTCCGGTAAATCAGAAGGCGTGCCATCAGTTGACTACTCTTGGATACCCAAGAAGGATACACTCTTCGTCAATCCTGTTAAAAAAGGTAGATCTTTTATTGGCTTTGATTGGTATGCTGGTTACCTAGCTTTTTTGCTTTATGTCGTCTAAAATACATATAATTTTGTTTTATGTCAGGACTTTTGCAAAGGGTGTCGTGGTTTAAATTCTGGATTTTTTAAAAGTCTGCATCCTATCTCTTTGAGAGGTATCAGTACATCCACCAAAAATGCAACGCTTAACCAAAGTACGGTTGTTGATTCTCCCTTACATGAAGAGGGATCGACTGCCATAAACTCATCAAATGGAAGAGTAATGCTCATTGATGGCACTTCAATCATATATAGAGCATATTATAAGCTTCTTGGTATGTAAAACCATCAGTTTTATATTCCTTTTATTGATGTGTTTGTGCGAGTGTTTCGTTGTGAATACTTGTGATGTCACTTGTGTTGTCATCATTTTCTAATTATTATCAAATGCTTATCAATAGACAGAATATTATAATTAAAAATGTTAGAAAATTATTTTCTCAAAAGAAAAAAAAGAAGAAGAAGACACTCCTCTCTCACTATACCTAAAACTTTTACGCTATTGAATCTCATCTAAAACTTTTTACCCTATTGAATCTCATTTAAAACTACATGTCCAGCTGGGATAAAACAAGTTATAAACGAGTCTAAAATATATTTCTGTAGCGAAGGTGTTAAAACAGTACACTTCAATTTTCATTTTCATTTCTAGCTGTTATCATGATTAACTCTATCGATGTTTATATACCTTGCATTTAATGTAGGTAACTAATCTCAAACATCTTTAAAACTTACATATGTATCCAATAGGAATAGGCTGGACCTTCATTTGAAGCTGATGTTGAATTTCAAGTAGTTTGTATTGACATATTAACAATGATATATCAATAATGTTTTCCAGGGGACCTTGTTTTCATTGACTCTCAATCATTTAAATATATGTAATTATATTGTTCGTTGATTTTGGTTACTGACTCAATAACTTCTGAGAATAGCACTATTGATGACAGAGATATTTTCAACCTTGTTAGGAAGATTAGGAAAATGTAATATAGCAGGCATAGAGGTATAAGGAATGATTGAGAATAATTGGCATAGAGATTAGGAAGACTGTGCACTGGCTTAGGTGAGGTTTTTGACACTAGGTTTTATCTCGCAACTTTCTGTTTTATATGCCCTGGCTGGCACAAGCTTATTCAATAATTAAATAATTTTTCATGGTTTTAGCGAAATTACATCATGGTCATCTCTCTCATGCTGATGGCAATGGAGATTGGGTCCTAACCATTTTCAGTGCATTGTCTCTGGTAAGATATAGTACCGTCTTTATGTTCATTTTTTACCTTTCTCCTTTCTTCATTGAACAATTTATGGTCACTATGTTAGGAATGGCTGATTACTTTATTTTCTTGGGGTCATAACAAGAGTATACCTCTCATGTATATGACATGCCTTTCTTAAATTTTTTTACTGCCAAATTGATGTTGAAGGGACTCGAAGCGGTATCTGTTTTCTTTCTTATTGTGTCTTGCATGTATGCATGGGTATATGGTGACTTTCTTTTATTCAGTATATGCTTTTGTTGGTTAAGTATGCTAATAAGAGAGAATGCAAAGTTATTGTCTTTCTCAGGATTTATAATATTCTTCTGACTGCATCTGTGTGCATTAGAAAAAGTCATAATGTTCATATTTTTTATGTGTTCGAGCCATATAATCGTGTTATTCTCCCCTCATGGCAACCATCACACATCATTTACATGCCATCATTTTCATCTGATGGACAAATCACATGCCAGGCTCCTGTTACTTTCAAATTTTAGTGTTCCTTTTCCTCTTGGAAATGGAGTACTGTTGTTTATTGAGTTGTTTCTTTTAAGACTTTTCTTTGACTGGCAGCTTAGATCTTTCTTTTCCATGTCGCTAAACAAAGCGTTCTCCTAAAGATGAAAAATGAAGTTTAATAGTGCAATTTTACCTAAAATAGTTGCTATACCTAAGGTGATTTCCTTGGAGAGATGTTTTACTATTGAATTTTGCTTAAGCACCTTCTGTATCTTATACTGTTTGTAGATCTTTCATTTTGCACTTACTTCGCTGCTTTGTTGCAGATAATTGATGTCTTGGAATTTATCCCCTCACATGTAGCGGTAACCTTCTCTCTTTACTGTAATGGGGATAATAATTGTCTCAATAGATCAATTATTTCAGCTTTTAAAATTTGTATCTCCTCCTTTTAGTAGTAGATTCATTTTCCTTATCAATTCTTTCTCAGGTGATCCATGATTTAATGAGAAATAACTTATTCCTGGCCTGCGTTTTACTTTGATCAAACACTAGAGATATCTAAAATAGTAGAATAAAAGTCCTGGCAAACACTAGAGATAAGAATTTCAAACACAAATAATTGTTATAATGCTCAATTATCATGGTTAAATTTCCCATTCTTGCAAATTAATTATGGACTGCAAGAATATGTTTCCTTCTGTTCAAAGCTGGCTTTCAATATTCATCCATCCATGTCATCTTTGCATTCATGATACTATTGCTATCTCATGAGAAATATTTACTTCCTTTCCTTTTCTATTCTCAATGTTTAAGGTCCTTGTGTAATTTGATTTATTTTTTTGTTCCTGGTTGCTGTTGTGCCTTTATGCACTTGCCTGTTCACTATTGTTGTGTCTACTCTGACGTAAGCTGGTTTTTCCGTTGTGTTTTGCTATTATCCCCTTCCTTCGCAGGTGGTTTTCGATTATGATGGTAAGATTTGCTTTATCCTTTTTATCCCTTACAAACGTGTTTATCTGGTTCGTACTTTGGCTTACTTATTTTCATTAATTTCAACGCCTATCATTTATTCATACATGAACTTTGTCATGCTATGTAAATTGCTTGCACCTATGCAAATTTAATTTGAAGTTTCTATAGTGAATATTTCTTACCTTATTTGGATCTTGTTGGTTTTCAAGAATGGTCAAAGTATGCTTCAGGTTAGGGTGAGTCAGTGAGACATGATATTTATCAATATTGGTTCAAGTAAATCAGGGTTTATGGTTGGGTTGAGACATGATTCTTACAAAAGGTCTCCCAAGCGGTACCACCTTAATTAATTTATTATGTTAAAAAAACTGAACCTAAATCTGATTGTTATAAGCCACAAGTAATTTCAACCAGACCTGAAATGACATGTATTTTTTAATTTTTAGGGGCCCGTCATATCAACCTAAGCAACCCCTGTTTACATGAATTATATGGTTTGATTTTAACCTGAAAATTTTATCTACATATGATTAGACATGCTCACGGTTCCGGAACCGCCGGTTCCAAACTTCTGGGAGGGGGAACCGTAACCGAACCGTGGCCAAGGCGGTTTCGGTTCGGTTCTCGAACCGGCGGTTCCGGTTCAGAACCGCCGGTTCGGCCGGTTTTATTTTTTTTTCATTTTTTTTTTCATATATTTTTTCTTGCGTTTCTTAGTTTTTTGGATGTAAAATTTGAAGAAATGTATAGATAGATCATAAAATTGGACATTGTTATTGTTAATATGAGAATTTAAATTGAAGATTACATTAATAATTGAACTATTACAAATTAGTAGCTATTACAAAGTAATTGAACTATTACAAATTAGTAATTCTAACTTAAAATAAGCTAGTAATCTGCTATTACAAATTAATTGAACTATTACAAATTACAAAGTGAACTATATCGAATTAGTAATTACAATTTAAAATTTTAAACTTTACAAAAAAAAATTTGGGGAAGGTGGGATTTAAAGAAATTGGATTTGAACTTAAATTTAAGAAATAAACTTAGAAATTCTAAGTTTGAAACTTAAAATTAAGTTGCTCACGATATCTAAATAGGAATCAAAGTCCACGTAGTTCTCTTTACCTCAAACTTACCTTGTTGATTTGGATCGATTCGATTCTTCATGCATCACTTAGGTGGTAGTTTCTTCTTGAGCTATCTTGATCATCATTATCAATTAATTCTTGACTTCTCTTTTCGGCTCTTACCCAATCATCAAGCAAGCATTGGTTTTCCACGTTTTTAACGGTCATATTCGATCTCGTTGCATCCAAAGTGTAGCCTCCCAAACTAAAAGCTTGTTCAACGGCAGCGGTTGAGGCGGGAGATGCAAAAATTTCTCTCTGCTAGCATTGACAATATTGGATAGATATTTTTCATCCTCGACCACCACTTTAGTATATTAAAAGTAGTGTTGTCTTCATCTTCATCAAGCCCGAACAAATGTAAAGGATAAATAATGATCAAGTTAAGTAATAAGGGTTAGAAGTAGACCAGGGAAGTTTTTGAGAACATTTCATCATAAAAACCCGTTAATATATCTTCATCTTGACTCATAGAAGAGTCACCACCAAAATTTGCTTCAAAATCGGGACCACTATATTCTCTAAATAAAAACATTAAAGTAACTTTAATCCGATTACCAATCTCTTTGGGATTAGGATATACATCATCTTCACCCATGACCATATATCTATTAGGAAATAAATAAAATAATACATATTTAACAACATTATTAATCCATCCAATCTTACTCTAGGATCAAACACTTTAGCAACCAAGAATAGATCGGGAATATTTGTAAAAATTTTTTTATATTTTTCATCATAGAGAAAGTAGCACCACTTAATAAAGGATTTGTAATATTTTCATTTAAACACATGAGCAACTTTAATACAATAATCAAACGCTAAATTACTAGTAGGATAATAAACACCGGATAACACTTTTGTGGAATCATTAAAATTCTCAAAATTTTACACAAAAAAGTGCATGAATCCCAATATTGAGGATATAAAGCGAATACCACAATTTTCTTGAGTAAAAAATGTACATAAAAGCGTCTTTATAATCCATAGACTCTTTTAACAATTTATCGTGGAATTCAAACGAGTTGACACATCAAAAGAAATTTTTTTGGGATGCATATTGTATGTTCTACAAAAAACTTTCAATTTTTTCAACAATTTTGAATGTCTCGACATATAATAAATAGCGGATCTAATAAGACCAACTTGTTCTTTCAAAGCATCTAAACCATCTTGAACACATAAATTTAAAATATGACACATACATCTAACATGAATTTTTTTTCCACCAAGATATGGTTGACAAATATTTGTAAGATCTTCAATAGTAGCCAGTATTTGCACTAGCATTATTCAAAACCAATAGAAATTTTTTTTTTTAGTAAGAGCATACTCATTTAAAATATCATGCAATTTATCTCTAATATTACTTGGCATTGTGTTAAAAGTATCAAAATCTCTATAAGCAATCAATCTTTTGTTAAGAGTCCACAAATCATCGATCCAAGTACATGTAACTCCTATATAACTATGCTTTTGAAAATTATCACTCAAAATATCCGCACATATAAAAACTTTAACATTTAAATCGACAAATAGATTAATCAAATCATATTTATACTCATAAACAACTGTAGCAACATCACGAGTAGTAGTATGATGTGAAACTTTTTTTGCCGCGGGTTGAAGACCAATGTTAACAAAATCATTCCAAAAGGGATTATCGGCAAATTGAAAAGAAAGGTGTTGTGTGCACACAAATTTAGCTAACAATTTTCTATATTTCATTTGATCAAATATAAATAAAGAAGTGGGGTTACTTACCTCGCTTTTGAACTCCACCACTTGGCGGTTGGCGTAAATCCACGAAGTTGTGCTTGGTTTGAACTAATTCCAACTCTATCCGGGTGAATTTTTTTCAAATGCTTCTCGAATGTCCCATATCCCCCTCCTTTGAAAAAAGAATATATTTTCTCACAATAGTTGCAATGAACTTTAATAGTACCATCCTCGTTGATCACTTTATTAAAGTGACGTGCAAAAATATCCGACTTAAGTTGAACTCGACTTGGAGTTGGGGTTGGAGTTGGCTCGGCATTGGAGTCGGTTGGGTGGTTTTGACTTTCTTGAGTAGGACGTCGTGGACCTCGTGGTATAGCATCATCTTCAAGAAGATTCTCATAACCGGGACCAAGTGTGACCTCAATATCATCTAAACTCCACTCGATCGGTGCCGGTGGCGGTGGTTGTGGAAGACGAACGGAAGAGGTGGAAGAAGATTTGCCTTTACCCTTACCCTTACCCTTGCTTTGATGGCTTGCCATAATATGTATGTAAGTGTATATGTAAATAATATATAGTGTAGTGTAATATACTAATATGTAGTATAGTAGTATAGTAGTATAGTGTAATATATAGTGTAGTATAATATGTAGTGTAGTATGATATATAGTTTAGTGTAATATACTAATATATAAATTATAGTGTAGTGTAGTGTATGTAATATGTAAGTAATGTAAATAATATGTAAATAATAAACTTTGAGAATTGAGTGAGAGTTGAGAGAGATGAGAAGAAAGTAATGAGTTGAATCACTTTGGGGTGAATTTTGGAGTGGAATGATGTGGTATTTATAGATGAAATCTTGAAAAAAAAAAAAAAAAAAAAAAAAACCGCGGTTCGAACCGGAACCGGCGGTTCGAGTCGAACCGGCGGTTTCGAGAACGACTATTTAATCTCAGCCGTTGGATCTCAACGGCTCTTTAATCTGGGCCGATGGATCTCAACGGCTAGAATTTTCAAATTGGAGGCGGTTCCGGTTCGAACCGGCGGTACCCGGTTCGAACCGGCGGTTCCCGGTTCTGATTTTGTTAGAACCGAACCGTGGGTTTTACGATTTCGATTCGGTTCCAGAACCGGAACCGCGGAACCGGCGGTTCCGGTTTGAACCGTCGGTTCCGGTTCGGTTTGAGCATGCCTACATATGATCCATTTTAACCCAACATTTTTCTAAAATGCAATCACATATATGCAATGCTCATAATTTTCTGATTTACAAATTGGTTAAATAGGTCAGGTTAAGTAGGTCATATCAGGTTGACCTGAAATTTACCCTTCTCTTTTATTAGGTTATTTAGATTGAACTCGATTCTGACCCGGTTCTGTCAAGACTTAACCAAGCCCATTTATAGCTTGTTAGGTTCCTATATATATGTTTTCCATGGCTGATTTAACAATCTTCACCTCTACTTCAGGTAATTCTTTCTTATCACTATGGCTAGGCTGTTTAACATTACTGGATTTAGTTTCTTTTCCTCTTTTAACAATTCTTTGGTTGAATCCTTTTACTTGAGTACTTAACTTGAGTGCAGTATCATATACATTGGACTTTGATCCATAAGTACTTGCATCTTGTTGGTTTCCTTGTTTTCTCTAACCAAAGAGGTTGGAATTGATGTTTTAATAGTTCGTGAAGTGAGAGACGTATCTGTTGTGACCTTATCCATTCTCAAGCTTTGTTTCCAACCTATTCAATAATAGACAAGAAGCTAAGAGAAGTGGTAATGAATCAATGTCCTATATTTACAAGATATTTATGAATTCTCTGTATGGTCGATTTGGAATTAATCCTGAATGTCAGATCAGTGTCATATGTGATGAGGAAAAATATATTGAGATTCTCACTATGATAGCAGTTAGCAAAAGGGAAGCACTTTGATAATTTATTTTTTATTTTTACACTCCTAAGATTAAAAACATCACTTGGTTATGTAACTGCAACATCAATATCCAATTTGTTTTGGATTTACTAATTTGTTGGGCTTGATGATGGTGTAATGCGGTAAATTTAGCTTGACATTTCTTTTCTTGCTCAGCTCATAGTGGGCAAAGTTGAGTCTGATTTGAATTTGATTGGACTCGGTCAATTATGTCTGGTCATTGTACATTTTCACTTTCTGTTTGTTGTGCTGCTTTACTTTGAGCTCAACAAATTATGACTGTAGAAACCATTGGTCCCAAATTTTGTTAAGACATGACGCAAATAGGTAAATGGTATAAATTTTGGGAGAAGTTTTAAAGTATGAATCAGATGCTTGATATGAAAATGTTTGCTTCATAGGTAATATTTAATATCAATTAAATTAGCAGTTCATTGTATCATCTTGTTTGGCTTGAATTTTTTATATTCCAGTTGAAATGGGTGGGTTTGGTGGCTTTTTACCACTTGACATATCAAGCAAATTCAGGAATAGGCAATACATCTGACGGTTTACTTATCCCAGACTTGGGGGTTTTGCAAAGACCCAATGTGATGACTTTCAGATAGGCATGCTCAAACCGATCGAACCGGAACCGCCGGTTCCGGTTCCGGAACCGAACCGAAACCGTAAAACCCACGGTTCAGTTCCGGTTCTAGCAAAATCAGAACCGAAACCGCCTTCAATTTGAAAATTATAGCCGTTGAGATCCAACGGCCCAGATTAAAGAGCCGTTGAGATCCAACGGCTGAGATTAAATAGCCGTTACTGGAACCGCCGGTTCGAACCGTGGAACCGCCGGTTTTCGACCGTTTTTTTTTTTTTAGTTTTTTCAAGATTTCATCTATAAATACCACCTCATTCCACTCCAAAATTCACCCCAAAGTGATTCAACTCATTACTTTCTTCTCATCTCTCACAACTCTCAAAGTTTATTATTTACATATTATTTACATATTACATATTACATACACTACACTACACTATAATTTATATATTAGTATATTACACTAAACTATATATCATACTACACTACATATTATACTACACTATATATATATACACTATACTACTATACTACATATTAGTATATTACACTACACTATATATTATTTACATATACACTTACATACATATAAATGGCAAGCCATCAAAGCAAAGGTAAGGGTAAAGGCAAACCTTCTTCCACCTCTGGTTAAATCTTCCACAACCACCGCCACCGCACAAGATCGTCAGTGGAGTTTAGATGATATTGATGTCACACTTGGTCCCGGTTATGAGAATCTTCTTGAAGATGATGCTATACCACGAGGTCCACGACGTCCTACTCAAGAAAGTCAAAACCACCCAACCGACTCCAATGCCGAGCCAACTCCAACCCCAATTCCAAGTCGAGCTCAACTTAAGTCGGATATTTTTGTACGTCACTTTAATAAAGTGATCAACAAGGATGGTACTATTAAAGTTCATTGCAACTATTGTGAGAAAATATATTCTTTTTGTCAAAGGAGGGGATATGGGACATTCGAGAAGCATTTGAAAAAAAATTCACCCGGATAGAGTTGAAATTAGTTCAAACCAAGCACAACCGTGGATTTAAGTCAACCGGTGGCGGTGGTGGAGTTCAAAGGTAGAGGTAAGTAACCCCACTTCTCTATTTACATTTGATCAAATGAAATATAGAAAATTGTTAGCTAAATTTGTGTGCACACAACACCTTTCTTTTCAATTTGCCGATAATCCCTTTTGGAATGATTTTGTTAACCTTGGTCTTCAACCCATGCAAGAAAAAAAGTTTCACGTCATACATACTACTACTCGTGATGTTGCTAAAGTTGTTTATGAGTATAAATATGCTTTGATTAATCTATTTGTCGATTTAAATGTTAAAGTTTGTATATGTGCGGATATTTTGAGTGATAATTTTCAAAAGCATAGTTACATAGGAGTTACATGCACTTGGATCGATGATTCGTGGACTCTTAACAAAAGATTGATTGCTTATAGAGATTTTGATACGGAACACAATGCCGTTAATATTAGAGATAAATTGCATGATATTTTAAATGAGTATGCTCTTACTAAAAAAATATTTTTTATTGGTTTTGATAATGCTAGTGCAAATACGACTACTATTGAAGATCTTATAAATATTTGTCAACCATATCTTGGTGGAAATTTTTTTCATGTTAGATGTATGTGTCATATTTTAAATTTATGTGTTCAAGATGGTTTAGATGCTTTGAAAGAACAAGTTGGTCCTATTAAATCCGCTATTTATTATATGTCGAGACATTCAAAATTGTTGAAAAAATAAATTTTTTTTTGTAGAATATACAATATGCATCCCAAAAAAATTTCTCTTGATGTGTCAACTCTTTGGAATTCCACGTATAAATTGTTAAAAGAGTGTGGATTATAAAGACGCTTTATGTACATTTTTTACTCAAGAAAATTATGGTATTCGTTTATATCCTCAATATTGGGATTCATGCACTTCTTTGTGTAAAATTTTGGGAATTTTTAATGATTCCACAAAAGTGTTATCCTGTGTTTTTTATCCTACTAGTAATTTAGCGTTTGATTATTGTATTAAAGTTGCTCATGTGTTAAATGAAAATATTACAAATCCTTTATTAAGTGGTGCTACTTTCTCTATGATGCAAAAATAGAAAAAATATTTTACAAATATTTCCGATCTATTCTTGGTTGCTAAAGTGTTTGATCCTAGAGTAAGATTGGATGGATTAATAATGTTGTTAAATATGTATTATAATTATTTATTTCCTAATAGACATATGATCATGGGTGAAGATGATGTATATCCTAATCTGGAAGAGATTGGTAATCGGATTAAAGTTACTTTAATGTCTTTATTTAGAGAATATAGTGGTCCCGATTTTGAAGCAAATTTTGGTGGTGGCTCTTCTATGAGTCAAGATGAAGATATATTAATGGGTTTTTATGATGAGCGTTCTAAAAAATGGTCTACTTCTAACCCTTATTACGAACTTGATCATTATTTATCCTTTACATTTGTTCGGCTTGATGAAGATGAAGACAACACTACTTTTAATATACTAAAGTGGTGGTCGAGGATGAAAAATATCTATCAAATATTGTCAATGCTAGCAAGAGAAATTTTTGCATCTCCCACCTCAACCGTTGCCGTTGAACAAGCTTTTAGTTTGGGAGGTTACACTTTGGATGCAACGAGATCGAATATGACCGTTGAAAAGGTGGAAAACCAATGCTTGCTTGATGATTGAGTAAGAGCCGAAAAGAGAAGTCAAGAATTAATTGATAATGATAATCAAGATAGCTCCGAAGAAACTACCACCGGAAGTGATGCATGAAGAATCGAATCGATCGAAATCAACGAGGTAAGTTTGAGGTAAGAGAACTACGTGGACTTTGATTCCTATTTGGATACGTAGGCAACTTAATTTTAAGTTTCAAACTTAGAATTTCTAAGTTTATTTCTTAAATTTAAGCTCAAGTCCAATTTCTTTAAATCCCTCCCTCCCCCAAATTTATTTTGTAAAGTTTAAAATTTTAAGTTGTAATTGTAATTACTAATTCGATATAGTTTACTTTGTAATTTGTAAATTTGTAATAGTTCAATTAATTTGTAATAGTAGATTACTAAGTTAGAATTACTAATTTTTAATGGTTCAATTACTTTGTAATAACTACTCATTTGTAATAGTTCAATTATTAATGTAATCTTCAATTTAAATTCTCATATTAACAATAACAATGTCCAATTTCATGATCTATCTCTGCATTCCTTCAAATTTTAGATCCAAAAAACTAAGAAACGCAAGAAAAAATATATGAAAAAAGAAAAAAAAAAAAAAACCGGCCGAAACCGCCGGTTCGAGAACCGAACCGAAACCGCCTTGGCCACGGTTCGGTTCCGGTTCCCCCTCCCAGAATTTTGGAACCGCCGGTTTAGAACCGGAACCGGCGGTTCCGGAACCGTGAGCATGTCTACTTTCAGATACCATTTCTGTATGAAATCTCCGTAGTTTTGTAAAATCTGGTTACCCTAAAAATTTTACTCCTATAATGTTTTTGAGTTAAAGGTGGATATATTGTGGCGCTGAGCGAACTATTTTGATAAAACAGTTTTTCTTTACAGGGGGTCCATATGGTCACACCTCTCTTTCATCCAAACAAAGTTTTGTTGGAAAAGGTATGCAGTCTTTTTTTGTTTATATATATATTTTTGCTTCATGTGTAGTTAAAACTTAAAAGGGAGGGCTTGCACCTAAAATTCCAAATCCAGTGATCGAAATCTCCTCATCTAGGTGCTATAGTATTAATATTTGAAAGTAAACCCATATATCCCACAACTTTGAGTTGAATGCTGTCAAACCAGGGAATTTTCGTTGGTGCTTTACTTGATCCAAAACATTCTATTTGGTGAAGAAAATTTACCAGTGCGCTAACTCTGCTGTGTTGTAGACCTGTGTTTTTATAAAGTTAGTCTTAAGTGCATTACGTATGTCTCACTAAGCTGTATACCTTATAAACGGCGATAAAACAACATTCTGAGACAATCTTTAATTCCAGGCTTCTACATTCCACTTCAAGGATAAACTATTACTCCCTCCGCCCCATAAAGATAGGCATGTTTTCTATTTTTTTCGTCTGTCCGTAGACTAGTTATATATTTAATATTTCTTTAATTTTCCATTTCCATCTTTGCCCCTACTTACTATATCTTATTTTTTCCAAATCAATATCTAGGTACTAGTAATTGTCGTGGGAAACGAGTAGACATAAGAGCAATATGGAAAATAAAGCAAAACTTTAATGTTCTAACTATAATGACTTCCATTTCTTAATCTGTGTGAAAATAAATGTAGCCATATCTTTGTGGGACGGAGGAGTAAAAGGAGATTTAAGTATTGAAGCTTCCTAGTTCCTTCGAGTAAATGATTGATACTGCTATTTATTTCTGAAGACGACATTATTTCCAATGCATGATGGCCACAGTAATGATATTTACTGTTGAGTGCATCCTAATGCATATATACTGGGCTGGCTGTGACAGGTTGGAAAGCGACTTGAATGATAGTATTCTGCAACACTTCAGGGGATGTTTACTGCTTTTTCGTCTCCCATTTAGGGCTTTTTTTTCCTTATAGTGAAGTCCAGAATTGATCCCCCATCTCTTGACTTGCAATTTACCTCCCATAATGTCATTTAATTGTGATTGTGTGATTGGCATTAGTTTTCCAATGCTATTTTTCTGGGCAGTATTGTAATTACGGAAACACTCTGTAAAGCTCTGTGCCAACTCAAACTATGTCACTGAATTCTTACTAAGGGGGGTTCGATATTTAATATTGTCTTTCTTATTAAGGGGTTATAATAAAGTAAGTGTATAATTAGTGACTAGAAAAATAAAAGACAAACAGCTAAGAAGTAGAAATGAAAGAGGAAGAAGAAGAAATGATGAATATATATGCAAATCCACCCAATCATAAGAAGTTTGCAAATGTATATGCAGACTTATATAGAATTTTCCTACT
Organism: Stenogyne calaminthoides; assembly: GCA_037126765.1. NCBI lineage: Eukaryota > Viridiplantae > Streptophyta > Magnoliopsida > Lamiales > Lamiaceae > Stenogyne > Stenogyne calaminthoides. The sequence goes on from JBBCBC010000034.1 coordinate 13,560,968, forward strand.
AATGTTACAACCCGGTGCTTGGAAACTGCTCTTCAACTGTTACAACTTCGATCATGTAACTAAGGATGGCAAATATAACACAAGTCATACCTTAATCCACTGAATTTTCATTTAAAAAGTATGTGAATCCATTAAAGGCAAACAAGATACATTTGCATAGTGTTTCGCAACATCTTAAACTGTAATTAGACCAGGTCATGTTACTCTATTTTGGTAGATTATTTTTCAGAATAGACAGATTTATCCAAGTACTTGAAAAGTAGAATTCTGCTTCCTCCATATTCAATGGTGATCTGCAGTTCAATTCTTCCTTACATTATCTTTGGTCTCCTTTATAAACTCTTCTCCTTTTGGCTTTAATTTCTATTGTAAAAGTATCAGTAATAGTTCCTTTTAGTGAATGAATCAGAAATATTTTTCTTATGCGTACAGTTTTTCCTCTATCTAGAATTTTATAAGTACACCAAATTTAAGCTACTCAAATCGTTAAAAATTTTAAGCAGGCCAATAGTTTGGAAATGCATGTTCTTTGTAATACGATGTCAGCATTAAGTGAAGTTGAGTAAATATTTTTGGTTTTGATGCAGTTTCATTCACTTTCTCCTTTAACTTTCTTCCCATGATTATTTTATTGTATACACGATTCAGTTGCATTAACCCTGATTCTTTTCCTCAATATTTTTTAATCTTATTGACTTCTAATTAAATTCTTTTGGCCTGTCTGCATGTTTATGGTTAAAGCTGTCTAACAATTGTTTGTCCTAAAGTTAATTTTTTTCTCTGTCTGCTGTGTATGCATGAAAATTTGAGCTTTAGTAAATGGAATTGATTGGTCAAATTTCCTGTAGGCATGAATTTCCGACACACCCTATATCCCGCTTACAAAAGCAACAGACCTCCAACTCCCGATACTATTGTTCAGGGACTTCAATACTTAAAAGCATCAATCAAGGCAATGTCCATCAAAGTAATCGAGGTACAAACTCTGAAATATCAGCTGTTGATAATTAGGGGGTGTTGAAAACTCTACAAATTAGTCGGAATCACTTTTTTTCAAAAGCTACTCCTCACAGCTTTTGAAAAAAGTGATTCTGGTAGCTATTTGTAGAGTTTGCAAAAAACCCTTAGGGTAGCATATGATCTATGTAATTCACTCATTAGCAGGTTCCAGGCGTGGAAGCTGATGACGTAATTGGTACCCTGGCTGTTAAAAGTGTCAATGCTGGTTTCAAGGTATTTTTCACTACCGTTGGTTGTACAGTGAAGTGAATATCTCGAGAGTTTTTTCCATGAGTTTTATTGGAGTAAAAATATTAAATTGCACTGTTATCTCTTAAAGATAGTTTATTCACTGATATTTTGGTGTTTGCAATGTGAAAAATAGTTTTTCTTTTTTTCTTTTTCGGGATTCAAAAGCTATCTTATGAATGGAGTTGACAAAAGAGATGTTTGAAGATGCTTGACCAATGTGAGAGACACTTCAATGATTGATTTATTGGTGGATGTGGAGGATTTTTGAATATTAAACTATCCTATAAATATCTCATCAATGGATATTCCTTTCAGTCGCTAAGTGATGAATTGTTTTGAGGCTGAAGGACAACATAGTTATTAGTATCCTAGTTAATTTGGACGTCCATCACTACATCTCTTGGTTATATATATGCCATCACTTTTCATGACTAACTGAATCTGGTAATATGATAGAACAGAGTCCTAACTCTATGTTGAATATGGCCAAAGGAGCGTACTGGTCATGTTCCCTGTAAGAATAATAGAATATAGGCTTTCTACTGTTATTAGTACATCATGAAAATTGAAGTTTTAAAACTATTGGTCCTTCATTTCAATGGTAGAAAGAACTAAGATTGTGTTGGTTTAAAACTAAGACTACTTTCTGCAAGGACTATTTTTAACCTGGTTTTATGTTGGAAGCATTCAAATATTTTGAAGATAAATGGAAATATTTCTATGACCTCTCAGTCCTCTCCCCAAAATTATTTTTAGTCTGATTTTTTTTGATCATATGAAGTAATGAGAGCCTAATTAGATTGAAATGCTCGATTGGCTGAGTACTTCTGATGTTGCTATATTTTATGTTTAGTCTTGACTGTTTTTGATTCTATATTAAAATTTATGAGATGTGACTCTCTGGTTTTTAATTGATTTCACGTTTGGTTTCTCTATTATCATCTGAAGGGTGAACGTAATATGACATTTATACCCTTGCCTGTCCGACACCTTTTAATGGGCTGTGAATCTTGTATTTTCCCGTCACATGGTTCTATTTTGCATTGACTCATGACTCTTGTTTAAGATCTTTGATACAGGTACGAGTTGTCTCCCCAGATAAAGATTTTTTCCAGATACTATCTCCTTCATTGCGTTTATTGCGAATTGCTCCTCGTGGATTTGAGTTAGTATCACTCTTGATCTTTGATAATGTTTTCATGATCTGCCAGTTTCTCTGTTTTCTTTTTATTTGCTTTGCATAACTGTGATTTTGCATGCTTAACGTTGCTTTATGTTCTCTACAGTTATAGCTAACTATATGCGACTACAAAATGTCGCCATTTTCTTAAAATTAAATTTCCAATCTCACGTAGAATAGATTTGTCGTAATTACAAGGATTCTGGAGAGGATTTATAATGTCAATAAAGTCTTGTTCCATCAAAGTTAATATCAAGAATCGCCCTATAAATTAGGTCATGTCCAATTTTAGTCTTGTATTTTGTTACTTTTTCAATCTTTGTCCTTTTGGTGTCGACTTTGTCCTGTCTCCCCCCCCCACCACCACACACACACCCCAATTTTGGCGCCTTTTGAAGTCAATTATGTTCCTTTTTGTTTTCAATTTTAGTCCTGTATCTTTTACATTTTTAAAATTGGTCCTTTTGGTGTCAATTTTGGTCCAAAAGGACCAACATTGAAAGAGTAAAAACATACAAGACTGAAATTGAACACGACCTAAATCTAGGACATATTCTTAATATTTACTCTTTTCTCCCCGCACCCCCTAAAAAAATAATAAAAGAACTTGTGTTTGCTCATTACTACATCACTTTTATCAAGTTTCTTTCCTAGTAGTCCCTGGATGCCATGCTATAGGATACATAAGCGACAACATCCATGCCTAACTTGCTGATGAACTTTGTCATTGTTCTAGCATTTTATGGAAGGGTGTATTTAAAAGATATGAAATACAATAATTTTCTTAGATGGATTTGGAAGGAAATAAGGAAAAATGAAGATGAATTGAAGTGGAGAATTTTTGTGAGACTAATACATTGGACAGACTTATCAAAACCAAGGTGTCATTGGAGTGAGTTGCCTTGTCATTTTAATACTAATTAATCTTTAGATAATCCCAATACATACTGAGGAGCTGCGGCATTGAGGGAAACTGGAAGATCTCTGCAACTGGAAATCAACAATTAGTAATAAAATCAAGTCATCATGTTAATCCTTAATATATTGTCGAGATTTCCCAAATACCCTAGCATGCATCCATGAATCGTACCTTGTGTGTCTTTTAATTTCTTCTATTTGCATATCTCAGTGCCATTTGACTTGCATTTGAGCCCAGAATAAGAAACAAAACACACTCTCTTTAAATTATGATCCACATCTTTAAGGAATATGGCAGCATATGAATGAAATCTTTCAGGTTCTTGGGACAATTAGAGGAATGTAGATAGATTCTTTCTAGATAGAGGAAAGGAATTTCTATCTGACGAGGGAAGCAATATAGTATTTATTGCACCCAAGATTTAAATTTAATCATGGGAGTCTGCTGTGCTTGTCCTTCAAAATTGTTATTTCCCTAAATGTGCATAACCAGCCTGTGGTTTTCCTGTTTATCCATAGCTATTACCTAACAATCACACTCCCTTTATAAATCTTCCTGTCTCTATATTTTATGTAATCTCCTCAACATTTAATCCAAATAATTTTAAAACTGGAGCCTCTTTTTTGTAACTTGAAAATATTATAGCACCTGTTTATCAATGTGCTATTTTCGGTGATTTGTAAATATTTTTGAAGTGCAGGAGAAATTGTATATTTCTTTATGTTATTTGCTTCTGTTTTCTCGTACAGCTCTTTCTCGGGTCATTCTCTGTTTTCTAAGTGATTATAATTTTCGACACATTGCTTATTTTTTTAGGATGTCCTCTTTTGGGATGGAAGATTTTGCTAAGAAGTATGGAACACTGGAGCCATATCAGTTTGTTGATGTAATTTCACTTGTGGGTGACAAATCCGATAACATACCAGGTTCTTCTGGATACTAATTATTAGTAACATATACTATAAGCTTAAGATATTTGAGTAGGTCTGTTGTGAGAGAAATTTGTTCATTGTAGTGAAATAACCTCCCTGTTATCCCCCAAATTCTTTAATTGTATTTTAGAACACATTGGTTTTTTTTCAATTGTATTATAGTTCACATTGTTGAAATCTGGGTTGCATACTGAAATTTAAATAAAAAGACATAGCCACTTACTCGTGATTGGACAAGAGTTGCTCAGTTGATCAGTTATCTCCATTAGGAAGATTGGAGAAAATAATTTCTTTGTTGATCAACATATTGGTATCTCTTGCTGCATCTAATTTCCTTTTAGTCGTACTTGGGTAAAATTACAAAATGGTTAGACTAATCAAGAATTTGGTTAACTTATCTCTGATCTGAAATGCAGGAGTTGAAGGAATTGGAAATGTTCATGCTGTTCAACTGATTACAAAGTTTGGTATGTTTTTATGCACCTTTACTAATTATTATGAGCATGCCAATTTTAATCCTGGAGTGAGATTCTTTTCTCAGTCGCTTTGTAATATGTTTCTTTGTTTGGATTCACTCCAGGACATAAAAGGTAGAACACTGGTTAGATAAAAGAACCAGTCATTCAATTGCTTAGATAAAAAATAAAATCAATAAATCACTTCTATGATGGGGCTTTATGCTTGGTTGAACACTGGATGGCGTTCCTTCATAAAAATTATTAAACATAGTGCTGTATCTCCTGTGGGCAGAAAATAAAGATATAACTGTTAATATAATCCATCTGAAAAATGAACAAATTACATAAATTGGACTAAAAATAAGTAGTCTATTTGTAGGGATTAAAAGCTTACAGATGAAAAAGTTGGTGAACATTTCTTTCTAATCTTATCCAACTCCTTTTGTGACTATTTCATGTTAAGCATGTGCAAATGTTGTATTGCATGCGAGAGACTTAAACAGATACATAGAAACATAAATTAGTTATTTCTTATGAATTAGCAATGTCGAATGTATCTTTTTTATTCTCAACGCTAGCAGCTAATATCCTAGATTCTTAGTTACATAATAACATGTCTTAGTTAACCTTGATCGTGTGCCTAAGAAAGGATTGAATGATTTTCAGTCATGGTTACGAGCATTGTTAAGCTACTAAATTTGAAAAAAAGTTATGTAACAATAGTTTTTGCTTCTATTTTATAAAATTTGTATTGCCCATCTTCATTGGTTGATTGTATAGTTGCTAAGTTGACCTCTTTCCATTCGATTTTGTTAGGCACATTGGAAAACTTATTGCAATGTGTTGAGCAAGTTGAAGAGGAGAGAATCAAAAAGGTAGTTTGATTATATTGAAGGTTCCTTGTACTTTTGTTTGTAGATTTTGCTGATACTTTTACGACCCCAAAAAAATGTTTATGCACTTTGTTCATTGGTGTGTTTACATAATATGGTCAACATCTAAGCAAGTGTTCTAGAATTCGATATGTTAGTATCAATCTTTTGCATGAACTTTACCGTCTTTTCCTGTTGGTCATTAATATGTCCTACCGCATTCATTTTCACTGTAGTTGCTCTAGGATTAATATGGATCGACTGATTTAGACTTCCTGTTCGCACCCCATTTTTTCTGTTGCAGCTGGCCAATCATGCTTGTTTTCTTATAAATTCAAAAACAGTTGTCATATCAAGAAAAAATGTATCTGAATCAAATCCTTTCAGATCATTTTTCAATTTTGGAAAAAAAGATTATGTGAATCAAAGTAAACAATGGTATGAATTTTGCGACCTGGCTATTAATTTTGTGCTTCGGATTAATTTCTAGCTATACATTGTTAAATGCTGATATTATTATAGCATAAAAAACTGAATTTTGTTACATTAAATGCCCAACTAGATGGTGAACTTAAATAAGTAAAATTTGGAGGAATTTATTATATTGATTGTAATAAACTGGGATTAGTCTGGTTAGGTAAACTGAAGTTTCTCTTAGAGGGAACTTCTTTGCTGCAAAAATTCTTCAGCTGACATGAGAATTTAAGTCATCTTATTCATTATATCTTCCCTATCTGCTGTTTCTATAGTTTTTTCTATAATTCTCCGTACTGCATATTTAAATATCTCTCCCTCCGTATATTTATATTGGTTTACTACTTCCAGACACTGATTGCAAATGCTGAGCAGGCTATTCTAAGCAAGAACCTTGTAAGCTTGTCTCTGTTTATTGATTTGATCACTTTTAGAGCTTTTCCATATTCAAAGAGCTAAGCACTGTGTTCATGCAATGCAGGCCATGTTACGTTCTGATCTTCCGTCCTACATGGTTCCTTTTACAACTAAAGATCTGACCTTTATCAAGCCAGAGGTTAGTCCGATTTATATTACGAGTTATTTCAGGACACATAACCTGGCTTGTTCTCGATACACCATATTTTAGGAAACTATATCACAGATCTGACCTTTTACATTCCGGCTTTTATGTTTAACATTTTACCCAATTTCATGAGTTAGTTCTAGATCTCTGATATAGTGTCCTAAAACGTAAACATGATTGGCTTGTTCATACATGAAATCTGTGAATCTAAAAGCCAGAATGATGTAATACAGGACGATGGGGAGAAATTCACGAGCCTCCTGCATGCCATTAGTGCGTACGCAGAAGGATTTTCCGCTGATGCCATAATACGACGGGCTTTTTATTTGTGGAAGAAGCTTGAGGGCCAATAGCCGAATTGTTTTCTTTGTCCACTTTCAAATTTCTTCAGATATGAAGATTCTTTGTCAAGGAGAAAATGCACAGAGTTATGCGATTGACGCCAGCCTTTGCCTCTGATGATGCGAACTCTTAAGGCTTGACACACAAGAAGTAGCCTATAATTGGAAAGTTTTATATGAGACCGTCTCCTCCTTTAACAGATTTTTGAGGATTACAAAAAATAATTTTCAGAAGTATGCAATAAAACTGTTTCTCATTAAAATTTGTCAACTATAAATTACCCGAGATGGAGAGCAGTTTTATTTTACAAATTGCACGGGTGGTTTTATAAACAAAATAAATTATACACAATAATAAGAGATTAAGAAATAATTGAAAATTTTAATATATGCATATATAAAATGAACATTGCAATTACAATATATATATAATAACTTAAAATATAAATAGAGAATTATTATTATTATTATTAAATATAATATAGTAAAAAAATTAATAAGAACAACATTTTTATATATTTTCAAAAAAATTATGTAATTTGTACTGCATTTGGTACTTTTAATAAAAATATAAAAATTAAAAACAATTATACGTAAAACATTATATACAATAATTTGTATCATGGTGGAGACATAATAAAAAATAAGAGTATTACATATTTAAATTAATAAAAATAATTAAAACAACACAAATTAATATTCATAATATACTTTTATTAAAATATATTCACATTTAATTACACTCTCATTTTCAACTGACATATTACATTAACTATAATCATTATACTTTTTATCACATCCAATTACTGAATCATACTTTTATTTTTTACAATTATTCATCAAAAAATAAAATAAAATTAAAATCATGAAAATAGAAAATGAAATACCTTTTGGCCATTCACAGTTGCCCCACATTCCCAATTCTAAAAATTTTCTCCAAAAGAATTAGGGTTTCAATTTGCCCCACATTTGCCCCACATTCACAGCTGCGCATTTCGACTTTGAAATTTGACAGATGGATGTCAAGACAGATTTCCTTAACAGAAGTCTTGATGAAGAGATCTATATGCAACAACCCCAAGGTTTCATTGAACAGACCAAGAACACCTAGTTTGTAAAGCTCAAGAGGTCCATTTACGGACTCAAACATGCATCCAGAGCTTGGAACCAAAGTTTTGATCATGTAATAAAGTCTTATGGGTTTGATCAAAACGAGTTTGAAAGTTGTGTGTATAAAAAGTGTGTCGAAACTGCATTGGTATTCTTAGTACTATACATAGATAACATTGTGATAATCGGGAACGATGTGAAGGTGTGGTCAGACGTAAGGGCATTGCGTTTCAAAACAGTTTGATATGAAAGACTTAGGGAAACCGGACACATCCTTGGGATCAAGATTACTCGAGATCGCAAGAAAAGGATGATCGGGATATCGCAAGTATTCATACATTGATCTTTGGTTTTTAAAGCGATTCAAACATGCAAGATTCAAGAAAGGATTCGTACCTTTCGGACTTGGAATCCATCTATCAAGAAAATGTCCCCTAAGGCGCAAAAAAGGAGATAGATGACATGAAAGACATTCCTTGTGCCTTTTGTAGGAAACCTTATGTATGCAATCTTTGTGTACGAGACCAGGATATATGCTTTACGCCGAGCATGGTAGCAAGATATCGAGTAAACCAGGAAAGTTTAATTGGACGACAGTTAAAAACATACGAAGTATCGAAAAAGAACTCGGGATAGAATGTTGATTTATCGATCCGATACTCCAATCCCCATCGGCTACATGGACTCGAATTTCAATCGATTTAGATTCCAGAAATTATCTGCCTCAGTTAGTGTGTTTCCATTTGGGAAGTGTAGCCATCAAATGGACGAGTGTGAAGCATAAATGCATCACTGACTCAACCATGGGACTCGGGTAAGTAGCTGCTTGTGAAGCAGTGAAAGAACCAATTAGGCTCTAGATCTTCTTAGTGGACTTGGATGGTGTTTCAATTTGTCTAGCAATATATCGCTGGGGGCGATTGCAAATTCAAGAGAACCAAGAGTCCACGAGTCAAACAAACACATTTAAGGAAAGACATCTTATACGAGAAATCGTTAAGAGAGGAGATATAGATGTGGCAAGATAGCGTTTGAGGACAGCCTAGCAGATCCATTCACAAAGCGTCTGCCTCTGAATACATTCGAGAGACATGTGGAAGGAATGGGTGTCAAGACCGTTGCCAATCTGCTTTGAGTATAAGTGGGAGAAACTATTAGGTTCGTGTAGGTGACATTAGATGTCACGGACTACTCGAGACGTGTGGTAGTATACTTAAAAACAAACTTTGAGTATAAGTGGGAGATTGTTGGGATTATACTGAAAAGTATGTTTTCTACTTTGTATAATCGAAACTGAATTTTCAGACTTTTTTACTGAAATAAATTGTTTATCACTGATGCTTTAAATATGATTGAATGTTATATATATTTCTTTGCATATTTGTTCAATAATTAAATCGTGTTACATTGTAGTTAATTTAGTGATACGGATCACGAAGATTAAATTAACGGTCCTTGTAACTAAAAAGTACACCATTCACGACCTAGATGGAAATGAACAACCATCGCGAAAAGGTTGAGTTGTAAGGCTCAGATTGGTTTGTCTTGACCAAAAGATTACACTAGTGCATGGTGATGATTTGAATAGGACCTCTGAGGAGGATAAATTCTTGAAATCGAACAAGGAATAATTAGACCTCGGTGGTTCGTTGTTTCTTAACCTTCGTCCCTTAAATAGGATCACGTGGGATCGGTAACTATTGCTTTGACTTATCATGGGTAGCGAATCAGAGTGAGATTCAATACTTTTTATCTTGGGCAATATTATTGGTCACATGTGATTGCTAAGATTTAATCTGAAGAATCGTGTGCAAAAACGCTTGCTTGATTTGCCCCCTTGGGAGGTTCATAAGTTTTATCATACCAAATCTTGCAAGTGGAATTAGTTTCCGGTATGGATAATAATGTTGAACCGTTCATTGACCAAGGACAAAGATATTAATTAATGGAAAGCTAATTCAGTGGCTTGAATTAATTAATGGACTAGATAATCTTAAACACGGGAAATAATGACCGGGAGCCATATTGACTGTAATATGGGTTAAGATGGATGGTGAAATATTAATTATGTAGTGGGATTAATTAATATTTATGGGCTTGAATTATATTGTGGCTCAATATTAGATATTCAAGATCCATTAGAAGGTTCAATCTTAATTCTCCTAAAGGCCCCCTGAGTAGCCCAACATATAGTCCAATAACTTAAAAAGTGATTAAAATAAAATAAATATTGTTGCTTATATTTCCTCTAAATTTTCAAAAATTATGGATAAAAGAGGGAGAAAGATTTTCTTTGAATTTTGTTATGGAATGAAGATATGTATTCTTGGAATACAAGATTATCTCATTAAATTCAAGAAATCTCCCACTTGGTTATTCATGAGAGAGATTTTGAAATTTTTGAAAATAGAGGGCAAGAAAGATTTTCTTGATTTTCTTGAAAAGATATTATGGAAGATATGTATTTCTTGAAATACAAGAATATCTCATAAATTCAAGAAGATCCAAATCTTGGATTCTTGCATCATCAAATTTTCGAAAATAATGTCCATAATAGAGGAGGTGAGATTTTTGTGGAATATTTTAATTATGGGAAAAAGAATATAAGAGATATATTCAAGATTTCTTGGTTACCAAGAAAAGTCTTTTCCCACATTGAAATATCACATAAATTTCGTTCACCCTCCCTCCTATAAATAGGGGATGATTAGTTCATTCCCAAGTACAATTCCATGTGCTGGAAATATTAGCAAATCCACATAAGTGGTGCAACAAAGTTTATTTTTTCCTTTTGTTAATTGTTCGCGAGTATCCTTCCACCGGATTGTCGAGCAAGGGCTAAGGGAATACTTGGAAAGTCCTTTTGGTTAGTCCGTCCGACCAAAGCCACTGCCATCCCGAGAGGAATGCGTTCACGTAAACCCGTGAGATTCGCATCGTAGGTTTTACGTGGCTTTTTATATGCATGATATGTTGTTGCAATTATTATTTGAATTAATATAGGATTAATTCATGCTAGTAATAATTAATGAATTAAATTTGTATTTAAATATTCACCCCGAATAGATCTGTGTAACTCATTTCCCAACACCCTCCCTTGATTATTGAGGTTCAAATGATAATAGAGTTCATAGATTGAATAAAAGTATTTATGGTCTTAAGCAATTATCTAAACAATGGTTCAATAAACTTTTTGAAACACTCATGTCCATTGGCTATATTAATCTAAAGCAGATGCTTCCTTATTTACAAAAGAATAGGTGATACTTTTACTGTTTTATTGTGCTATGTTGATGATATATACATACTGAAAATAGTTTAGAAGGGATCAACAAAGTTAAGTCTTATTTGCGTAGTAAATTTACTATTAAAGATCTCGGTGCATTGAAATGTATATATCTTAGGCATATAGGTGGCAAGAAGTGACAAATGTTTGCAACTTTATCAAAGGAAGTATGCATATTAGATTGATGTTTTAAATGATTTTGGTTACTTAGGTGGTAGACTTGCATCACTCCTATGGATTCAAAACAAAATTTTATAAGTCTTGATGGTCCTTTATTACGAGATCCTTTTGAATATATAAGAATGGTTGGTAAATTATTATATCTTACCAATAACAAGGCCTGACCTATCACATATTTTGTACAAACCTTAATTAGTATATGAGTAAGCCTAATGAAACTCATCTATATATCTGCTCTATATATATATATAGATTGTTAAAATACCATAAGTCTACTAGGGTTAGGGTATCTTACATTTTATACCCCGTGGGATCGATTCTCATTTACCACTATTAGAATAGACGCCGTACACTTGTTAATATATATTTAGGTGTTGGAATTTGTGGTACAGTGACAAATAAATAGAAATACCATTTTAGATGAGATAGCGTTGAAGAGACGAGATACCTGTTAAATCATTGTTGTGGAGGAATAAATAACGAAGAGCATTCGCATTCTCAATATTTGTGTGTATTATGCCCCTAAGTAAATTATCTGAGAAGCTAATTCCTTCCAAGGAAGATATGTTGAAAATGGGTGGAGGTAAAACACCCGTCAATTTGTTACTACTCATGTGTAACCATTGTAATTTAGTGAGACTTCCAATCTCTCCGGAATACTACCTAAAAATATTTAAAACCATGAATATATTCAGATGAATATTAATTATCAAACATAAAAATAAATGATACAACTACGTACGAATGATAATTGAAGTACAAGTATCAATATCAATACGAAAAGAAAAGGTAACACCTATATCGATCACTCCTATCTACTTTATCATATACAAAATTTTTGATTGGATAATGTCAAAGAATGAACAACAAATTCTTACTTAAAATCTTAAACGCTCGTGTATGTGACTATGAACTGATTATGGAAGGTATAATAGAATATATTAATTTTCAAATAATTAGTGGTCACTGCATGTATATTTTGATTGCTCAAATAGTACTCATGAAAATATGTAGTTAATTGTGAAAGAATTTCAATAATGTATAAATTGAAGAGGGAGAGAGAGAGAGAGAGAGAGGAGGAAAGAATCTTACCGCTAAAAGAATTGTTGGAGAGATTTAACATCTCAAGGGATTTCATGTTCCCAATTTGCTTTTGGTAATGCCCCACTAAGCATGTTATTAGATAATCGAATAAATCCCAAAGAGGACATGTTACCCATGGTTGGAGGCAAATGACCAATCAAATTGTACGTTTGAGCTCATTTCCATACGTATTAAATTATTCAATAGTCCAATTTCTCTGGAATAACACCTGCACAACTCTCAGATCATAAATTGTAAAAGTATTTATAGTATCACTCTTAGCTATGCACTAGTTATACAATATAATATATTGTACATATCTAATTTTTTCAAAGAAACGAACTAATGCATTTTGGTTAAATAGTTAATATCTTTTACAATATAAATAAATTGCAAGTGCACTGGCGTGTGCAAATTTTTCTCTATTTTGATAAATTTTTATTAAATTACCAATTCCAAGTTCCAAATAAAATACTTATGAATTTGTATGAATATAGTTTATGGATGTTTAGCTAAGTAAAGCTTATATTACTACAAAGAAAATGTTAATTATTGACGAAATTACCGACGAATTTCCATCAGTAAATTGGGTTACCGACTCATTTTCCGTCTTTAATCACAAAATTTACTAATGAATAAATCAAATCGTCTCGTCGGTAACCAATAACCACCCACATGATTTGAACCTGGGTAGGGAGGCATGAGGCAATGTTGAGACACTAGCTTGTTTTGTTTATATTCTTAACCGAATTGTTATTATTTGTATTTTATTTTCAATTTTTAACTATATTTTTTTTCCAATTTTTTATTGAGACTATTATTTTAGTCATATTTGCATTCTCATAATATTATTTTAAAAACTTAAATTTTTTAAAATGGGGTTGTACCGGGCTAGCCCAGTGCTGCCCAACATAAATCGGCCCATCCTCTTGGTAGTATATTTCATAATTATCATCCAAGAATTAATTTATATAAACTATTTTTCTTGGTAAATTCTTCTGTGCACAATTTGCTCCAATTTTAATTTGGTGCAATTTGATTTCAATTCAATTATTTTTTTTAAAACTTTTTTACCAGTTCGGGTTTTTTTTTACCGAGGCCCGACCCAAACCCGGCCCGAGTGGTTTATGGTTCATCCCGGCCTAAATAGATCATAATTTAGAGTTTATAATTTAGTGTTTAGGGTGTAAATGATTCATCAAAATTAAAATTAAATTCAATTACACCAATTGCATCTTGTGCAATTGGTGCAGACAAATGTTACTCAATTTTCTTAGCATATCCGGTTCTAAATATTTCCAATAACACATTTACCTAAAAAATAATCATTTATACTAATATGAAAATTACTATTTTCTAAATTTTAGGTGAAAGTCTTTACATCTACAATCAACTACCATGCATCAATCAATTGCATCGTGCAAATTGATAATTTTTTAATGTAAAAATAATTTAAAAAAACTTTCACGTCAATTTTGAGCAAAGTTGGAATCATTTGCAAGCAAAACAGAAATATATAATGATAAGCATTAGTTCATATGAAGAACAATATTAAGTTGTAAGTTGAACCATATTAATATATTTTCAATATACAACTCACATGTTCATCATACGAGCTGATAATTACATAACTTGAACTAATAATTTTCAACCTTTTTTTTATAATTTGCGGAAAAAAAAAAAATACGTTTAATTTTTTTGGTTAAACTTGGGTAAAAAATTCACCAGTTGTATGACGTAATTAGTGCGCCGAAATGTTACTTGAACTATTTATATGTTTAATAAAATAATTTATATGTTTTAAAAGTACACATTATAAATTACCAATGCAACTAGTGTATATAAATTATATGGGCATCTATATCTATTACTTCCCTCCGTCTCAGATCAGTTTTCACACTGATCTGGGACCGCAAACCAAGGAAAGTGTATTTTTTGCATAAAGTAATGATATATAGGTAAATAAGTATAGTTTTTTTTTGTGAGTAAAAATTGTGTAAAAGATGTCTATTTTAAAGTGTGAAAACTGATATGGGACAAACTAAAAAGGAAAGTGTGAAAACTAATGTGGGACGGAGGGAATACTTTCTAATCTCTCATTTGCAAAATCTACATTGCCAGTTGCCACAACACTTCCAAAGTGAACAGAAAGAAAAAAAACACACTGTACAAGAATAAAAAAAATGCAAACCTGGAAGGTAATGTATAATTAAACGACTATAGCCAATTATGTTTTCCAGAAAAATGGAAATTTGAAAGAGAGATAATAACGTACCACCTAAATTATTTCCGTCAAGGTATAAGTGGGAAAGCTTTGTCAGGTTCCCAATTTCTCTGGGCAACGTTTCAGTGATTTTGTTGGATCCCATCTTCAATGTTTGTAAATAATTAAGATGGCCAATCTCTTTTGGAATATTACCTATAAAATTGTAAGTAAAGAAAGTTGATTAGTTGTTGGGTTGGATATCGAATTATTAAAAAAAATGTCTAAGTCTTGTATATATCCATGTGCATCATGCAGTTATAGTACATTTTAAAATCATGCAACCGTGCAACTATTAATAGAAAAAAATAATTGCATAATTCAGTGTAAATAAATTGCATCTTTTAATATAGCAAATTGCATGATTCTAAATAGCATTATAAGTGCACAGTGCAACTGGATGGATATGAAATCCATTAAAAAAAAAACTATATTATGATAGGCTTCTAATTGTACTAGATTTGGAAAAAAATGGCATTTATAAAGTATAAGTACATTATACATTTTGTTGTTTCGTGAATAATATAAAACCGTACAGGGCGTATACTATATCGTCAAATTAAGAATCATCTCATTTTGAGGGATCAATAATTTGAAATTAAAAATCATTAAAGGCAAATTTTTATAAATTAAATTTTTTTATGATAAACTCCTATCTATAAATAGAAAAATCTTAAATTCCATGGAGCCAAGTAGTCAACCACACCCCTGCAACTCTTTAAATCCATCTTTAGAGCATCCAATTCCACAATGAGGGGTTTTACATTATTTTAAATAAATAAATTGATAGTGACATCCATAATATTTTGTAAAATAAATTCAATTGTTGTAGTAAAAAATCAGTGATATAGTTAGTATTTTACATTTGATGTGACAACTGAATGATACATAAAAAAAAAAAACCTTGAGAGAGATCCCTGGATGAATTTGTACACAATAAGGAATTGAGGGTCATGATCAATAAAACAAAGAGGGGTTCGCTATAAGGTTCAAATGAGTTCCCAAAATTACTTAAGGTACAATGTGCAAAAATTGCGTTGCATTTTAGGGTCTCTAAAATTGTACCTTAGAGTAATTACTTTAGAGTAATTTTTCCTAACACAAACTCTCCTATTAACAAATTTTATAGTATGAAAATTGAATTCATTTAGTAATATAATTATATTCATTTAATAATTTTTTTACATATTATAAATTAAATAAAAATTTATGTGAACCCAAGTTCACGGTAGACTCTATTTCTTCAAATATTACTGTTATATATACACTATCACTATTTAAAAAATAAAGTATTTTTTAAATAATGATAATGATAATATCTATGCATAACAATGATAGAGTTCATCGTGAACTCAGGTTCACAAAAGACATGCTCTATATATTAATATTGTTGTGTGCCTAATTATTTGGGCTCTTCGGCCCGTTAAAAATTATGAATTACGGCCCAACTCACCTCCAATAACTTGAGAGTTGAGCCCCAGAAGAGGGCGAACTCGCCCAACTCGCCTCGCATATCAAGATAATCGGGCGAGTCCACATTTATTTTCTTGCTTTTAACTATCATTATTATCATTCAATGAAGAACATTCATTTTGTTCTTTATTAATTGCACCAACACTCTCATTAATACTTGTTTGTAGTATCAAATCACATAGTCACATTCTACATCTCATTCAGTAAATTTTGGTACGCAACAAATACCATAAAATGTTTACACACACAAACACAACAAACTGTGTGTGATATTGATTTATGAATATGCAATGATATTATTAAATGAAAATTTCAAACGATAAACAGTAACTCAAAAAAAAAAAGTAAAAGAAAAAAAAAAGGTAATGAGAAATATTTTCACAGTAAAGATGAGATATTCATACCACTTAAAGAGTTGAAACCAAGGACCAATTCCTGGAGAGCACTCAAGTTCCCAATTTGTTTAGGCAAAAGTCCACCAAAATTGTTGAACGCCAAGGAAATATGTTCAAGTTGTGAGCATTGACTCAAACTTGATGGAATTCCTCTGTGCAACTTATTTTCTGAAACACTAAGCCTTTTGAGTTTATGTAGACCATGTTTGCAAATGTCGTCTGGCAAGATGCTTGATAAGTTATTATGCTGCAAGAATAAAACTTCTAAGGATGACATGTGGAAAATTGACATAGGAATAGGACCATGGAACATGTTTCCGTTCATGTTTAAAGTAACAAGGGTAGAGAGATTTCCAATTTCTAGTGGGATACTGCCGATAAGTTTCATATTTGAAATATCTAATTCGATCACTCTATTTAAACCACAACTAACTCCAATCCAACTACAAACAGAGGTTTCAGGTGTCCAGTTACCTATCAAAAAATTGTTGTGGTATGAAGTAATGTAGGATTTTAAAACAAGAAGGGAAGCTTTATCGGTGTTGATATTTCTGTCGATATTGCCCCTCGAAATCTGAACTATCAATTTAAGAGTGTTGCCAATAGGGAGAATAGGGGAAATCTCTCCATAAGGCTTGATCTATGTTTTAGGATAAACAAGACTTGAAACTATACTATACATATAGTGTAACTAGCATGAGTTAGTTGGAAAGTGGAAATTAAACTATGTCCTACTCTTGAGCCTAAGTCATGTTCGAATTTAATAAATAGATGAAGTTATTTACGAGAAAATTTCTCAAATTAATTTGGACATTAAGAATTAGAGTAGGTCTCCTATTAAGTCGAATTCACATTAACTTTCTTTTTTAAGTGTTATAATTTATGTATTCTACGTGTCACTTTTTAAATATGAACACTTCGTATGTAAATTCATGTGATTTTTTTTAAGTGTCATTATTATACATGCTAGGTGTTGCTTTGTAAACATGGACACTTTATATGTAAACAAAAAAAATAAATCACCTAATCCCAGCTTTACCACTGGATTGATTTTTTTAGATGGGGTTCGCGTGGCATCAGTCTTGGATTGATTTGTCGTTGCTCCTTGCTCTTCGTCAAAATTTGAGCTTCAATTAGTTGAAACTATACATGTACATGTACTCTTTAATTAGACAAGTTGAAAGGGTTTACATATCCTATATTAATAATATACGACTTTGGTGATTTTTTATCCGGGGTGATAATTACATGATTATATTATGCATTTTAATTTTAATTTCATATTTTTATTGTTAAACTTTGGTTCATTACACTTTTTTTTTATAGCGAGTAATAAAAATGGAGTAGGTCTAGTGTGAAAATTTTCATGTATGAAAATCTATTAAATTATCCTAAATCAACCATCTACACTCTAAACACTAAATAATGAACCCTAAAAAATGACTTATTCGGGCCGGGTGAACCATGAACCACTTGGGCCGAGTGAACCATGAACCACTCAATTTTGTCTTACCTTCCCCAATTACAGAATCTTGTTGTAAATTAAATTTTTTTCTTGTATGAAAATTTTCATACTGGACTTTGTCTAAAAATTGATATGGAGAAAGATTTGCATTTTATTTATTTTATAGAAAAAATAAAGAATATTTAAAGCAAACTACGTATCTAATTATTAGTGAATTCAAACTAAGGAAGGAATCAAGAAGGTCTGAAAATTAAAAGCGAAACAAAAAGAGATTGCAGATTCAACTTTCGTCCCGAGAATATTAGCCAAATAATTCCTAATTGAAGGTCCCCTTCAATGACCAATATGCCGTGAGGTTTGGGATGAGAAACAAATAGCTATGTTAATTCCAGTTAAAGAGACATATTGAGGTTTGGGATGAGAAACAAATAGCTATGTTAATTCCAGTTAAAGAGACATATTGACCAAATTGAAGGAAAGGAATTAACAAAGTGCTTGTGAGAAACAAGTAGCTATGTTAATTCCAGTTAAAGACCCCACTTCTCAACGTATCAGCCAAGGGAGTGATTTGTAAAAAAAAATTAGTTTTTCAAGAAAATATAATTTTAATTTAGTGCTTAATTGTGAGAATTTTTTTTAATAGTAACAATGACAAGTATAAATGATAGATATTGAGTTTTTTTTTTTTTTTATGGGTGAGGAGAAATTTTATTAAGCATAAGCAGGTATAAGGGATACCCAACAAAAATTACAAGAAAAGAATTAACAATATAGTACTAATCTGAAATTTACAAGCCAATTATTATACGAAAAATAATTTCTAATTAAATTCTTGACATAAAACCAACTCCTAATTCTAGCTTTTAATTCATCCACCAAACTAACACCATTAAAGGCTTTCCCCTCAAAGATCAACACATTTCTACTTTTTTAAATAGACCAAATCACACTTTGCCGTAATGCAATTGCCATATGATTGATATTGAGAATTGTTTGATAGAGTGAACTATCAGTGAGAAATTAGAAGCAAGTAAAAATATACCATCGCAATTTATAAATAATTAAATTAAGTGAAAGCACTTAAATACAAAACACTCAAATATGCATTTATACATAATTTTATGAGTGACTCTCCTGTGCATCATTTGCATAAGATGCAATAGGTGCACTTGAATTCAATTTCAATTTAGATGAAACATTTACACTCTAAACACTAAATAATGAACCCTAAATCATGATCTATTCGGGCCGGGTGAACCATAAACCACTCGGGTCGAGTGGACTATTAACTACTCCGATAGGGTTTGGGCCCGGGTCGAAAGGAAAAAAAAAACGTAAAACTGAAATTAAAGTTAAGAAAACTGAAATTGAAAAAAAGAAAAAAAGTTAAAACTGATTTTTTTTTAAAAAAACTTTTAAAAATAAATTGCACCAATTTTATTAATGTAAATGGTGCACAATAGAATTTGCCTAATTTTATATAATTATAATCACTAAATATAATCTTTTCATAACACTCCCGTATTCTTGAAAGCAGCGTGTGCATTGGTGCTCCCACATGAATACAAGTTGCGTTAAATTAATAAAGTTGCTACTCACTTTGATCAACTTACAATTTGAATTTGGATTATCTATTGTACATCATCGTATTGTGCAGTAGACTTGTATGACAATTTTATATTTTTTTTGTAGTATTGGTACCATTTGATACATTTATTTTAAAATTTTTGATACCGAAACTTAGAATTCTGTATCATTCGTTACCCATTTTTTTAAAGATATTAATTTATTAATTAATTTTATTATTTTAGTCACCATATTTTTCTTATATAATTATAAAATATTCTATTATAATCCAAAATTACAACTATTCATTATAAACTAAATCTAGTTAATTAAAAGTTATTGGGGATGGGTCCACCATTTGGGGTGTATAAGATCAAATATAACCTTGAATAATGGTGGGTCATATGAGTAAAATAATATTTTCCTAATAAGGTTAATATGATATTTTTATGTTAAAATGGGTATAATAAATCTTTTATACTTGACGTGGGCAAATAAAATTTAAATTTATGAAAGTAGATAAAATAAATTTTCTCCCTACTCTTTTTACCCTATATTCATAATACGAACTCATTTTTGCCACCTCTTGATAAAAAAAGGATTTATTTTTGCCCTTTATAATATATTTACTCTTACTAAATTAATGATTATCCTTTTTACTAGGTTGTGCATTGATTGTTTAATAAAATAAAATGTGTCATAAAAAGGTGAAAAAGAGTTTTTTTATAAAGGAAGAACAAAAAAAGTTTGAACAATTAATATAAGACATTTTTGTCGATTTTCCGTGGAAATATTCTGAAATATCATGCTCTGATTAAATTTGTATGGATTAAATTAATATAGTTTCTTGTTCATGATTGTATTAACCCTCATGTATATAACTTTTAGGAGTTTTATCAATTTAGGGCCTAAAAGATGATAAAATTATCAATTTAAGGCCTGAAAGATTTTTCCTATCAAGGTCTGGAAGATAGAACACTATCAATTCAAGGCCTGAAAGATAGAAACTATCAATTCGAGACTTATAAATTTTAAGGTCATATTTGACACTAAAACCCTAAACCCTGAACACTAAACTTTAAACCCTAAACGATGAACCCTAAACCTTGAAATATGAACCATAAACCCCCCTGAACCGTAAACCTTGAAACGTAAATCCTAAAATAAAAATAAAAAATAAGAATATAAAATAAGAATATGAAATATAAGTGTCAAACATGACCTTAAAAAGTGTGAGCCTCAAATTGATAGTTTTTATCTTTCAGACCCTAAATCGACTGAATTGACATTTTTCCTAACTTTTATGTATTAACCATTGTCACATATCAATTTCTTTAATGATGCATTACTAGTCTACTAAATGAAGAACGATCTAAAGATCATTTAACTTTAGTGAAATGACATGGTATCTTGAAAATGGTTTTTTTTTTTTGGAAACAGAAAATGGTTTAATTTGAATTTTGGTGATTGCAAATCAATTTCTTGTCCAACCACATGAATTTCCACACAAGCAGTGTGATGGAAATTTCACCAGACTTGTAGTTGACATTGACACAGACTTTTGTCAAATTTTTTTTTTTTTTTAAAGACTATTATAACTTAAGATAATCGATTACAATAATTTTTTTTATTACTGGGCGCACATGACAACATCATATCATTTCGTTTAGATCGGAATTACAATCAACACAAGAGGAAGAATAAACCGCAATTCGTAATCGCAATTCAGAATCCAACAAACAAGAACCACCATCCCATAACCGTGACCAACATGGGGAATAAAAATTCTCTCTCCTTATCTTGAACCCACAAGAGGGAGACCATCAAGAGGGAATAAAAATTCTCTCTCTTTATCTTGAACCCACAATAGGGGGACCATCATAAGGTTTTAAGTGATGGAGCTCTAACCGCTTGCGTTATCCACATTTCACGACTTTTGTTAAATTTCTTTGTCATGAAAGTTATTGATCGTTTGCTGTAAAAAAAAAATAAAAAATTATTGATCGTTGACTTAAAATCCGAAAATTAGAAAGGAAGATGCTATGTGGGTTGCCTGACCCCTTAATGAAAAATTAATAATATATTTTATTTTTATTTTTATTTTTTAAGAGAAATATTCAATACATTTATTTTTGGGTAGGGTTATAAATAATCCAATGTAAAAGTAAATATTCTTTTATATCATTAAATTTTAATTTATTTCTTTTTAGCAAAGAGAATTATTATTTAGATCCTTATACCCCTTTTTAATTAATTAAAATAATTAAAAAAACAGATGTCATTTAAAAAAAATATGAGCGTCCTTTTCTCCTAAAAATTAGAATAATTTTCTCTCTCCTTCATCCGATTAACACTTTTATACTACACCATATTCAAACATCCCGTACCATATTTTTTTAAACTCGTATTATCATTAATTCACCCCGTACCACACTTTATTAAGGGCGTATCAAAATTAATTTATTCTGTACCACACACTATTGAGGTCGTACCACCATTAATTCACCCCGCACCACATTTTATTTAAGCTCGTACCACCATTAATTCACCTCGTACCACATTTTACTTAATCTCGTCTTTTATTTTTTTTTGCACCACACTTTATTGAAGTTTGTACCACCTTTAATTGATCACGTACCATATTTTATTTAAGTTCGTACCACTATTAATTAACCTCGTACCACACTTTATTGAAGGTCGTATCACCATTAATTCACCACGTACCACATTTTATTTAAGCTCATAACCATTAAGAACTGATCTTTTTAAAAAAGAATGATGAAGGTATAGTTCGTAAAAAAATATTCTCTTAGTTAGAAAAGAATAAAATTAAAATCATTAACAAAAAAGAACTTTTAAAATAGAATTGGCCACCTTTATTTTTTAAATACTGAAAACCATTGACCTCAACCACCACCGCTAGCTGTGAGCTCCTTCACTACAGACACTACCACTATATATATAAATCCGGTCACATCATCAACCGCGAATACTCCCTAAAGATTCGTCGCTCAAATATTTTGAGGGGGTTTACTCGATCTCCCCTTCAAAAGCTTTCAAAAGAGACCAGAATCGAGGTCATCTGTGTGGTAGTGCGACGACGGCACTTTGGGATCAAAAGTTCATATCGAATTTTAAATTGAGATTCTTTTCATACGACAAGTACAAAGAACAATCAATTTTTAGGAAGTGATTGTGGCCAATGGTGTGGCCGAATTTAAAAAAGATGGAAGCAGTGGCGATCGTGGTGACGGCAGTGGAAGGTCGTGAAAGATTTTTAGTATTTATTAATAGAGTATATTTTTAAAAAAAATATACAAAATACTTATAAGATTTCAAATATACAGGGTATAAAAAATTTCTCATTACGAGTACAAGAGTAATTTTGACCGCAAATTAAATTCCTATCACTCGAGGGATGAGTCATACCATAGATCATTCCTCAATCGGAAAATTGGAAGTTTGTATATTGACTTCACTTTTCTAGTCTTCTTTCGTAGCTAGCTGTTGATGTTAGTTTCTATGTGTCTGGGTCCTGCAGTTAACGTTACGCAAAAATATATACATCTTCAACCATCTTATAAAATATCATCGGATCAACATGATTTCCAAGAAGATGAATTTTGAACATTAATTCTCAATTTTGCCTTCTTGTTCCACATATCAATTTCAAATTATATGGAAACAATAAAAATAAATAGAATTAATCTCCTCAAATATGTACTGAGATGCTATAAACAATACTATTAAAAGTTTCAAACTACTCTCGCTTCTAAAAAATCAAACCTCGAATACACTCTTTACTTGTCTTGTTAAATACTTTTATAATCATACTACGAGAATTATCTATACTACTCTGATCTCAATCCTGCTTCTTTATGCGAGTGAGATGGGGGAGGGCTTATACATCATCCACAGTTTAATAAAATTATTACGTATGATTTTGTTAGATTTTTTTTTATGAGTAAAAGTTCCATTATTCAATAAGAATTGAGAACAGAAGGTCTCACTGTATAGTGAAGGTATAAATTTACATACAACTACCTTTAACTCTCAAGTATTTTCCTAGGATTTTCTAACCAATCAGAGAAAGAATAATTACAGAAAGAAGGGTATTTTACCGAACCAACTCCAGAATCTGCCCTTAATTTCTTCCAAGGCTTTCTCCGAGTCGAAACATTTCCTATCAAAAATCATTTTGTACCTCCCGCTCCAAATTATCCAAACAATGCATATCCACAAGCTTGTAGCAAAAGTCTTTCCTTTCTTACCCAACAAAATACTAAAATGATATAAGAAATGGCGAGAGATCTGAGAATGGCCAGCCCCTAATACACTCAGCCAATTATATCATGCAATTTTATCTACATCTCTCATTTAATCTATAAATCATTTTGAAATACTTATTTAATTTCACAATAATTCCTCAATTACAAAAAATTCTTAAGATTTTCCCTTTCCTTGTCTCAAATCCAAAACCTCGGAGTCTCAGGTAGTGAAGCTCTAACCACTTGAGCTACCTACACTTCACTTCAGTATAATTGAAATGAACAACTTTATTGTATGTTAAACGATTTCACGGTTATTCTATTTTATATACCAAACAATTGTTATGAATTTCGATCGTGTTGACTCAAAGATTAGCTAGGGTTTTTTTTTGTTGCACGCAATCAATTGTAGTTTTGAGAGAATTCCGTCTCATCTAAAAGCTCGAGTTTGTAGTGAGGGTTGAGAATAATCTATTTATTTAATTTTCCTCAACACTCCCCCTAACTCGTGGGCCAAATCATTGCCTCTGCTCTCTGGAGAGGAGTCCCAACAGAGTGGACAATTTAAATGGGTGGAGTGCTTCCACGGGAATCGAACCCACAACCTGGGCTCTGATACCATGAGAGAATTCCGTCTCATCTAAAAGCTCGAGCTTGTAGAGAAGGTCGGGAATAATCCATTTACTTAATTTCCCTCAACAAGTTTCATGCTTAAAAAGTTGCAACTATTAATTATTAAGTCCAAATGATAATTATCTAATCTAGTGAAACTTATATTTTGTGATTAAACAGGTCTCGTGACTTGCATTGACTTGGCCAAATTAACTCATTGTCTAAATTGATTGGAGAAACTTTCTCATAAAAATGGTTTATTATTTATTAAATTCGAGCATTGACTTGACTATAAAATTGTCACTTAATTTCCCTCCATTCATTTTTTCCACAGTGATCTATCTATATCAGCATAGCTTCAAATCTTGTTTACCACACAACAAAAATCAAGCCTTATGGAGAAGTTTTCCCAAATTTTCGTATTCCCAATACTCATATTATTAGTTCAATGTTTAAGGGGATACGGTTCACCTTGCAACGTCGATAGAAATATCAAAATCGATCGAGCTTCACTTCTCGTCTTAAAATCTTACATCACTTCAGATCCCCGCAACATTCTTATAAGCAATTGGTCACCTGACATCCCCGTTTGTAGTTGGACTGGAGTTAGTTGTGACGTTGGTCTAGATAGAGTGACTGCGCTCGATATTTTAGATATGGAACTTGTAGGCAGTATTCCACCAGAAATCGGAGATCTTTCTGCCCTTGTTTCTTTGAAAATGAGCGGAAACAACTTCCATGGTCCTATTCCTTCGTCCATTTTCAGCATGTCATCCTTAGAAGTTTTATTCTTGCAGAATAATAACTTATCAAGTAGCTTGCCAGATGATATGTGCAAGCACGGTCTTCGTACACTAAAAAAGTTGGACGTTTCAGGCAATAAGTTGCAAGGAAAAATTCCGTCGAGTTTGGATGAATGCTCAAAACTTGAGCATATTTCCTTGTCATTCAACAACTTTAATGGTCATGTGCCTAGACAAATTGGGAACATGAGTGCCCTCTTGGAATTGGACCGTGACTACAACGCTTTGAGTGGTATGATCATATATATATATATATATATATATCTTTTCTTTACTAATAGATTGCAAATTCCATTAGGAGGATGGAAGCACTTTTTTTAAAAAAAAAAAAAAAGTAATAGTTTTATAAAAAAATGCTTCCACTCAATTTAGTAGAGTTCATAAATATGCATTAAATTAATCTTCTATTCCTTTTGTTTTTATTGATTACAAAATGAGTTTTCTTATGTCATTCAATTTTATGGGTTTGTGAGACTTGACAAAAACTCATATGAGACGGGTCTCATACATGGGATGGAGTACAAATTAGCACAAATTAATATCCCCCCTCCCAAAGGGTTAAAGTGTCAGCCCAAATTAATTATGCTCCGTCTCACTGTGGGACCGTCTCACGCAAGTGTGCCTCTTAAATATAATATAGATTTATGCATGAACGATCACTAATACACATTTGGGCTTGGGCAATTTGTGAAAAAATGATCTTGTATAACCATTTCTCCAAATATCGTGATCCAAGCTTGGGACGGTGATAAAAACATTGTCAAAAAAGCACTTGGGCGGTTTTCAACCGCTTTTTTCAAGTTTTGAAAGCTTTTGACGGCGGTTGATAATCGATGTCCAAAGCCAAAAAGGCTTGGACAACGGTTATCAACCATTGTCTAAGTTAATATATATTTTTAATTTCGTTTTATCGTTACATAGGCGGTGATTTATTTAATTTGTCCAATATCTTTTTTTTAATTATTAATTTACATTTTAAAAATCCTATAATAAAACTATAAAACAAAACTTTATATATCGTCCAATACCATATAACATAAACCAAAAAATCCTATAATAAAACCATAAACCACATATATATATACCAAAACATCGAAATATATAAACATACAATCATAAACATACGTCCGATACACCAAAAACATGAAATATATATCATCACAAATATATAATTTAATTACATGCTACCAATATTTCAAACAACATTCACTCAATATCGTATGAATATAAGAATCGATTGTAAAAGGTACCCCAAATCAATCGTTTTTCCATTTCTCCGATCTTTTCTTAGAGTAAGATTTGAGCTCACGTTCATAGACAAACCGCAAACAACGAATCAATCAATATAGTATGAATTTTTATTCAATCAATAATAATTTAAATAAATCAATAAATTGACTTACATTGAGAGGAATGTTAGATTTAGAGAAGCGCGGATTATATCTTCTATAAAGCAACACACAAAATGTCCACAATGGTCATTATCTCGTTGCCTCGGAACCTGTTGATTAACAATTATAATCTCGTATTACAATTATGATTTCTTTCTATTAATTAGTTTGATAATTTACTAAATTAAATTTACCTTAATGTTAATCCAGTTCACTTTATTTAACTTGGATCTGAAGCTTGACTCTGGCGACTCGATACATTGTCATCACACTATTATTATTATAATTAAAAAATAAAAATAGATTAAATATGCATAATTTTTAAAAGTAAAACAAATTATTGTATAGAATATTAAAAATGAACTTACGCTTCCATATATGAAAGCGAGATCGAGGCGATTTGAATAAACTCCATCATAAAATTTGGGTCCATAAAATACACACTTAATGTATTCATGTGTATGGCGACCAACACCCAATGGTTCCTATATTATATTGAGAGTATTAAAATTAACTGCAAATTTAGCATATATATGTGCAAATATTATAAACATGAATACAAATTTTAACGAAATGTTTATCACTCACCCCACATTTGTTGGCCAAAAAATGAGATGATCGCTCCCAGTTAGATTCAACATATGATTAACGAACCCATCCATGGTGCATGCCCTATTACCCATTATGCAAAGACACTTGGGGAGGCGAAGAGTACATTCCACTTGCTCTCGGTTATCTCGTAGAGATATACCTCACCCAAATATCTTTAACCAACATATATCGCTTAATTAATATTTAAAAAGAAAATTAAACTATATAGAAAGTGAGTATTGAGAATTAGTAAACACATACCTGAGGTAAAGGGCTAAGGTGGTTGCACTCAACCACTCGTCATTCAAGACTTGGCGCACGTGTTTCTCATTTGGCGAATTCTTGGAAAGTATTATGATGAAAGTGAGCAAGCATGGGAAGCGTGGACGATATCGAAAGCATTAGACGATATCATCCCGGTGCACCCTAGATCGTAAATGATCATCGTGATCTAAGTCTCGGTCATGGGATAACCAAGTCTCGGCCTTGATTGGAGTCCCTCGTTCTCCCCTCGATTTCTCTTTAGCCTCGTGTGGTGTCGCAGATTCTACAATTAATTTGTAATATTATTTAGAACCACAAATAAGATAATGAACTTTAATAACAAATATTTTACCCTCATGGTGCTAGAGACCAAGTTGCTCGGCCATTCGATGAAGTGCCCGACCACCTTTATTCCGTGATGATGGCTTCATCGATTGGTTTTTTGAATCCTCTTGTCCGATTCACGGGTACATCGAGTGTGACCCTCACGAAACCCAGGAGTGATGGAATGACCATGAATCATTCCATGGGGGAGTCTTGTAACGACTGTGGCCACCAACCGATCGAGATCCTCCAAATAAAAAGGTAGCAAAAAAGGTTTCTTTGTTCGAATAAGATATTTAGTTAGAAAATTTTAATACACTAGTCTTTAATTAAAACAAATGTGAGACATGCATATCGATACACGAGAGACGTTTTGAAGTGCCTCAATAAAAAGTCGTCCCCAGGGTTTAGCTGAAAACATAGCATTAGCGACACTATGTTCCTGACTTGCTCCACTCGGCGACATTCCGTGGCTCGTTCTTCTCTCTCGGACCTCAAAGCGTTCCACATCTTTAGACAACTTGGCAACATGTTCGTTAGTATACCCACCATATTCATGGCTTGAAGACTAGGTGCCATTGCTAAAGATGCCTTAAATCACGCCATATCGACACTCGTGGCGGTAGGGATGCTCACCGGAGACCCATAGCCCGTCCAAAAGCGGATCATCGAGGACCGAACATGCGGATGTAAATGCGAGGCGTCATGGTCTGAGATAGACGCTCCTGAATCACAAAAATAAAAGATTATTATTTAATTATTTGTTTATAAATAATAGTTTGTAATTGAAAGATAAATTAATGGATAGATTACCACTTCTTCGATGATGCGTTGTGCACTGGGATCGTGAATATTCCCGTCTCGACCCTTTTTACGGTAGTGCGAAATAAGTAAAGCGGGTAACAATAGGCTCACTCTCTCCAATTTTTCTTCTTTCTTCTTTCTACGATAGTGATGAACGTGTCCCTTTATTAGATATATTAAAAGTGAATATATAAAAAAAATTAAAAGTTAGGATTTTGATCTCACCATATTTTCTCTTATTCGTGCATAACCTTTGTTCGATCCACGATATCGCGCCTCCATCGACTTGGCTTGATCGTGATTTTTATTACTTCGATTCTACAGTATAATAGAAATATGATAAACACTGAAAAACTTAGGGCATTAGAAATTGAGGAAATGACATTGATCAATTTTACCTGGAAATCATCCTCCATAGCTCTGCTCACAAACTCCTCCCAGTATGGAGCCACCATAGGGCTATTCTGATACGCCGGAGGAGGACTAGCCGAGTAAAGACCGGTTTCGGATTTAGGTGTGTTACTTCTCAACCAAGTCCAGGAAATTCTTGGCCATTACTCCAAATTTTGCGAAAATATTTACTTCTTCTTTGTGAGGTCAAGACCTCGAATGTAGTCTATCTGGCATATAACATAACAATTTAGTAAATTTAAGGGTCATACTACAACTTTCAATAAATATATAATTAACATACCGTAAGCTCGTCCCATAATCTTTCCTTCAAAGAAGTCAGTTTGAAATTTATGCCGATCCTTAATTTGGCAAAGACGATAGGGATCACTCTCGATTGCGGCTCTCAATGTAGAAGGACAACGACTCACTCTCTTTTCCTATTGCTGTCCAAACTCATTGAACAATAACCGCAATAACATAGTATTTAATTAGGTTCAACGATCAATCAATATATTTATCGATTTCAAACTGTTCAATTGTAATAAAATTACCTGAAGTATTTTCCCCTTGCTACGAGCTCTCTTAATAGATGACATGATGACTATACCCCGAGTGCGCTTATCCCCGGAGCTGCTAGTGGTGGTGGGAGCATCATTGTCACACTCTCTCAAGTCATCAGGATGCTGTCGATCATATGCACCATGATCATATGCGCCATGATCTCCATCAGAATATCCATCATCATCTCCATCATCTAGGGATATGGCAAACGAGACATGATCTCGTAAAAGCGGAAAAACAACATTTAATAAACAAAAAACAAACAATATTCAATAAACTATAGGAACTAGAGATGCCTATAGGAAAGACAATATGAAGACTGCTTCTCAAGACAATTATCTTAAAGTATTAAACCTAAAAGCATACCTAACCATACTTAATCTACATTCATTTTAATTTTTTAATTTTGAAATCCTTCCAATTTTTCAATCATTCACAATTTTTGTCACTTCTCAAGACAATATGTATCCTAATGTATCACCATTAATCATCATTAATCATTAATCACTATCCATTCATTAAATTAATAACCAAAATATATCATAATGTATTAATTCTAATTTATGCTTAAATCCTCACACAAGCATATTATCAAACACCTTAAGTGCATTATTCATCTCTAACAAAATGTTCATTTCTAACACTAACAAAAATTCATTCAAGCCACTAACAACAATTAATCCAAGCTACTAATAACAACAATATAATTAAACCAACATTAATTTCACACTAACAACAATTAATCATAACAAATTAGCTATATATATCCTAACAATTAATCCCAAACATATATATATATATATATATATATATATATATATCCTAACAAATAATCTCAAACATATATATATATATCCTAACAATAATTAATCCCAAACATATATATATATCCTAACAATTAATCTCAAACATATATATATATATAAACACAATATTTTTTTATATATATATATATATATCCTAACAATTAATCCCAAACACACACACACACATATATATATATTAATTAAAAAATATATACATATATACATATATATAAAAGAAAAAATATCTATATATATATGGAGGAGGAGGGGCGGGGGGGAGGGATGGCGGGGGGAGGGCGGTAGGAGGAGGGGGGGAGGAGGGGCGACGATTTGGGGGAGGGAGAAGCTAGCTAGGGTCGGCGGCAATGGCGGCGATTTAGTTTGGAGAAAACAGAACGACAACACGCGATTTGGGTGAGAGGGATGAGCTAGGTTTTGGTTTTTTTGCGATTTGGGGAGAGGAATAATTGGAGAGAAGAAATGAAGGGCGCAGCGGGGTTCTGGACATATATTTGATATATAAAAAAAAAAAACGGTGGTTATTAACCGCATTTGTCCAAGATGTTTATTTAGATAGCGGTTATTATTTGTGCAAGAAATCTTGGGCGGTTTGGTTTGAAAGCTCTTGTTTTTTTTTTTTTTTTTTTTTTTTTTTATCTTTTTTTTAATAAAAGCCATTTCTCCAAATTTATAAACTTGGATAATTTTTTTAAAAAAAAAAGTTGTTGTCAAGTCTTGTTGTCAAGCCTAAATGTGTAGTAGTGGATCAACAAGCTCATCATTATAGTTGATAAAATTAATATATTAAACTTTCATTATGTTACAATCTTGTAGGTGGTATTCCACAAGAAATGGGACATCTTAGAAACTTGAGAACATTGAAGATGGGATCCAATCATTTTCATGAATCAGTACCAAGAGAAATTGGGAACATGACAGCCCTTCGCTACTTATACCTTGACAAAAATATTTTACATGGTACGTCATTCTCTCTCTTTTAACTTTAATTTTTATGGTCACGTGATCTATTGTGCATTACTTTTCAAGTTTGCATTTTTTTTCTTCGTATATTGCGAGTATGTGTGTTTGTTTTCTTCTCACTTCGGGAGGATAATTGGGGATGTATTTTCAAGTTCATTTGCACTTTTTTTCTTATAACAATGACTCCCTCCGTCCCATAATTAATTGAACTCTTACTGTTCATGAAAATTTTGTGATAAAGTGATAAAGTGTTGAGGTAGAAATAATTTTTATTAGTATTTTATGTGATAAAATGATGGGTAGTTGAGGGTAGAAAGAGTTGTTTATTAGCATTTTATGTGATAAAATGAATATTTCCATTTTAGAAAATATTACATTAAGTAATTGAGACAAAAAAAATGAAAAGAGTTCCATTAACTATGGGATGGAGAGAGTAATATTTATACATAACAATAATAATATTTATATATAATAGTGACATTCAAAAAATAAAGTTCAAGTGAATTATAAATTAATAATTAAATTATCAACAATTATTATATAATGTAGGGTAACTAAGGGAAAGTAAGAACTTTATTAGGAACTTGTCAATCTAATAAAAACATACACAATTTCTAATTTTAATTTTTTATTTATGATTTGACAATTGTGCAGGTGTTATTCCAAAAGAGATTGGGGATTTGAAGAATTTAGTAGTGATGGAAGTGAGTTTTAACAAATTGGTGGGGTAGTGTACCACCAACCATGTCTAACATGTCTTCTTTGGGGATGATTAGGTTATCTAATAACATGCTTAATGGGTCATTACCAAGAGAAATTGGAAAGATGAATGCCCTTAAGATATTGGTTCTGTCCGACAATGCTTTAAGCGGTATTTTTATTGTCTCTCTCACCTGCCATTATTATTGTTTTATTACTGTGAGGTATGAATAAGTAACTTTTTTTTTTACTTCAACCAAGCCGTCGTCTCTGCCGTCGCGGTCGCCGCCAATTCTTCCACCACGGGATTAAGCCGTCTCCTCTTCCACCACGACACTAAGCAGTAGCCGCCGCTGCCATCAGTCTATCATCAGTTCACGTACATCATTTTATTTCTCCGGTTTGTCTTCTCTCTCCCATTGCCGTATCTTACTATTTATACGTCCTCATATAGTAGACTGCTTTGGTGAGGTAAATCACTGTTTATCTTACTTGGACAAAATTCCTGATGCTTTTTCTAGACCTGTTCATAGGACAGAATGGATCCATATACTTTCAAAAATTGATTAAAATTAGTGATTATGGAAAAATTGATTAATAGTAATAGCTATATCCGGAACTTTCCGTATAAGAAATGATTTATGAGTCATTTAGTGTCGTGGTGGAAGAGTAGGCGTGTTTATACTCCAAATTAACTCTCTAAGCTTGGGATATAATGTTGATTCTTTAATTGATCTTAATTCACCTACCTAAATGTAATAGGTAATGAAGCTCAGTTATCTGACTTGGTTGCATTGCGGTAATAGGACAGGGGTCGATATGCAGAGACAAGTTTTTAAGATTGAATATTCAGGGGATTTATGGGGGGGGTTGTATGTGCATGTATAGTATCTCAACTGTGGATTCCCAAAAGATTATGCTCATGTACTCATCTGAGAGTTAACTATGTCCATGCATCAATGATTTCATTTTAGATGAAAGCAACGGAACGTGATGTAGTCGAGTTTTTTGGATAATCTTTTTGAAAAAAATAAAAGCAAGCTTACATCATAGAAAAAGATAGATATTAAAAGTGGCTGGATTGGATTGAATTATTGGCAGTGAAAACAAATGTTCGAAGGAGGAAATCTGGAGTTGTTACTAATTGACACACAAAGTAATGTTTAGAGACATGAAGGAACAAGGACTAAACTAGGTTGCAGGATGGGAATGAAATTCCTTCTTTTTTGTTTTTTTAAGTTAAACAATTGTAGAGAAGTAATTGGTGAGTCAACCACCACTTTTAAGGAACTATCTTTAAATGAATAAGATATCATGTACTCTTCATTTTGGTTTGGTCACACTTCACTAACAGATAGTTTTCTTATGTCTGTTCCTTGGAAGACTGGCATTAGCATTCTTTTCTTGTAGGAAATTTGTAAAGATGGATTACTATGCAGAATATGATAATTATTAAATTAAATGACATGGATTTTGATACATTATATTTCAATTTGAGAAAGTGAGCAGAGTTGTCCTTTGTGTTCTTGTTGAATTTGTTGGGGCAATTGTAACTAATTTGGATCACCATTACCTGCAATGAATTTGATTTAAATTTGTAAGTTATGATGTAAGTTTATATATTCATGTTGCATGTATTTTAGTTGTTGTTTGTAAGCAATTTGAATGTTGTAAAGTTGTAATTATGATAAGGAATTGTAATGTATTCCTTTCATTGAATCTTGGTAGAACTATAGTACAATTGTTGTCTTCCTATTATTTAGAAGGATGCATTTCTACAGATTGCTGATGATAATGTCATATATATATGCTTCCAAAAAATGAAGACTCAACATTATATTTGAATGTTTTGTATTCTTTTATTCAATTTTGCATCACATTGCAAGACACTAAATATTATAAATTTTGTGTTATACCTTCAAATTTAAAATTTTGAATCTGCCTCTTGGGGTCCTTATTTTGTATAAAAGTATCTGTTAAAAAGAATCTTGAGTGATAATCTTCACTGGTGTGTTCTTTTAACCGTTTGTTCAAATTGGATGTTCTGTAACTGCCATTGATATACATGAATTGGAAGAATCTGCTAATAAGTTTAGGTCAAACGAATTAGTACTGATGAGTATAGTGGTGGTGTTCGTGAAGAGTACAGAGGGGGTGTATATCCTGGGGCCTTGAAAAAGTTTGTTGTAATGGAAATTAGATGATGTTTAGGGGCCTATTTTGTTTACTAAGAATCTAAATTTTTTTGGTTTGGAAATCCCTTATTGTACAATGTAAGGGTTGGAGTACCCCTTGTACACAAAATAAAAAATTGCAAGCTAAACTTTTATTGGTACTGCAAGAGATGTATGTGTATAAGTAGTTTAGATTATGGTTTTAGTTAATCAGTTGTTGTTTCTTATGCAAAAGAAAGAAGAACTACAGTTTCTGTTGTAACATAAAAGTAGTAATTTTAGAAATGTTGGTATGGGGAAGCATGGATGCAGTCTATTGTGGAATTCCAGGTGCTGAATAACTGTTGGATTTCTGCATCTTTGTATCCTATAGGTCAGATAGTCCGTAGAGAATGGAGATGCTGAAATTTGAAAATAGCTTTTGCTAGGAAAAATAATTGCATGTGCTGAGAGCCTAAGAAAATAATAAAAAGACATAAATTGCATGCCGTTTGATAATTCTTTATGAATTTTTATTTTTGTATGCACATCATTAAATTTATAAATTGCATTTTTCATGTACGAATGACATAAAATTACGGGATATTCAAATAAGAAGAGCAAAGATGAGCAAGAAAAGAAATCACATTTCACCAAAGACGATGAGGATCCTTAGAAGAAGGGTATGCAGAGCACACTCGACACAACATACACCGATGTGTACAAAAAATAGTTCCTGAGTTTTAATTTTGTTTGATCAGGGATTTTACACATATTGTTACAAGATTTATTTGAGTTTTAATACGGATTGAGAGAATTTTGAGTTTTAATGGAGTTGATACTATTGAGTTACTTATTTGTTACTAGAGTAGAGTTATATCTATAAATTGGCTATGAGTTTGAGTTGATTAATTGAAGATTAGATGATATGATGATGATGTTTAGATTGGAAATACACTGAGCAGTATATATAATGCATTTGTGTGTCTTTTGAGTCGAAATTAGCAAGCTTAGTATCCCGACTTTATGCATCTCTATTGCATAGTAAATCCAAGTGTGATTTTGGTTGTGCGAAGGTCATTTCCTAGTTGAAGTTTGTCCGTCGATATTGTTTGAATAATGATATAGTTTTTGCATCATTTCTTGAAACTTGGGCATATATCATGATTGGAATTTTAATATTCTAAACTTTTTAATTTAGATTTTCACTTTTGTAATTTTTCACCTGACAATAGGTATTATAATGCTAGCAAGTCGCTTACGCTTAGAGTTGACATTGATAAAGTAGAAATAATTTTTTTAAATATTGAATTCACCAATGTCTATATGTCCAGTACTATAAATTTTAGGAATGTTATCCAACGCAACCTGGTAAACGACCAACACAATAAATTGATTTGCATATTACACTAGACCTAAATTTTTTTATCAATGCATGGGTACCTAAAATATATATAATTATATATATTTTTTTATTTACTTTTCGCGGGTTTGGAGTTTGGGAGTTTAGAGGGTTTGGGGGTTTAGGGGTTTCATTATTTTTCTACTATGTCGCGTTCTTTAATATTTTAAATATAAAAAAATTATGTTAAAATATAAACAAGTGATTGAAATCATTATAGGCAGTAATAACAACATTTATGTCATAGTAAAAAAATACTTGTCGTTATGAGCGCGTACAAATAATTAAACAAAACATTTGTGTTTATTGGGAAAAAAAATCATTACACATTTATATTACATGAAATTCAAATTCTAAAGAAGATGGTCATTTAAATAAAAAATTAAAAAGGGATGTATGAAGAATGATAATTCATGTTGACTAGGCTGTCTAAATAAAATAACAACTTAACTCACAACTGAAATGGTGGAATTATATAATATTTCTCAAGTCAACTCAATTTCACTCGAAAAGTTTAGATTTGATTTTTATTATATGTTTAAATATTCGCAAAATGAGGACCTAGAAAAAAAGTAGGTTATAAATTTCACTCAACATTTGAATAACAACGTTAATGTCTTTATGACGGAATGTATGTCGTTAACGACACATATGTCAAAAATTCATATTTTTTTACTCTATTACATTCTTTAATATTTTGAACATAACACATTTATATTAAAAAATATAAATAAGTGATTGGATATAGTTTGATGGCAAAGTGACAATTTTATGTGGAGAAAGTCTTGAGTTCGATTCTAATTGGGCTTTTTATTTTTAAAAATATATCCAAAAATTTAGGATACTATATAAATTAAATATTATAGTAGGACTCAAATTGAGTATTGATTCAAATTCCATAAAATAAGCAGAAAATTCATATAAATCAAATATTACGCACGGATTCATATTTTAAAAAATAGATCAATGCCTAGGTACCTAAAATATATATAATTATATATATTTCTTATTTACTTTTCACGGATTTGGAGTTTAGGGGTTTCGAGGGTTTGAGAGATTTATGGGTTTCGAGGGTTTGGGGGGTTTAGAGGTTTTGGGACTTTTTTAGCGGTGGTTTTTCGTGAGAGAGATAGTTTTTTTTTTGTTAGGGAGAGAGGTGTTTTTTTTTTTTTTTTTTTTTTTTTACGGTGGATTTTGTCTTTTGAGAGAGATAGTCAGCAAAAACTAAGGAGTAATACATGAAAAGACACGTGATTTGATGAAAAAATTTAAATTACTAATTCTTATATTTTTCTTTTTTCATGGCAAACAACTGTTTTTTGGATTTAAAAAAAAAAAAGGAGAGAAGATAAAAAAAAAAAAAAGTGAAATTAAAGAAATTGGAAACCCGGCTAACACATGCAAATCACAGAAGAAATATTTCTTTAACACATGCAAATCACAGAAGAAGAATTTCTTTTAGGCGTGCCCACACTTTATCTTGCCACTTCTAAACAATATATCTTTTTCAAATAAGGCGTGCCCACACCTTATAAAAAATCTTCTCCTATCTTCTAAACACACAAAAAACGAAATAATCACTAAAAAATAACATAAATAAAAGCTAAATAAACATCGGATTGCCTCCCGAAAGCGCTTTTCTTTATAGTCTTTAGCTAGACATACCAAACTCTTCAATTATGATACTTTGGACAATCCAAAGTAAGATTGTCCACAATATCCACCTGAAAACCTTCATAAAAAGGTTTCAAACGACACCCATTAAGCATTAACTTTAAAAATCTGTGCTTGCCCCCACAACATCTCGGTTGTAAGCGAACTCCAAAGCCATGATCCTATAAATACTGAAAATAAGGATTAATTCAACAATTGCAAATGAAAATTGGAACCAACTTATGCAATAAGAAGAATCATTCAAGTATAGATAAACAGATAAGTTCTTAAAATCTTCTCTCTTTTTTCTCCTATTTACTCTGCATATTTCTCAGTATTAATATATATATAGAATACAAGGTTGTTTAATAGTAGTGATCATCATCATCAAGAATGTGCATTGCTGTGTTTTTTGGCAAGCCCATCCTATTTACTTTCCTTCTCTTGCTCAACAGAGGTGAATTACACAACAGGCAAGTTTGATTGTAAAGCCTCCCTTGGTTAATAAAGACTCGAGACCAAGGGCAGAAAGAGATGATACTTTCTTCCTATGTTTATGCATTGCCTAGAGGGAAGAACATATAGTACTTGATAAAATAGGTAATAGAAAATCTGTATATAAAACAAGTCGAGCAAGCAATAACCTCAGAAGACTTGAATACCTAACTTGTATGGCCATGAAGCAGTCAAAAACCACACAGTTTATGCCAGAGAAGAAAAACCAGAAAGGAATATATGCACAAAGTGAGAGTGGAAATAAAGCATAAGGAAGTAGCCCAAAACAATCAAGTGTATGTGTGTGTTTGGACCAACAACCACAATAAGAGAAGACCAAATTTGTATAGCGAAACTTATATGACTATTTCAAGGCCTTTATAGTGCCAGTTGGTGAGACTAAAATATCTTTCTTAGAAAAGAAATTACATGGCAAAAATTGATTGTGTTAGCAGATTTAGCTGTTGGTGATTTTAGAAGATCGGATGTGATTAAGTTACTACTACCATGTTAAAATCCAATAGCAAATGGATTCTAAAAGTACCTGGAGGCAAAAAAATTCTTATGTCTATATCTTATCAGTTTTTGTATTTTTTATAATTCTATAAAGCTTCTATAAAATAGGAATTTCTATAGTTCTTTAACCTTCTACATCTTCATTTTCTTAACAGCCAGCATACAAAAGAGCTTGCGCAGCACATATCAACCAAAACATTATTTCAAACAAAATCAAACATTATTTCATTTTTCCCTAAAATTAAAATCCAAAGTAAATTAGACCGTAACAAGGGTCATCCACTCAAACTCAAAGAGAGCTACAGGCAGGAGAAAATATTGGAATTAATTGAATAAATTAGACCGTAAAACTCAGCGGTTAAACAAAAAAACGTACCTAAATAAATTTTTATGCACTCATTGGCGACGCGAGGAGGTGGTGGCGACGCGAGACGGTGGTGATGACGCGGGGTGGTGGTGGCTACGCGAGGCGGTGGTGGTGACGCGGAATACTATGGAATCTGATTTTTTTTCTTGAAAGACGATGGAAGAGGATGAAGTAATTAAAATAATCTCAAATTTGAGTTGAATAGTCTTAAAAAATTATATAAGGGTAAATTCATAAATTTATAATTATATTTTTTAAATTATTTAATTTATTACGACAGTACGATATAGTTCGATAGATAGTACGATGATTAATACGACGCTTTGTACAACAACTAGCAGGTTATTAAATATAAGCCTCTAGATTTAAAATCTAACGGCTCAGATTAACTGACTATTGTCAGTCAGTACGATACACTGACTGCTGTAAGAAACACCCATCTCTGTTTATTAGTATCACCCCATATTACATATTAAAGCCATACAAAAAAAAAATAATGAATAAAATTTTGATAAGTAATTTTATAAATTTTTATTTATAAAGATAGAATGAATAGTGCATGTGTAGTCCAAAAATAATGATATTTTAAGTAAAATTGTGGATATTGTGAGGGTAAATTTTAACACATCAAGTCGGTATGGTTGAACCGGTCCAACCCATTTTTTAAAACATAGATTTTATGGTAAAGTGGTATCACTGTTTAGTATACGAAATATCACTATCTAGCATACAAAATGTCACTGTTTAGAGACTTTGTAATGAACAACACATAAAATTAAATATTTAATTATTAAATATGAAAGTATATAATAATAATGTCACTTCAGCTAACTCTTGTGTGCATCATGTGTGCATATTAGAACAATGCAACTTGTTATACTAAAATATGCAACTTATTTACATTGAACTGCATAACTATTTTAAATAAAAATAGTTGTATGGTTCATTATAAACAAATTACATCTTTCAATATTATAATAAATTACATGATTCTAAAATACATTATAAATACACAGTGCACCTAAATGTATGGAAAACCCACCCTGTATCTTCCATATACTTCCGTATTTGATAATTTTCCCTAAATTTAACTATCCATGATATAAAATTACAGGTAATATTCCAGAGGAGATTGGCAATCTCAAAAATTTACAACGGTTGCACTTGAGTTCTAACAAATTGACGGGTTCTATACGTCCGTCCATTTTTAACGCATCTTCGTTGGAAGAAATTAGCTTATCAAATAATTCACTTACGGGCACGATACCAAGAAAAATTGAGAATATGAATGCACTTCGTTATTTATTCTTCCACTACAATAATTTAACAGGTATGCTTCTTATTACCTCTTTAATAGTTTTAAGTGATAAGTTCTTCGCTAATCAACCTTGATACTGATCGGGAATGATATAGAGCCCACCTGTGGGCACTATATTCGTGTCCACCGCCTACCTACGTGGTCTCTTACGTGGCATTGCCACATAAGAAATTTTTTTTCCTTTTATCATCAAATATATTTTTTATATATTTTAAAATTTGAATATATCTTTTCGATTTTATACCATAAACTCAATATTTTTTTTCTATATTAAATCCTAAAATCATTCCATTTATTTTCTCTTTCGTTTAAGGCTCATTGTCGTTCAACATTTTTGTAAATGGTGGAAGCTCACTTGTATCATCAATCCGTAGTTATAACATTGTTTAACAAGAATCACACTGTCCTTTAATGCTTCTCGAATTAATGGTTAAATTGTGCTGATTGGTTTATTAGGGCCCGCGTGGTATCACCCGGGAATGGTAATGGTAATGGATATCATTGAGGGGTCAATCACTAAGAGTTATTGATTGCATTATTGTTGATTGGTTAGAATATCAATAGGTATCATGTGAGGTGAGTTGAGTGAATGAGGATAATCAATTACTTACTTCTATTCTCATTACTTGTGTATCAAAACTACCAAGCAAAATCAAATAAGTAATTCTCATTATCCATTACCCCAAACCAAGCGGGTCCTTTGTTAAATACTAAAACTCAACCGTAGAGGTGCGTATTCATTGCTTTTTAACTAAAGTTGATGATATGGAACTCCGATTGATAAATACAATTGCTCCTCCTTTTCCAGGAGGGAATTGTTACTTCCCTTTAAATTCAATATGTGTTTGGACTTGTAAATTTCACATTTGATAATCAATAGTTTGTACTTATAAGATCTGAGTGTTTGCAAGATCGATTCATCTTCATCTGCGTTTTTAATGAGTCTTAGACGAAAGAGAAGAAGATAAATGGAATGATTTCAGGATTTAATATAGAAAAAAGTATTGAGTTTAAGGTATAAAATCGAAAAGATATATTCAAATCTAAAAATATATAAAAAATATATTTGATGATAAAAGGAAAAAAAAATAAAATTCTTATGTGGCAATGCCACTTAAGAGACCACGTAGGCGGTGAACACAAATATAGTGCCCACAGGTGGACTCTATATCATTCCCGTGATACTGATATTTAAATACTCTCCTATGAAATTTGTTTATATTATTCAATCTCCTATGAAATTTGTTTATATTATGCAATTAATGCAAGTGGTACGATTTAACAGAAATGAGTAATAATATTTAGTGAAAATCACTAATAATAACCAAATAATACTACCTCCATCCAATACTTATTTACCCCTCTTTAAAAATGTTCTGTCACAATATTTCAAAATTATATCTCATATCGTTATTTTTACCCAAAAAAAATCATCTACTTTAGTAATAAAATAGAAAGAACTACAATACTCTCAATAAAAAATTATTGTATCACTAAATACTTCTCCCTCCGTTCCAATTAAAAATTCGTGCAGAAAACAAAGGGGTAAATAAGTATGGGACAAAAGGAGTACTATTTAGTAAAAACATGAAATATTGTTCATTGGAAATAGATAATTTTGTTTAGTGAAAATAGGTGATACTATTCAGTAAAGAGAATGATACATTTAAAAAAAATAAAAATAAGTTTTACAGAAGAGTGTGCTTGATATTCATCTCCCATTTATTAGTCTGATAAATATTTAATCAACGAATAGAACACTGAAGAAAAATAGAGGGTTGCCTAAGGAATATTCCAAAAAATAGATGATTGTCTAGGGAATATTTCAATTTGCCTAGACATTTTTATTCATAGGTAAACTTGCCTCCGAATGTAATTCATAGGTAAATTTATTAGTAAGTCATTTCTAAATTACA
This sequence comes from Stenogyne calaminthoides, assembly GCA_037126765.1. NCBI lineage: Eukaryota > Viridiplantae > Streptophyta > Magnoliopsida > Lamiales > Lamiaceae > Stenogyne > Stenogyne calaminthoides. Next base: position 13,603,098 of record JBBCBC010000034.1, read on the forward strand.
AATATAATTGCCTACAATAATGTAAGTTGCCTAGGAAATTATCTTTTGTAGTTAATTAGTTTGCCTACGAAAATTAGGAATGTGTGGGTAGTTTCATGGTAGGTAATTTGTTTGCCTAGAAAATTATTTTGTGTAGATAACTTTTCATAGATTTTTTCTAAAAATGGTAGGCAAATTCTAGGCAATAGTCACTTTTAAGGACCAAATTATTTTTGTAGGAAAATTTCATTGGCATTTAAAAATTTTGGTAAGCAATTCTTCATTTTCTTATAGTGGAAGCTGATTTTTTTAAAGCTTGTTCATTGTTCGTGCATACTTAGAGAAAGCAGGAAACATATAAGAAAATGTAATACGACTGTTTTTTTTATCACGTTTTTCAGAATTTGAATCACAAATGCTCCTATAACTATGACCTCAAATAGATTTTATCTATAAGTTATTTTATCATCGATTTAATTTCAATAATTTTGACAATGTTTAATTTTAGTCTCAAACTGATCGAAACAACTTCGTTTTGTCGTTTCAATTTGGGATTTCCTGTGGATGTTGTGATTGGGTTGTCATGTGTATTTTTTTTTAATTATGAAATTTCAGGCATATAATTAAATAAATTAAAAGAAAAAATTTAAAAATAAAACAGAATTGACGACAAGAATTAGTCAAACATACTTAAAAATACACGTGACAGTCCCTGTCCGCTAGAGATGTTAAACGAGTCGGCCTCAACCCACAAGGGTTAGTCCTACAGCGCCGCTGGCCTAAACTGTCCCGGGCCTTACCGGTTCACAATAAACGCGACGTTAATAGATGAGACCTAACTCTAGGCTTAGCGGTTCGCTGGCTAAACAGACCACTAAAGGTCTGCAAAATAAAATCTTAAAAAAAAATTAATTTACATTGAAATTCAAAGTATGTATAATATAATATGGTGTAGTTTAAATTCAAACATATAAAATTTAAGATGATATGATAATATTATAAATGTGTTGCTAATTATATTTAATCACATCAACCAAACTTTAAAGAAAAATTGAACAATGTTAAATAGATGACACTATTTAATACTCAACATCACTATTATTTAATATTTTATTTTTTTATTTGATTTAATGTTGTCCTTTACTTAATTCGTCTAAAATATGTAAAAAAATAAAAATAAATTTTTAAAATTATCATATAATTTTTTTTTGATAACTCAACCTAAAGATCGATTAATTCGGGAGACCAAAATCAACCATCCACTAATGGGAGCAATTATCATATAATAATAATCTTATTATATAAAAGAAGGAAGTCCCTCCTCAAAAGCTGCCAAGTGTCACCCCTAAGTTGTTGCCATGTGTTTATCCTAACACATTGCCAAGTGTCGCCCCTAGGTTGTTGCCATGTGTTTATTCTAGCACAATGTCAAGTTTGTCTTCCTAGACTTTTACAAACGGCTGTAGGTGTTCCCAACATGTTGTTATAGAAATAGAGATTTAATGCTATTAATTCTTGGAGTGAAGTGTGTTGCTATTACATAAATTTAAGGAGATTTAATGATATTAATTCTTGGAGTAAGGTGTGATTGATAAGCTAAGGGTCGTTCGCTCTATGAAAAATTGGCTTATTTTTGTGTGTTCTCCTGAGGAGTTGCCAAGTAGGACAAAAAATAGAAAGAAAAATTAAAGAAAATAGGAATATAATTTTAAGGCTTGATTTGGGGAAGCACCGTAATGAGTTTTCATTGCAGGAATTTCAATTAATAATTAGAGAAAGATGACTATAGAAATCTACAGAATTTTAATGATATGTGAGTAATTGAGCAATGCAATAAGGGGAAGAAATAAAGATGGTTTTAGTCAGGGGTACGAGAAGGTAACAAATGATATTGGAATGAAAAGATTTAATCACGAGCGGCGCCACAGCAACAAGACAGAACGGAAGCGGAAGATCCGCAGTGTGGTTCAAATTTATGACGATCAGGCGCACACCGGGTTGATGTGGATGAAGGCGATTTTTCATCTGAAATTATTGCATTCGCCAACATAAAGCAGTTGCAAACATCAACGAGTTCCAATTCGAATGATCCCTCTATTGATTTTATCTGGTAATAGAGGTTTCTTGCTCTCCTTTATTCTTTGCTTTTTTTTTTTTTAAACTTTAATCATTTATTTACTTTCATTTTAGGCATGTGTACCGAGTGAGCACTCCAATTCACATAAGATGTACATTTGTAAATGTTGGTTTATCATAAGCTGTTGCGCAAAATTTTAATTGTTTCTTTACTCTATTTGTTGTATGATTTATAATTGCATTAATTTTTATTTGATTGTTTATTTCAATTTTTCTTATTCTGATTTAATTTTATGATATTTCCTTAAAATGAATTTTTGAAAAAAAAAAGATCATTGTTAAATTCTTGATAACTCATTTGACAATCTTTTTCTAATTAAATTGACATTAATTTATTATTTTAAACTTGAAGCAATAAGAAAAGTTATGTTATTTTAATCAGATGTATTTGCATGGTACAATTTAACTGGGCTTTTATATACTGTCCTTTTGGAAATCTGGAACATTGAATTCTTGATTTTTAAAATAAATTTATTTTACAATATTTTAAATTTTAAATTTTAATCTTGGTATTATTAAAGGAGAATATGTCATTCTCATGTAAAAAAAGAGAACAATATAATTTGCAATTTTATAATATATTCATGATTATTTTAAAAGAATTTTAAAAGTAAAAACATCTAATATAAGTGAATATTTACAACAAAGTTCATGTCTACCTAAATTTTTATGTCTGCCTAAATAGATAATTACAATAGGTCCGTGCATTGGACGGACGAAAGACTAGTATATTAAACGAGAGTTGATCAGATGGATTGCAAAGAAGAGCATGTGCATGTATCTGGAAAGAGGCCCATGTATTAACTTTGGCCCATTCTCAAACAAATATTGCTAACACACGAAAAGCATTAAAATTGATTTAGGCTTAATGATGGGGCCCATTAAATACATGGCGGGTGACCTAATTATCAAAGGAATTAAGTGAGCGGTAGCTATATATATTTGCATCCATTCTTTTTGACGGAACACTTTTTGGACGGAAGCAGCAGAGAGGCAGAGGCACGAAGGAGAGAATTCTGGCCGCACGCGATTTTTATTTTGAGAGTCTTATTTAGTTAGTATTTTTATTTCAATTCCAGGAATTTCTAAACTCGTATTTTAATGTTTGTTATTTGATTCGAGACGTTTACAATATTTATCTTGAGATTGTTTATTTCATCTAATTTAACTTTCAAAATACGTGGATATTTAATTTAGATTGATCACCTAGGTTAGATTATTCTTGTATGTCTGTTAGTTCGTAAATTTATAATCCGTAATTGTTATGAATTTATGGCAATTAATAGCAACTAGTAATTTACTAGGGTGATTTAAACCAGGTTCTTTCGAATCGAGCTTTCGTATTCGAGAATTTGTTTGTCCTATATCCTAGGGTTTAATGCTTTTGACTGAGTTAAATTTAGATCGTATCTAGACTGTTCAGTTGAAAAGAATCGTTGAAGAGTTTATTTCAATTGAGTATAATTAAGGGATATTAACCGGTAGCCAGAGCTTGTTGACTACAGAGGGACATTAATCCTAAAGATAAATAGAGCAAACGTCGCTGTCAATTAATAGCATTAAAGTCGAGGGATGGATGAACTGTGAATTGGAATACCTTTTTATTTATTGAATTTTTTTCTTAGTATTTTATTGTTTTAATAGTATTTAGAAACCAACCCCCCTTTGTGTTTGTCCTCATAAATTCGTACAACTAACACAATTATAATTTCGCGTTCCCTGTCGATCGATCCCGTACTTTCTACCACTACAAACTGTAGGTTAGTTTGGGTAATTATTATTTTTGTCGCACCCCGACAGTGCGGTCAAACCACATATTTAAAACATATATCATTATTCAAAAGTAAAATTAAGAATTATTAGATGGTATTATGAAATTATTGTAATCTTTTTTAAAAAAATGGTTTTTAAAATGAAAAGTTAATACTTATTGTAATGATCAATAATGCAAAATAAATGATAGTTCGGACAAAAAATTGGAAAAGGTTTATGATATGTAATTTGAAGTCCCAAAATTACGCTGCTAATTATTGTATTTAATAATTACTATAAATTATAGAGTTGGATGTATATTGGTAATTAGCTAGAATAATTGTATTAAATACCGAAAATAATGTCTAAATTATTTTAGCACGTAATTTATTCTTAAATTTGTATAACTCAGGGTTAAGTTTTTCTTTAATTTTAGAGTTGACAATTTTTTTTCCCTATTTTCATCCCAAAATATCATATTAAATGTAAATTTCATATTACCTAAATAATAGCAGTGTTATAATTGTATCTTAATTTGAAGTTTGACTTTATCATTACCAAACCTGCAAACTGTTGCTTAAACTCATATTTATAATTCAAAATCAATTACACGATTTACCATTAAAGATATATATTTTTATAGATTGTAATATAATTAAAAAAAAAAACTAATACTACCTCCATCTGGAAATAACTTGCACCATGGGGTGGGCACATAAAAACAAAATGTAGTAATGAGTTAGTTTTGAGGGGTAATTCTGTAGACCTTAATATATAAAATGAAAAAAAAGATGAATTGTGTAGTTCAAAAGTAGTTGCATTTTGTGTAATATTGTGAATTTTATGTGGATATAATTTATGAATAATTTTCTATTTTTGGGGTGTGCAAGTTATTGTGGGATGTCCAAATAAAAAAAATATGCAAGTTATTGTGAGACCGACGGAGGGATTATGTATTATCATTTAAAAATAAAATTATGGATTATAATCTAATATATGAATATCCTGAAAATATTAAAAGCAATAATATACTGACCAACTTTTGTCAAACAGAAACTATCTAATCCCTTTTTTTCAAACATAAAATTATTATCCTTATTATATATATATATATATATATATTTAAAATTATATTTATAATATAAATATAATTTAGATTGTAAATTAATATTTTATTTTTATTTTTATATACACGTACTTTTTTGTATCTCTAATTTAAAATATTTTTGGTTTTGTTTTGTTTTGTTTTGAAAGCTAAATTTGTGTATTTATTTATTTTTTTAATTAAGTCATTGAGTACAAAAAAATTAATTTTAATTTTTGCATATTTGGATTATATTTTTATTTTTAACATTTTGTCAATTATAAATAATTTTAAAAAAGTATTTAATAATTAAAAAATAAAATTATTTTACATAAATTTTTCTTTCAATCCGCGAGGTTTGCAGGGCTAAGATCTAGTAATATTAAAGTTAATTAAAAATAAATATTAAACGGGTTAGCGGGGTGCTCTAACCCTACAAGGTTTAGCCCTTTTGGGCTTCAGGCCAAACAGATCAGTTGACGATAAGCGGGTCTGAAAAAGTTTAGCGATAAAGGTCGATTTTACCAGTTTAAATGGGCCGACCCTACAACACATGACCTTTTAACATCTCTACTATCCACCCCATTGTCCTCCGGAATGAGATCACCTATTCCATAATTGGTGTTCCAATTTGTATACACGTGGAATAATAAAAAATATGCAACGAAGCATCATACTTTGTGTTCATGTGTTAAAGATCCAAATGGGTGAAACACTAATAGAATACGAAAAGTGGAACAACGGAATCGAGCCGTTGTCCTCCCTACTCTGCACGCTGCCGTCCCCCTCCTCCCCTTTGCACAGCCGGCCCACCCCCTCTCCTCTATTTTTTGCCAAGTGTTTGCCCAACCAGAGTCGAACATCCTTATCAGTATCCGGTCACCTTGACCGAACTAATAAATGAACTTTCGACCACATTAATCGAATGATCAAATAGAAGGGGAGGAAGAGTTAAGGCAGAGGTTGAAAGGGGTTGTTAGAGGAGAGGGGTTGACTCTAATGGCATTCTAGTCTTATTATACATGTGATGTTCTTTTTTACTAAAATGTTTTGACTCCTGAACATATTATATGTTTCAGGTGATATTCCATGGGAGTTGTTCACGGTCAATATTATGGAGGTTCATCTTTCCAATAATGGTTTTGAAGGTTCAATATCACCACATATTGGAAGATTTTTAAACTTAGTATCACTAAACCTTGCTGAAAACCATCTCTCAGGAGTAGTACCTTCCCACATTGGGAATATATCATCTTTGGAAAATTTAATACTCCAGTCCAACCATTTAACCGGAGAGATTCCATCATCCGTTTGCAGCTGTACATCTCTCAAGAATCTTCATTTGTCAAGCAATATTTTGGTAGGAAGAATTCCTAATGTTTAGGAAACTTGAGCAAATATTTGCATGTTTTGCATTTAAAGAGAAATCATCTTCAAGGTCTCATTCCATCAACATTTACAGAGGATTGTGCTCTTAAGTATTTTAATCTCAATCACAACCAAGTTGGAGGAATGTTACCACGAACCATTCCTAACTGTCGACAACTTGAGGTTTTTGACGTTGGAAACAATGAAATACAGGACACTATGGAGACCCTTCCTGCGCTTCGAGTAGTTGTCTTGAGGTCTAATAGGTTTCATGGCACCATGTTACCTCCTTCAAAGACTAATGCTCCATTTCCCATGTTGCAAATTTTCGATATAGGCCGGAATGCATTTACTGGCCCTTTGCCTGACAGATATTTGAATAGTTTCAGTGCCATGATAGATTCGGATCAATATACAACAGGAATTATGTGGATCGAATTGTACAATGACTCGTTGACATTAGTTATCAAAGGATCGGAGTTCAGTTTAAAGAGAATCCTGACAATCTTCACAACCATTGACATGTCTGAAAATAGTTTTCCTGGTAGTATTCCGGAATCCTTGGGAAAGCTTAATTCTCTGAGGTATTTGAATTTGTCTGGTAATAATCTCATGGGACACATACCTTCATCTCTTGAGAATATGATCACGCTTGAAGCTCTAGATCTGTCGTTAAACCAATTGGAGGGTGAAATTCCGACCCAATTGACACACCTGACATTTCTTTCTAGTTTAAATCTTTCTATGAATAATCTTGTCGGGCGGATACCTGAAAGTTATCCGTTTTTGGCATTTGATAATGCTTCCTACTTCGGAAACCAAGGATTGTGCGGATTTCCATTGATAAGAATCTGTGAAGAGGACAGCCATTCACCAGTGGCATTGCCAGATGAAGGTAATGACGACTCAGATTTTCTTGATGGATTTACCTGGAAAGCTGTTCTGTTATGGTGTGGATTCCGTTTGGTAATAGCTGCAGGAGTTATGATGGGATATTTCATTCTCCGATATGGATGGCCTATATGGTTCGTGACATTGTTTTCAAGTGTTGGATACGAGATAGAAAGAGGCAACAGAGGTCATTTGGTGCCACACAGAACTTGATTACACATGGAATAACCTGGTTAGTACGTGAATCATCACAACATCAGTTTGAAGTTTGAACAATATAGGTTGACATAATATATATATACACACACAAATAAATGTAGTAAATACTTTTATGCGCAGGTTGCACCGTGTAATTTAAGTGTATTTATAAACAGTATTAGTTGATCCGCATTAGTTGTTTCTATATAACATTATTGAGTAACACTCATGTGAACCAGATTCACACATGAACTCTATCACTCTTATGTGTAAAAACTATCACTATTATGCACAAAAACTTTTCACTGTTTAAAAATATAAAAGCATTTTCTAAACAGTGATTGTTTTTGTTCATAACAGTGAGAGTTTTTGTATGTAACAGTGATACTTAAATAATCGAGTTTATAGCATGAACCAGGTCTATACAAGTTTTTGTCAACATTATTAGTCGTTACTCCCCGTCTCATGCTCAATTTTCCAGTTTTGGTCCGTCTTATAATTGTTTTCCTTTTTCATAAATAGCAATAAAATAATTACACATTTTCTAACTATTTCTTTCCAACATCTCAAAATTTATTACATGTCATGTCATTAAATATTTGTGATAGTTTGCATTAAATGAATATAAATGACAATGAAAGTAAATAAAAGGATAAAAATGTCACTTTATACATATATTTATTGCTATTTAACAATTTTCTTAGTTTGTGTGAAATAATTTTAAACGACAAATATTTTAAATTGAAGGAAATAATAAGTTATTTTTATATTAAATCCCGTGCAAACAATAAATGAAAAATCGGGCATGCGCCAATGGAGTAATATTTATGTACACATACCCCAAGATGATGCATCTGACTGAGGAGTATACATTAATGTGTAGGCATTTTTTTTTGTGCATTTTTTCATGTGACCAGTCTCCACCAGCATATTATAATTTCCTTTTTTTACTTAATTTTATTAGTTTTTTCAAACTATATATTCTGGATTTCTTGTGTTTTATAATTTTCAATATTTTTACGTTAATTTTAAGACTCTTTAGAGTTATTTTCATAATTAACTAAACAAATATTCATATTTTAATCATTTTTAGTACTGGTTTAAAAATGGATAAACTCTGGATATTTTCCAAGCCTCAACATAATTATATGTGTACAGTGAATAACTAAACATATTAAGCACATAAATAACTAAATTAAGGTCAATAAGATCGTGCACTTACCTAGTTAATGATTTCATACCCCATAAAATCTTGATTAGTTCATTGGAATTTGGATCAAATAAGAGGCAACAAGGCAGTCAATATTACAAGATTTATTCACTTCAAATCCTGAAATCGAACAATAGCATCAAACCTGAATTTGCCACCGGGTTCAAATTCAGCTTCCAGATCTTCGAAGCTCTTTTCAATTTGCAAATCTTTACCAGCACTCAATCTTTCCTGCAACAGATGAACATAGACAAGTAATTGGCTTTCTTCTTCAAGAAACGTAAGAAGAATAAGATAACAGAATTATGCTCTTACTGATTACAATATAAGTAAATCATTTACACGTTAACCAATCGAAAAATATTAATAGTAATAATCAGGGTCCATTCTTATGATTAGTAGACATGCAACATAAATAATGGACATTTCACTAATCTGGTTTCATCATAAAGATATCCGCTCCAACAAAATGTGTTTCTGATTAAATTGAAAGAGATCTCAAAACAAAATAAAAAATTTATGAAAACATGGCAGGTAGCTAAATGACAATTATATGAACTTTCAAATTAACCAGCATAGCAGCATAGTGAACAATGGAACTATTGATTACTTTCTTAATAGCATGCTCATACACTTTTGATGGCCCAAGAATTTCCAAAAGAACGTATCTACAAGATACAATGATTTACAAATAAATTTTCTTTGTACTAACGAATAAGGTAGGAAACGTCAAATATATTTAATAAAAAAATAAAAACATCGTAACTACCAAAGAATTTTCAATAAGAAAAGAGAGTTAAAAGAAAAAAATAATTTCTTTTTTAGTCACTTTCCACGTCATGGATGCTAAATTAATAAATGTCACTAAAACATTTAGTAAAGATCAGTCAGAAGCCAAAAAATTGGAAAGCAAATACATAGCATAAAGATATTATTTATAAAGTTGGATCGAACTTCATGTTTGAGCTTTTTGTTAGTTGTCTAAAAAAGAACACTTTCTTCTTTATGGTGTTTTAAGGAGCTAATGCATGAGCATAATTTCTATCGTTCACAAGGGAGTTCCTTTATGCTGGCGGTAGGTTCAGCTGGAAAGTTTAAGTTTAGTTTTGCCAATTAATACTGTTCAGTTGGAGAACTAATACTTTATGCTGAAAGAACTGATACTGTTAAGCTTTAGTGGAGGAATTTTGGATGTTTGGGGAAAGTTCGTTTTGCTATATGTTTTGGATCGTGCTTAAGTCATTTTGGAGTGGTAATTAGCGTTGGAGTCACGTGCATGCTTCATAAGTCACGTGCATATGCTCACATGCTGCGCACATGCATAACAAGTGGAGAATGTAACCGAATTAAGTTGATAACAACTTCATGACTCAAGTTGGGTGTTCTATTCATTGGGTAGTTAGCTGATTTACTTGTTTCAGAGTTAGTTGAGAGATTCTCATTGTTATCTTCTTCCTAGAGAGAATTAGGGTTCATAATCACCATTGATAGAGCTCGGATAGATTCAATCTTGAGAGATATCGATTGTAATCAGAAAATTAGAAGCCGTTGTGATTAGTGGAGTGAGTGTCCTGATCCCGTGGATGTAGGTTTTCATAACCGAACCACGTAAAATCATGTGTTCTTCGTTTTCTGCAATTTTCTGTTGGTTCGTTTTGATTGTGGGTTTGAGCGTGGTTTAATTGTGAGTTATTCGATCTGTCTTGCTTGAACTAACAAGTGGCGCCGTCTGTGGGAATTGGATCGAGGATATGACAACAATGAAACTGGATGTTGAGAAATTCACCGGGAAAAATGACTCCGGGTTGTGGAAGATCAAGATGAATGCACCGGTTCTAGCGGTTTAGCAAATGCTCTGGCCATTCATGAAAGGATCGATGGCCTTACGGTTCATCTGCAATGGATCAGACGAAGAAGAATGAGATTTTGGAGAAGGCTCATAGTGCAATCATATTGTGCTTGGGAGATAAGCCTTTGAGGGAGGTTTCAAAGGAGAAAACCGCCATGGATCTATGGAAGAAGCTTGAAAGCCTTTATCAAACGAAGTCTGTTTCAAATAAAATATATATGAAACAAAAGCTATTGGCATTCAAGATTTCAGACGAGAAGAATCTTCTTGAGCAACTCGATGAATTCAATAGATCTGCAGATGATTTTGAGAGCTTGGATGTGAAAGTAGATGATGATGATAAGTCATTAATGCTCCTAAACTCTCTGCCTAAATCTTTTGAAAGCTTCAAAGATACACTATTGTTTGGAAGAAAAGATCAGTTGAGCATTGATGACATTCAAACTGCTATCAAAACAAAGTTTCTTCAAGTTAAGGGGGAGAAGAAGGCTGCATCTCAGGGGGAAAGTCTCAATCTGAAATTCAAGAAAGGAAAGAAGAGTTTCCAGAATAAGAAGAAGAGGGATGACAAGTCAAAACCAGAGAAGTTAGGCTCTGATTTTGTTGAGAGAAGGAAGTGTTATTCCTGTCATAAGACTGGCCACTTGAAGAAGAATTGCCCTGAGAAGAAGAAGAATCAAGAAGAAACTAAGGATGATAAGAAAGCAGATGCAGCTATTGCTGAAGAAGGCTATGAGAGTGCAGATGTTTGCATGGTAAGGAACTCTAAACTCTACAATGAATGGGTTTTAGATTCAGGCTGTACTTTTCATATGTGTCCCATTGAACATTGATTCCAAGATCTTAAGAATTATGATTGGGGATTAGTGCTTCTTGGCAATGATGAGAGCTGTAGAGTGAGAGGTGGTGGTTCTGTTAGGATCAAGATGTTTGATGATAAGGTCAGAATCCTATCAAATGTGAGATATGTTCCTGAACTTAAAAGAAACCTCATATCTCTAGGTTCTCTGAATGCTCTGGGGTTTGAGTTTCACACTGAGAAAGGTTCTCTTCTTGTAACAAAGGGTGAGAAAGTGATGATGAAAGGAAAGAAAGTCAATGGTCTGTACTCTCTAATAGGAGAAACTGTGGAAGGAACCATTGATGTTTCCATGAGTGAAGTTGATGTTATGCTATGACATAAAAGAATGGGACATATGGGTGAAAAGGGGCTGATTGAGTTGTCAAAGAAAGGAGCTATATCTGGTGGAAACATAAGGAAGCTGGAATTATGTCAGAATTGTGTACTTGGTAAGGCCAAGAAGAAATTATTTCAGAAAGGGAAGCATACAACCAATAAGGCTCTTGATTACATTCATTCAGATGTATGGGGGCCTTCCAGAGTCTCAACTCATGGTGGAGGCAGGTATTTTCTGACACTCATTGATGATTATACCAGGAAAGTATGTGTATATATCATGAAACATAAGAATGATGTCTTTCTGAAATTTAAAGAGTGGCTTGCTGAACTTGAAAACAAGAAAGGAAGGGGAATCAAGCACTTGAGAACTGATAATGGATTGAAATACTTATCTGAGGAATTTCAAAGCTTCTGTAAGGCCAAAGGGATCATCAGAACTAGGACTGTACCTGCAAATCCACAACAGAATGACCTTGCAGAAAGGATGAATAGGACCATTCTTGCAAGAGTGAGGTGTATGTTGTTTGATGCAGGGCTTCCAAAGGTGTTTTGGGGGGAGGCTGTTAATACAACTTGTTATCTTATCAATAGGACTCCATCATTTGCTATTGGTTTCAAAACCCCAGATGAGTTGTGGTATGGAAAGCTATCAGATTACTCAAATCTGAGAGTGTTTGGCTGTGAGGCCTATGCTCATGTCAAACAAGACAAACTTGATCCTAGAGCCTTAAAAAGCATTTTCATAGGCTATCCAAAGGGTGTAAAAGGTTATAGGCTTTGGTGTGTAGAGCCTGGAGGTCACAGATGCATTGTGAGTAGGGATGTTGTGTTCAATGAGCAGGTCATGGGATACAAGTCAAGTGAGAAGCCTCAAGACTTGGATGGTGATATTAGTGAAGAAGTAAATGAAGTTGAGGTGGAGACTCACAAGAATGATTCTGATCAAGATCTTTCGAATGGTGAATGGTGGTTTGAATCGATAATGAAGATCTAACTGATTACGACTTAACCAGAGATAGAGTTAGGAGGCAAATTCATCCTCCTGTCAGATTTGGTCAAGCTAATATGGTGTCATATGCTCTTGTTACAGCTGATCAGCTTGAGCATATTGAGCCTAAGACTTACACAGAAGCCATTTCAAGTGATGAGAAAGAACATTGAATCACTGCTATGACTGAGAAAATTCAGTCCCTAGAGAAGAATCACACATGGATTCTGGTGGAGAAGCCTAACAAAGCGAAGATAGTCATTTTGTAAGAAGTGGATTTTCAAAGAAGCTAGCTTGAAGTTGGGATATCTGAAACACATCGGATAAAAAGCCGGACTAGATTTGCAATGGGTTTTACACGGAGAGAGGGTATAGACTATAATGAAGTTTTTTCTCCTTTGTGGTCAAACATTGTTCTATCAGTTGCTACTCTCTAAAAGTTCATAAAATGAAAGACAACTTAGAGTTGCAACAACTTGATCAAATGAATTTGCCTTCTTGCATGGAGATGACCGAGGAGGAGACCATTTACATGCAACAACCAGAGGGATTCTCTAAGGGAGATAGTGATACCAGAGTGTGTTTGTTGAACAAATCACTGTATGGTCTCAAGCAAAGCCCAAGACAGTGATATAGGAAGTTTGATCATTTCATGATTTCCACTGGATTCTCTAGATGCAAGTATGACAGCTGTGTTTACTTGGAAAGACAAGGTAGCAACATTGAAACCTACTTATTATTCTTTGTTGATGACATGCTCATAGCTAGTAAGAGCAATAGTAGGATTCAAAGTCTCAAGAAGAAGCTGAATAGTAACTTTGAAATGAAAGATTTGGGAAATGCAAAGAGGATTCTTGGTATGGATATTCTCAGAGATAGAAAGGCTGATAGACTGTTTTTATCTTAGAAAGACTACATTGAAAGGGTTCTGCAGAGGTTCAAAATGCATGAGAGCAAGCCTATTATAACTCCATTTGGGCAGCAATTCAAGCTGTCAAAGAATCAAGCTCCAAAGACAGATTCAGAAAAGAAAGATATGAGCTCAATACCATATGCTAGTGGAGTTGGAAGCTTGATGTATGTCATGGTCTGCAGTAGGACTAATTTAGCTCACTCAATGAGCATGGTGAGCAGATATATGGCGGAACCAGGAAGAATGCATTGGGAGGCTCTTAAGTGGATTATGAGATACATGAGAGGAATTGCTAATCTGGGATTGATGTTTGAAAGGTCAACTCAAGTCAAAGAACCACTACAAGGATATGTGGATTCAGATTATGCAGCAAACTTGGATTTCAGGAAATCTTTGACAAGATATGTCTTTACAATGTATGGAACTGCAATTAGTTAGAGGTCTGTGTTACAATCAGTTGTGGCTTTATCTACAACTGAGGCAGAATACATTGCCATGACTGAAGCAGTGAAGGAAGCCATGTGGCTTAAAGAAATCCTGAAAGATTTTGGAGTTGTGCAGAAGTTTGTTGTGGTGCATTGTGACAATCAAAGCACCATTCACCTTGTGAAGCATCAAGTGTTCAATGAGAGATCCAAACACATTGATGTGAAGCTGCATTTTGTCAGAGATATCATTGAAAAGGGAGCTGTGAAAGTTCAGAAGATTCACACAGATGATAATGCAGCTGATATGTTCACCAAGGCATTACCAAGTTCAAAATTCAGATTGTGCAATGAGTTGGTGAAGGTAGAGTCTTGGGATGTGCATTGGTGAATGCAGTGCACATTGGAAATGAAGGACACTCAGAGTACTTTGCAGCTGAGGTGGAGATTTGTAGGTTCAGCTGGAAAGTTTAAGTTTAGTTTTGCCAACTAATACTGTTCAGTTGGAGAACTAATACTTTATGCTGAAAGAACTGATACTGTTAGGCTTTCAGAGGAATTTTGGATGCCACTTGCAGGGGAAAGTTCATGCTATATGTTTGGATCGTGCTTAAGTCATTTTGGAGTGATAATTAGCGTTGGAGTCGCGTGCATGTTTCATAAGTCACGTGCATATGCCCACATGCTGCGCACACGCATAACAAGTGGAGAATGTAACCGAATTCAGTTGATAACAACTTCATGACTCAAGTTGGGCGTTCTATTCATTGGGTAGTTAGCTGATTTACTTGTTTCAGAGTTAGTTGAGAGATTCTCATTGTTATCTTCTTCCTAGAGAGAATTAAGGTTCATAATCACCATTGATAGAGCTCGGAGAGTAATCTGTAAATTGCTTCGTTGTGATTAGTGGAGTGAGTGTCCTGATCCCGTTGATGTAGGTTTTCATAACCGAACCACGTAAAATCCTGTGTTCTTCGTTTTCTGCAATTTTCTGTTGGTTCGTTTTGATTGTGGGTTTGAGTGTGGTTTAATTGTGTTGTTCGATCTGTCTTGCTTGAACTAACACTGTGCAAGACTTATATTATGTTTCAAAATGTATGAGAAAAATATATGTTTGTTTCATTAATTACTAATACAACACACGTATCTGACTCAGTAATTCTGTGAGTAGGAATAGAGTAATGTATGATCTGGTGGCTTCTGAATTATATTATCTTATGTGTGAAGACTTAAGAGTGACGGCTGCCTGATGATATCTTAGGCTTATGAGAATAATTATCTGTCGCTGCATTTAAGAAAGACTGATGATCAATGTGATTTAAGGGTGCATCTCTATAATGTAAATGAAACAAAGATCACAAAGTTGCACCGAGGAACCATCATATTTAAGGGTACATCTCTATAACAGAAAAAAGGGGTTGGAAAAAGATGCTTTTAATAACTGTTTTTGCAAAGGAACTTTGACTTCGTTTACACTTGAAGGCACTGCGCAAAGGAACCATTAATTCCACTGTCGAATGTTGTGAGACAATTAATTGCATCAAGTCAATAGCTTTTGCACCTGATAAGACGACTTGAATGGTTTTATTGGCACTCCTACGAAAGGAAGTTTGTAGATAAATGTTTCCATTCAAATATCTGATATACTCATAATTAAAACATCTTGGTTTCAACAGATCTAACGATCAGTCATCCAAGTATCACCATGAGAAGTACTTATTATTATGTTGCTCAAAGAAAATGAATGGATGAAAGAGAATGTTCAAAACTCGATCCATTAAAAACACAGGAAGCACATAATTAAGTTACATCACCCGTCATCACAATAAAAAACCAATTTGCTTATTCAATAATAGTTTCTCACTTGGAGATGCTCATGTTCCAAAGAAGTGTTTATTTCTTTGCTTCTCATTTATCCTTATTACTTTAAGAAGTATGTTTTACAAGTGATATTTATAACTGTACCTTCTCATGGGCCTAGCGTGCCATTATAAGATTGGGCTTAATTTTTCTATTTTGGGCCAAAGAAGCCCGTACAATATATACCCAAATTACAACGGGATCTTATTCTCAATTACCGTCAAAATTCTAAAAATTTCTGATTAATTCTCATTATTTGCGATTTTTCTTTGTAAAGTCTGCACAAAACAGGTAAATCAACTATTCATTGTGTTGATTTCGGGCCGTCGATTGTTATTTTCAGTATGTTTTACATCTATTGTTGTGTAAAAATGGTTGAATTTTAGAATAAATTCTAATTTTTTTGTCAAAAAAAGAAAAAGAAGAATAATTCGAATTCTTATAGAGTGCTGATTTAAATGGAGTTTTGCAGCTAAAAGAAAATTAGCACAAAAAAACCCTCCCCCAAATTTCCGAACGGAGTTTCTTTTCGCAACCCGTCACCGGGAAAACAGATGGTAATTCCGATCATCTCTCTTAATTCATGCATTCTTACATTCTTTCGATTGCGTGCGCAAGAAGTGCGACTTTCTATTCGACATTTATTTTAATTTTGTGTGTGATGTTTGTGGATTTTCCGATTTTCTGTTCTTTGCTTGTAGTGATGTGTGCTGTAATCGCTGGAATTTGAAAGCATGTAAACTAGTTTAAACACATGTACAATTGCATTGCAGATTGAGGATCTATTGCTTGTGTTTATTTGCTTAATCTTTTTCTTTGATGTTTGTGGGCAATAAAGTTCGAAAAGTAGAAACTATTTCAACTTGATGTTTGTGGAATTAAAGGCTTTATCTCAACTGAATATGAGAATTTGGTTTCTATTTCGAAGCAAGTTTGATGGTGCTTTTGATGACACCAGGTCTATATAAATATTATGTAATAGGTAAGAGGCAACATACTGCAGTCTTTATCAGGAATTCATCATTGGCATTAGCTAATCTGTTCTTGTGGTAGTAAGTTTGTAACAATGAGCAATATCAATGTCATAGAGTGCATAATGATCTGTATGTTGACCCAATTGCTTGATGATAAACAATGAAAGGAGCAATCAGGAAGAGTAATAAGTTTTAGGCTTGCTGTAGAAGTTTTTGATGCTTGGTTTCGTTTCCAGATTTTGGGGGAATGTATTTGGGATAATGTAATTGTGAAATATGTGTACAATGTAAATGTGCTTATATGTTCCTTTGGAAAATCCATGTTGCATTTTGGATGTAGTTTCAATTCTAATTGTCTTTTCTTGTTTTATTGTGGTTGGTCAGGGTCATTTTAGTGATCAATGCTTTGTCTATTCTGTTCTCTTCTAATTAATTGTGGTATAATAATGTGTCAGAGTATAAACAATATTTATCTATTACAAAGAGAGATTCATATTTTTGAAGAAAGACTAACTACACTACTAATATGCAAGAAGCAAACACTTCTTTCATATTGGGAGAATAAAAATAGAGATGGAAAATGAAACCAAACGCAGCCGTACAGGGGCAAGTATAAGTATGGTTGGGAGAGTGGATTACTTTATTCTGATATTTGAGAGTAATTGTACTAATTAGAACCCCCCATGGTTTATTTAAGCATCTGTGTTCTGTATGTTATGGGGCAATGCACAAAGCACTTCTATTGTATGTATTGATCAATGTGCATGTACTGTATGCGTACCATGTGCAAATACAATTAGTTTTATTGAGTAAATGAGGATTACCAAAAGTGTAATGCTGATCTTTGATTTTAATTTTGTCTAGGTACGCTTACAGCCTGATCCCTTCCTCAATGAACTTACCATCATGTTTGAGCGAACTACAGAAAAGGGCTCTGTGTGGGTTACTTTGAAGCACTGTGAGTATTGATCCCTAATTGCATCTTCTTCCTTTTTTACCTCTGGATCAGGAGTATCACTTGGGTGCACCAGTTGCACCGTGGCCACCACTAATACTATTCAATGAAAATAACCAATACTATTTAGTGAAAACAGCTAATACTGACCAAGTAATACCTTTTAGTAAACAAACTGATACCATTTAAAAATGCACTTGAGTTGCACGGTGCAACTGGTGCATAGAAGCATTTGCCCTGGATGCTCATCTATCTTTTGGTAACTAATGTTTATGCTATTGCTTCTGTTGGAAGTTGACTATACTTTGGTTGCTTCTTTACTCTCTCTCCAGCTTCTGACAAGTCTAAGGTGAAAATAAATAAGATGAAGACGGCTGGGGAAAAGATTGAATTCAAGTGCCTCATTCGAGCTACAGATGGAAAGAAGACAATTTCAACAATGGTAGATATTCTAGCTTCCTTCTCTTTGGTATCTGTCTTCATTCTATATGATGTTATAATTGCTCGGATGTGCATGTTTCTTACGAATCATGTATGTCACATACATTTAAAAACAGGTCTAATTATGACCCCTCCTATTCTGACTTATCATTAAAAGAATACTTAAAATCAAGATACTTACCTGTCAATCTTAATTTGTGACTGCCTATACTAAAAGATACCTGGTTTGATTGGTATGTGACAGGTTGGTCCTAAAGATCATCAACGGTTTCAATCGAGTTATGCGACTATTTTGAAAGCCCGGATGACTGCATTGAAGAAGAGGGAGAGGAAGGACAAGAAAAAGGCGCCAGATTCTGATAAGAAACAGGATACAAAGAAAAAATCTTCTGCTGCCAAAACCCTTAACTGATCTGGGTTTCCTTGGTTCCTTCTCTTTTGTCTTATAGTACTGAGAGATTCAACAATTTTTGTCGGGGATTTGATGATCATATTTTGCGGATTACAGTATTGAAAATTGTCTTATTGGCTTGTACATTCAGGCATTTTGGATTGCAGTTTTGCTTACCACCTTAATTATGGATTTGTGAAGTAAATTTATCTTAACTTAGGTTAACAGTGTTATTTATGTATGTTTATGACATGAGTAGCCCATGATCATAGTGATAGGAAAGAATGTCTTGATGAGGATTCTTAATCTAAAAGCTTTGGAAATGAATCTGTCTTTACATTTTATGAAAATATATCCCTAGGTAATAAGACTATTTTTCTTTTTCTAATGTTGGATACAAAATTCAATATCAATTGTTATGTATAGTTCTGTGATTAAATAACATATTCACTAGTAATTTTTGGAATTGGGACGGAGGTTTTGAAATAGTCAATTCGTGTCACACAAAGGCTGTACTTAATCTCATTCTTGATTATTTATGGTATAAGAAAATTAGAACAAATAATTGAAATACCAAGTCAAACACATGCACCTAAAACTTGGTTTATCTTTTACCATACAGAAGTTGAAATCACAAGAAAAAAAGTATTGGCTGCCTGTCAACTACCTTATTTATACGTGCCAGCACTTGAAACAAATTTTGTCTAGTACTGCGGCCTGCACCAAACCGACAAGACGAACATGGCTTTTTTTTTTTTTTTTTTAAGTAAAATTGATAAATGATACTAGTAGTAATAGAAAAATTAAACTAGTCAGGCACTGATTGGTAGCTATGAATACGGGTTTAACAGTGGTAATCAGCTAAGAGAGCTTATACAGTGACATTCGCTGGTCCATTTTGCCCTTCTTCCACCTTTTTTTGTATTTTAGATTAGGTCCACTTGTTATTCTCTTTTTTTTGTGCGTCGTGTAATTCAATTTTGGAGAAGGCGAAAACATTTTGAACCCTAGAAGATTGAAATCATATCTCCGGCGGTGTTGTATAAAGGTCGACGGCATCCATCAAGGCGGCGTTGTATAAACTATTCATCTACGCTGGTATTTTATTGAGTTTTTTTTTTGTTTTTTTACTTGTTTTGTTGTATCGATTTCGTATATATTTGTGAATTTTGGATATGAAAAATTGAGATGTGTCGGGCACGATTTTATTGAAACAATTTGTGATAGTTCGGCCAATATGGTGTTGAATCTGTGACATTATTCCCAGTGCGTGAATTTCGGTTCTTCAATGGGTTCAATTAGGCCAAAAATGAATTGAGTTCTTGAAATAATGAATGGTTTAGGGTGCGATTATGTGTGGAATCACTGTAAATTTTTTTGGTTATTGTGTGGAATATTTATCACATTGGAAATTTGTGTTGTAAATTTTTATCTTGTATCACATCACACTGCAAATTTGGGTGGGCAAATTTATCTCTTTGGGGGTGATATCACACGGCAAAATTGGTTGGAAAATTTCGTTCTTTGTGGGTTGTGATATCATATTGCTAAAATCTCAATCTCATTGAAACATTGTATAATTTCAATTTAATTTGAAATGTGTATTGATGTTCCTAGCTCAATGTTTTAATGTGTGTCGTTCTTGTTCTAGGATCAATGTTTTAATGAATGAAAGGTTGTTCTAGCTCAACTCAATTATGAGTCAAGTGTGCGCTCGCTCGCTGTATCCCAAATATTTGTGATTTTTTTAGCCCACTTAATATTGGATCAAAATTGAAATTGTTCTTCGTTTGTTGGTTTAAATGTTGAATGAGAATAAGCTGTGGAGTCTCCTGAATTGGACAAAACATAAAAATTGGTAGACAACAGGTTTGTTTTGTTGGTTAAGTTTCTTCAATTATTTTGGTTATTTTAGGGATTACTTAGCTGTGTAAGGAGATCGTTTACTGGAAGGTGACTAGTCTTTATCCTCCATACTTTCTATCTTTTAATAATTGATCTTGAACCATTGTCTCATACTAATGTTGGTTGGTTGTAGGTAAATCCTATATTGTAACCCAATTCATTACCCACGATGTTGACACCAGCCATGAAGAAATTGTTTGTGGTTTTGTTGATAGAACACGTACAACGTCGGCGAAAAGTTGTGTGTCTTATACTCGCACATTTGTTGCTCCAAGCACAAAATAGAAGAGTTAGACGACGCAACGACATTAGGCCTTATGGCATGATTAGTAGACTACCTTCCCAAGAAAGCCGTTTAGGTAGGTTGTGTACTTTGACTGACTCTGCATGTGTAGAAAATTTACGAATGGACCGAAACACTTTTGCACGACTGTGTTTATTACTGAGGGATTTAGGAGGTCTAAAAGAATCACGGTATGTGAGTGTCGAGGATCAAGTGTCCATGTTCTTATCTGTGTTGAGTCATCATAAAAAGCAAAGTGTTATCAAGTTTGACTACCTACGTAGTGGTCAGACCGTGTCGCATTACATGAATTTAGTCTTAAAAGCTGTCCTAAAACTACACTCTTTATTCTTGGTTAAACCCACTCCTGTTCCTGCTGATTCAACCAATCCACGATGGAAATGGTTCAAGGTACTAATGAAACAACCGATATTCTAGCCTTTTTTTTTATACGATGTTCATTATTGTTTATGTTAATCTGTACAGGGTTGCCTAGGTGCTCTAGACGGTACCCATATTGATGTTATGGTGGCACCTTCTGAAAGGGGGAAATTTAGAACTAGAAAGGGGCGTATATCCACCAATGTACTGGGAGTTTGTGATACAGAGATGCAATTTGTGTACTTGCTTCCTGGATGGGAAGGGTCAGCTGCTGAAGCTAGGGTTTTGAGAGATGGTGTCACGAGACCACACGGTTTGAAGGTCCTAAAGGGTATGATAATTATTTATTCATTACCCGTGCCTTTAAAATAATTAAATTTTCTTGAGTATTCATCAATTAAGTTGCTGATTTTTACATTTTTTCCATTTGTAGGGCAATACTATCTCTGTGATAACAGATATGCGAATGCGGAGGGATTTCTTGCTCCATATAGGGGATGTAGATACCATTTGAAAGAGTGGGGCCTGAATACTGGCCGTCCAAGCAATCATCAAGAACATTTCAACATGAGACACACTCGAGCACGTAACGTGATAGAGCGTGCATTTGGTGTCTTAAAAAACGATTTGCAATTCTTAGGAGCCCGGTATTCTATCCTCTCAAAACACAGATTCGAATTATCATGGCTTGTTTTCTTTTACACTACTTCATCCGTCGACATATGACCGTTGGTCCTGTTGAGCAACAACTTGATGAAGATGACGACGAGGACACCGATGATGAGACTGAAGAAATCATAGATTCGGTTGAGTCGTCTCCTGAATTTAATGATTGGAGGGATCAACTGTCCACGACCATGTATCAGCAATGGAGAAATCCTACGAGTTGAAGTCTAGATTTTATTCTCTGTTGATTGTTGTATTTGGTGTGATATATTTGGAATTTTGACCCTTGTTTGACATTGATATTATCCAAGTGAGACATTGAAGTTGTTTCTTGTTTGAGCATGTGTTATTTAAAACTGTGATGACAACTATGTGCGAATTCTAGAAGTTTGATATGTGCATTTGGGGAATGGATAATATTGGTACCAACTATATGAGCATTAAATTCAGAAATGCTACTAATTTCAAAATGGTGCATGGCATTTGTTGCCATAAATGTTGGGTTTCAGAGTGGGTCAATTTAACTTTTATATCTATTCATCACGTTTTCCAAAGTCTGCCCCCTAGCTATCCACTTTTATCATGTCACAATAAATTAAATTTCGCCTTGAAAGCCCTCTACAGGTGATACTATTTGGGTCAAAGCTCATTCATAATTTCTGCAATATGGCCATAGGCATATGGTGTAGGCATAAATGTAGGCATATTCGTGGGCCTAACATCTGGCCTGATAATCAATTAAAAGCTGGTCATGCCTGCAGCCATTTTTACCAAGAGAGAGAAGTAGATGGAGGAGTAAAATAGTGATAATGTGCATCAAAACTCTCCATCAATTTATAGGCCAACATGTCTGATTATTTGGTCAATGCAATATTATATGTAAAATATTAATGTTAGATTTGATTCCTTACACGATGTAGAGAACTCAATGTCTTCTTCTGTATGGTGCAGTGTTAGACTGTCTTTTAGTGGGTTGTCTAGTGGGTTGGAATATAGTTGGCATTGTGACAAATTTTTTAAAAACTGATATGTTGATTATATCTGTTGCATGTGATTTAAATATTCTTGGTGGGACAAATTGTAGGTCCGTTAGTGGACCCAACAAATTAATATGGTCCAAACATAAAACAATATATTAGGCCTTTGCAAACTTTTGAACACGGTTGAACTCACTTCCAAACAACATCAAAATCATGGTAAAAAAAAATATACCCTAAACAAACTCCCCAAAAAACAGTAATTAAACATCAAAACATCAAAGCACTAAAAAACACTACCAAACAACAGTTTTTAAACATTGTAGGTCCCGAACGGGTTTAGTGAGGGCAGAAGTCTAGAGGGGAGGGGTGAATAGACTTCTGAAAACTTTTTCTGCAGATCAAAGTGTGAGGCGGTTGGCCGATCAGATTGAGTGAATCGGTTTACGATAACCAACTTCTTGTCCAAAAAGGCGGATCGATTCGGTAACTATCGGTTTAAGCGATGTGTCGGAAGCTTAAGTTTTACCCGTGTGAAAAACCGGTTTTGATAAATCGATTCCAAAGTTAATCTTTTAATCCGGTTGGTGAAGTGTCAAGTTTGATCGGATCGAAGCTTGGTGCTAAGCGATCTCAACTTGGAATATGTATCGCTTTAAAGGTTTGTGCGATTGTGTGTCGATTAATCAAAGCGGTAAAGGCACACAAGATTTATAGTGGTTCGGACAAACCCAGTCCTACGCCCACTCTTCCCTATCACAAGGGCACCTACTTAACCAATGGACTTTGTTTTATGTGTAAGTCCAACCACATTACACCAACTAGATGTTTAAGGAGTTCACACTCAACCGATCCCGTAAAATCGAACTAGAAACCCTGATGCGAAATCTTGCTAAACAACTTAACCTAACTTGGGGGTTTTGGGTAAGATTGTTTTGGTTCAACTATGAAATCTTTTCTTTGCGTATAAAGCCCTAATGGTAGATGAAAAGATTTCTATGCTAAGAACTTATGGGATGAACACTTAATAAAAATAATCTTCTTGATCGTGTTCTTCGTAAGGAAATCGATAGTTGCTTTAAACTGATTGATTGTTCGGCGTTTAGTTGTTTCACTCTAAAGTGTAATCCCATATATATAGACCTTGAAATCAAAGAGCCGTTGGAGAGCAATTTGAATTTTGGCTATATTTAACAGACTTTGGGAGCTTGAAACGATCAGTCGACATGGCCAAAAGCGTGAATTTGTACTTTGTCACCATGGAGAGGTAGCATCAATTCCATAATTAATGGCTCCCGATCATCGTGTCTTGTTCTTATTGGATATGGACTCACTTTTCGGTGTTGTTCTTCCAACTAAGCTTGACATTCTTCTTGTTGGATCATAGGCGTATGATTAGGTGAAACATCGATTTCACTGGTGGTGAATTTGATCGATTGATCGAATCGATCTACTGATAAGTCTTGGTGCTTTGACTTAGCTTCAACTAATAGATTTCGGTGATGGAGAGTGCGATCTTCCGGAAGTCATCGATCTTCAAGTATTACGAGTTTGAGCTTCATGACTTAATTTGAGATATCGATTAGATCGGATCGATCGATCTTCATTCTTCTCTAAAGATTCGGCTTTGCTCGGATATCACCGTTCTTTGAGTCTTCAGATCGACTGTACATATTGAGTTTCCCCCCTCAATATGTGACCTATCTATTACATCGGTTGTTCTATCTGGTCATTATCAACCGGTCTCCTCATGGGTAATATAAACATCGGTCGGTAACATATCGATTGGTCCTATTACATGTGTTTTTGGAACTTTCATCAAAACTATAAATTTCCCAACAATTTCCCCCTTTTTGATGAAACCAAAACACTTTGAGAAACCAAATACAGTTGATAAAAAATAGAACAGTTAAGAGCATATTAATCAGAAGACAATGAGACTTTGTCTTAGGATCAGAAAATAAACTTTTCTCATTAAAAATGTTGATTACATGTTACATCAGAAAAGTTTGAAAATAATAACAGCTGGTCCTGAGTAGTCTTCTGATTCTTCACTCTTTAGGCTTGTATCCTTCTGGCATCTCTCTTTGATCTTGAGGTACGTTGAAAATCTGATAAAGTTTCCATTTGACATCATCAGTCTGCTGAGGATCAGTTATGTGCGTTCTGCGCAGGATGTCAAAATAGAATCTTTGAAATGCCAGTCGGTCAAATGAGCCATCTGCCTTCTTCGAGTACTCCAACAGATCATACTCTTGGCGAGTTATTTTTACGTTGATAAGCTTGGCCTCATTTTCCAGATACTTCAGAAAATCCGGGTATTTATTTTCTAACCAGTTGAGGAATTCTTCATCAGGAGATTCTTCTTGTGGAACAAGATTAAGAACAAAGGCATCCAGAAGCCATTCACTCCTGATCTTATTCCATTCCTCAAATTTCTTAGCATCTTGCGGCAGTTTTTTGGGATGATCTCATCAACTCTTTTGGGCGGCTTAGGTTACGCACGGATTTTCCGGCCCTTCTTTCTTCACTTTCTCGATCCGAATTTCTTCTTGATTTTTACGCCTCTGCCATTTTTTACGCCCTTCTTTCTTCTTGGCTTTTTTCGGGCTTCAAATTTATCTGCTCTTTGGACATCTTTTATTCGAGAGTTTGTGATGTCCCTGACTGTTATGTCGGATTGGTTTTTCGATCTGTCCTTCCCCCTTTTTGGTTTGATCAAAAAGAGTAGTGAGGTGGGGAGGTCGAGAGAACCAAAGTTGATCGCGATCGCCTTTGTTGAGATCTGCCAAAGATATGCCTTGAGTTTGAGCAGTTAGATTTTTGAATCTTCGATATCATTTCGATCTTGACAGATTCCATGGCAATAGAGAGTGTTTTAATCGGTTTGTCAAGTTTCTCTTCATCAATTCTAGCTTGTCGGTGAGCATCGAAAAGAAACTTGTTGTTTATCCACCGAGTCGATTTGGCATCAACGGTCTTTATCGATTCGGTGGCGTAGTGGACCTGATTTGAGAGAACGATCTTTGATTGCCCTAACTGGGAAATAGCCAATTCCCTTTGATCTGTTATTTCTTTGATGACAATCGCCTTTGATCGACTATCGATCCCTCAACTTCTTCTTTCGGAGATCTTTGAGACAAGATTTGATCTCCGAAGTTGATCAATAGTGGCGTGTGATGTTGGAATGTTGAGTGTCACTTGATTGATTGATTGTTTGTGCCTCCGGTGGTTGGTCATGAAGCTATGACACCAGCTCCACTATCATGACTCTGTATCCTTCATGATGGCGGGGGAGCTTTGTCGGTGATCTCGAGTCTGTTAACCCCAGCTTCGCGTGGATCGGATCTTTGTGATTTAGCGATAATCGGCTTGTTGGTGATCCCACTTTAGTAATTTCCTCATATCGAAATCGAAGTCTGCAAACTCATCCGAGCCCATCATTAAATAATTATTATAAAGTCCGAGAAGCTTTTTTATCGAAGATCTCTCGGTGAGGATCTCCATAACTTCCTCTCTTATGGCGGGATGAACGGATCTGACTCATCAATTTCTCTTTCGATTCGATTCGATCAATTTATTATGATCTTTGTTTGGACTCGAGAATTGTCTGTCGCATCATTTGATGAGATGTGGAAGGTTTTTGTGCTTGAGCAATGACGAAGATGGCTTTCGGTTCGACATGTCAGAGAGGATTTTGGGGAATGTACAGTTGGGATAATGTACGGATTGTGAAATATGGTTTACGGGTAGGTGGAAGAATAGGTAACATGCTTTCTTGACCATTATGGTGAATCCTTTCGAAAAGGAGAAGGAGATCGTCATTTGTGCTTCTTGAATGATCTGGCGAGCTTTCAATTGAAATTGCTGTCGATTTTTTCTTGATGTTTGTATTGTGGTTGATCTGGGCTCTTTCTTCATCGACTCATCTTCAAGCATCGAGTCATGGAGGCTTCTATTCTTCTTCCTCTTCTAAGGCCTTAATTTTCTTTTTCTTCTTGGGGGCTTTCGATAAACAATATTTGATCTATTATCTGGTGTAGATGAAGTTCTTTCTTCTTTTTCCTTTTTTGAATTTGGGGGGTTGATATATATCATCGTCTGGTGGCCCAAAACTAATGAAGTGGCTGTGAAGAAAGGCCTTATAGGACATCCATTCTTCCCATTTGGCCTTTGGCATTTTATCTCAGATGGATAACCGCAACCTTGTTGAGATTGGCGATCTTTTTCTTCAGGATATACCGCCTCCACTCATCAACTCCAAATTTCTCATGTTCTTGGAGCGAGAATGGCCTTGAGGAACCCGTGCAATTGATGTTCTTGGCTTCATCAATTAGACCATCTTTGTACATTTTGCCAATTTGTAATAGCATCTGTGAATCTGATACCCATAATTGTTTTTTGACAATATGTCAAACAACAATCGGTATTTCCTCTTGAGCATCAATGACAAAACTGACGTATGATGTTTGTCGGCCTCTCTCGAAGAAACTCTTTTTTCGATCGGCTCATCTTCGTTCTCCAGTAATGAGCGGGCGAGATCCGTCCTTTGGGTAAGGTGAAACGGGCGTGTTATATCCTCATTCGTCGGTCGATTTCTTCTCCGTTATTTGTCAAAAAGTAGTTCTTCTCCTGGAGCATCAGTATCCACTCTTAAATTCCTTAGGAATTCTAGTGCTTCATCTTGCATCATGGATTGGAAAGGAGCGTATAAAACCATCTTTTGCGAGAAATTTGCTCGACCTCCATGGATTAGGATCTGAGTGATATTGAAGCATTTAATTTATCATCCACAATATTTGTTGCCGATTCAAGATAGTTGCACATTATTTTACCCTAGTGAGTGATCATCTACGAGATAAGATAGATTCGGTTAAAAAATTGTGCATTATTAATACAAAAGAATATCACAAGTTGGCGGAAACTAAGAAACAATAAAGCATAACAAGGATAGAAACATTTAAGATCAATGGATTTAAAAAAAGATACATCAAATAAACATAAATTACCAGATTACATTTTTTAGGAAAGATGATTTTGAAACTTAGGAAAACACTTTGAATCTGAGAGAAATGTCTGGAGTTTGAGAGAATAAATCGCAAGTTTGTGAAATGGAAAACTCGGTATGATTTTGATGAACTTTATAAAGACGAGGAGGGAAAAAAAAGACAAGATTTGGAAGATCAACCGTTTGAAAAGATTAAATTTCTAGATTAAGCGGTTTTTGATCGTAGGGTCGAGGAAAAGCACGCGACGAAAACCTTTTGGATTTAAAAGCACGTTTAATAGCGGTTAATACATGTTCCCCACGCCCGCATTAAATGATTTGCGGGGAATACGTCACAAGGATAATGGGAGTGCGAAGGCAAATAATATCGGATAAGATCCGATAAATAAGCAAAGAACAAGAGAAAAGAAAGGCGTGTCTGGTTGGTGATATTGTGTCGATCAATACCACTTGTCCATGTTGATTTCACTTGTTGATCTTAGTAATCGCCCTAAGCCTTAAAATTTCCCCAACCGATCCTTTTAAAATTTTAACCGATCCTTTTAAGCGATCTTCTTCACTTGCAGATCGATTTGTTGAAGTTTCAAGCTCTGATCTTCCTTGAATACGCGTCGATTTCCCTTCCGATCCTCTTGATGGGTTGAAGTTCCCTTGGATGATGATATTTACATTTTCCCATAGGTGATGTATCCGATTTGTTGGAGTTTCAAGCTCGGTGATTTTCCTCATCCGATGAAACCGTATGTATCGATTTTGGTTGACCCTAATCGATTCTTCTCAAGTCAATCAATTCTTGGAATAAGTGTTACTGCCTAAAACTTAGTCTAGAATAGTAGTCTCTATTCCCTAAGTTGGCGTGATTTGACATCGTAATTATAAATCGAATCTTTCGATATGTCAATCCACCGTAAATTTATCCAATTATCGATCAGCGTGATTCCTATCGTCCTTTTAGTGCGATTTCTCTAAAAGGTTTTGAGAATTGAATTTGCATTTGCACCCTTGCTTGGCCTCTATAAATTGGACCAATTGTTTTACACAACATAACCCATTCACCATACTTATCTTCTTTTGTAGAATCATGTATCTGGTGAACCCTTATTTTCGGTGAAACTTCGGCAAACACCTTTACCCTTTTTTCAATGATTTCAAACTTCTCAAATCAACCAGAATATCCTTTTTTCAAACAGGTCATCAAAGATTTCACATACGATTGTTGCAAAGCTTCTCTACCACCATGGCTGGGCTTTCTTTATTTAACCGAGAAGACACTTCTCCTAAACAGTATGCACCTTATGTGTCTATCGTTATGGCGTAACTACCAACAGACTTTTGAAAATGAACGTGAGTTTGATATGCGATCTTGATCGGTCAACAATTGATCTTCGTGATATCAACTCACCATTTCTGTTGGAGAAATTGACTCTTTCTTAGGGCTCACCGGCTTAAAAAATCCTATCATTCATTTGTCGCTTTTTGGTTTTACCCCGATTAAGCGGCTTTAAGATTTTTTAAAGCCTCTCTCACCCTTGTTAAGTGGGGAAAAATGAGAGCATCGATTTAAAATCTCTCTCTCCCCGCTTCTACTTGGGTTGGGATGAGGTTTAGGGTTATAGGTTTAGGGTTTTTGGTTATGACTTATGTCTTGACCTCCGGGTCCTTTGTACTTGTATCTTGTAATGTAATCGACCTTTGGTCTTTATCAATGAAAAGTTCTATTATTCCATTGTTGTGTAAAATTTCTGTATCCTTATGCGATTTTAAGCTTTAATCTTGTGAATACCACTTGTGAATCTTGCTTGTTGAATATAAACTTAATCGACTTACAAAGATGTAAAATAACCTAACCGATTTAATCGGATATTCCTTTTAAATTGAGCGTTTCCTTTAATCTGATAAATCTTAAATCGATCGGTTCCTTTAACACGATAATCTTGTAAATCGATCAATTTCTCACATCGGTTCCTTGATCGATCTTACGATCGATTGAGATACCAAACTCAATGATTCCTTTCAACTGGTTAGTCTCTTAACCATTTGGTTCTCGAGATCATTCCATCAAACATTTTAGGTGCATTTTCTCCAAGATCCGAAGCTCCTGGCTCATTGCATAATTCTCTGAATCGATCTTATTTAGTGGCTTGGTTAGAATATCGACTTTTTTCGTATCAAGGTATGAATCTTTTCCATTCCGATATTCTTTTTTCAACATGATCTCTTATAAAATGGTGTCGACATCCACATGCTTGCATCTTGTATGTAGAAACGAGATTACGAGTGATTGCAATAAGACTATTATCGCACGTAAAATAGGTACATTCTTAGCTTCAATGTTATAATCCTCACCGCCGACTAAGCCAGAGCGATTTGGGAACAAAACTTTCTGCTTGACCATATATTACGCTTCATAGTAGATGTGTGAATCGATGTCCGCTTTTGAAAACCACGAGATCGGGTTTACTTCCTAAGAACACAAGTTCCCGAGGTGGATTTTTTCAATCTTGCAACCTCCATAATCGTAATGAATACCCACTAAGCACTAGATTATCATCAGATGGGTAAAATAAACCAAGGTTTATTTGTCCTTCAGATACTTAAGAATCCGCTTAGGCTTTCTAGGTGATTGATCATTGGATTTTCACGAAATCGCACATACACCTATCGAAGGTTATATCTGGTCTTTTGGCGGTCGGTATAGTAGAGATCCAATGAGAGCCCTATATTCTTCCGATTTGTTTTCGACCATCCTCATCGGATCCATCTTGAATCCAAATCATCATAGGAATTTTGGCTTCCTTACAATTTTGAACTCCAAACTTAGCCAATAAATTCCTAGTGTACTTTGCTTGGCAGATGAATATCCCTTCTGTACTTTGCTTTACTTGAAGACCCAGAAAGTAATTCATCTGACCCATCATGGACATCTCGAACTTCCCTTGCATCAGTTTGCTGAATCTTTCACATAGACTCTTGTTAGGAGATCCGAAGATGATGTCGTCCACGTGAATCTGAACCATCGAATATCTTCTCCATCTTCTATTCTCGAATAAGGTTACGTCCATGTTCCTTTAGTGAACCCACCGTCGATCAAGAAGGCGAGAGAGTGTATCATACCAAGCTCGAGGAGCTTGTTTCGAGCCATAAAGAGCTTTTCTTAAGCGGTACACTTTTTGTTCTTTTCGAAGCACGGAGGTTGTTCGACATAAACTTCCTCTCGCTAGTACCCCATTTAAAATGCACTCTTTCGTCCATCCGATATTTGAAACCCTCGTGGGGAAGCATATGCCGTAAAAAAATTTGAATGGCTTCTAGCGGCGGCGGTGCAAAGGTCTCATCATAATCAATTCTTACGATTGTGAATACCCCTTAGCAACAAGTCTTGCCTTATTTCTAGTGATGACGTTTTTCTCATCTCTCTTGTTCTTGAATACCGCCGTGCCAATAACGTCTTGATGACTTGGTATGGCTCTACCGGTTCCCAAACTTGATTTCATTTAACTGTTCATTTCTTCTGCGCATTTAGAATCCGACTTGCGTCTTGTAGAGCTTCCTCTATTGTTGTTGGTTCCTTCATAGACAGATAACAACAATACATGGCACTTTCACCAATCTGATGTCTAGTTTTAACTTTATCAGATGGGTCTCCGATTATCAGATCAGTTGGATGACTAGTTATCCAGGTCCTTCTATTCTGATTTGCGTCGGTTTGGAGAACATCGTCCGTTTCTGATAAAATTTCATTACTATCGATTGGGAGTGGTGCAGAGTTATGATCCACTTGATAAGAACAAGTCTCAGCTGATGTTGGACTCATCATGTGCCGATGTCCGTTCGCGGGAACTTCAGATGTTCACGAACCCGGATGGTTCAATTGAATCTTATCTCGGTTGTATGTCTTCTTCAAGCGATTTTTCGTACCTTAGGATCTGAATGATCGGTGAATATCTAGATCTGGAATGTATATTATTCTCGATTCTTTTTTTCCTTGATCGTTATTCGATCCATTTAACAACATCGAGTTCTTGTTGATCGTGTACATCTTGTTCTCATGGGCAGATTTCTCTTGTTCGGAAGATGCTTCATCAAAAGACTACATGGGGTGTTTCTTCCACAAGTAGGGTTAAATCTGTTGTAAACCCCGAAAGCCTTGCTAGATGAGGAATATCCTAAGAATATACCCCTCATCGACTTGGCCTCAAAAGACTTCAATGACTCTCTTCCCATTGTTGTGTATGAAAACTTACACCCAAAAACATGGAAGTAAAGAGACACGAGGTTTTTTTGTCCTTCCACAGTTCATAGGGTGTTTTGTAGTGAGCCTTAGTCGAAGACATCTGCTTGAGTATGGCATGCAAAGGTTGATGCTTACGCTTTTAAACGACTTGGTATTGCATGTTAACTAACATCGTCGCGGCGAACTTCTTTGAGAGTTTGAATGGCTCCGGCCTACTCCATTTTGTTGTGGCGTCCTTCCGGTGATGTTTCATGTCAGATACCAAACTTAGAGCAAAAAAATCGAATAAAAGAGTTTGAAAATTGACCTTTATCGTCGATTTTTACTACAATCGACACCCTTCTCATTTTGTAATCTTTTTAGCATTTCGGGTATCTTCGTTGTCGTCTCATTCTTCTTATGTAAGAATATAACCTGTAAACTTGGAGTAGTCATCCACGATTACGAGTATATTTCGTCCGTTGAGATCGACCGTGTAATGGTCCAAATAGATCCATATGAAGCAGCAAGATACTCTCTTTGGATCTTTGGTCCGGGAATTCCTTGAATGAACTTTGACTGTTTTCCCTTCGACATGCAAGACATGTCCGATCCTTTGAAAATACTTCATTCGGAAGTCCTTCCACTAGAGACATCCTTGCTATCTTGTTAAGAGTTTTAAAGTTGGGATGGCTCATTCTTTTGTGCCGAGCCAATCGCTACTTTTGGAACTCTTGACAATCGGGCATGCATTTCTTGGGCAACTGTTCAATCGGTGTGTAGATCGTCCCTTTCTTCAACCAATTAGCAAAATCATTGAGTGGCTCGATTCTTGATAGTGCATTGGTCAATCGAGAACTCAACTTTGAATCCGTTGTCGCAAAATTGTGAAACCGATAATAGTTGTGCTTCGGACCTTCGACATCGAGACTCAGCCATTTGTACATCATCATTCTCTAAGGTTAGAATCCTTTGGTATAACCAAAGTTATCATCCGAAAGAGTACACGCTGGCCTTTTCTGTTTCTATGTAAGAGCTGAGGAGATGTTTGCTTCGATCATGTGCCTTGAGCATCCACTATCGATGTACCGGATAGTTGCTTTGCACACCTCCTTTGTTGGCGGACCCGCGATCCTGCGACCAAATCGGACTTTAGGTACCCCTTTTGGATTGGGTCACGAGGGTTAGGATTAGTTTTGGGGATCCATACAAAAGTGAGCACTTCTATTGTGATCGGTTAGATCGGAAAACGATTTGTCTCCCATACCTATCAACATAATCATCGTCTCTTTTTATATCTTTCCCGATTAGTATGATTATTAGTGTGAACCTTGGGTGACTTAGAATACTTGGGATTTATCTTTTCTGTTTGTCTTCTTTTCATCGGTGTGGTTACAGTGCGTGACCCTAGATTTCGATTATAGGGGTAGGCATTTCGCTACCATCAAAAGATTCATATCTTTTTAAGATAGGTGGTTTTTGCGATTTACGAAGCATGCTTATTAGGCGGTGACCTTGATTGGGTCTCGATTGTACTTCCCTTTTTACGGGTTGTCTTTTTCGATTCCGTCTGTTGATTAGGTTGAGGTTTCTTGGAAGAAGCGGGTTCTTCTGTTGATTTCGGTGATGCTTTACCGGTTGGGGTCCATTTTGTTCCCATACGGTTAGGCACCGCCTTTACACGCCTCAGTGGTCCTTTTCCTTATTAGATACATGTTTGGCTTTTGGTGTATCTTTGTCGAAACTCAAATCGATTACACCTTTTTGAGATGAACTTGGGGCTTTTGAGGATGTGGAAGAGTTCTCATAGTCAAGTCCTTCTTATTAATCGTTGTTGAAAATAGGCGTTCATGTCTTGAAGCGGTTTTAGATGATTTTGAAAAAACCTCCATTTTCTTCTGTGATTTTCCTCCGGATGATTTTTAGACTTTCATGCTTTTGGAGCAGCTCATCGAATTTTGCTTGCGAGGATTTTGAAGTCACCAAAATTTTCTTTGTTTGTTAATTGCCGGTGATCTTTGAAGCCTCCGCGTCGAAGCTTTAACCGAGAATTTTAAATTTCTCGATTGCCTTACGGCGGTTTGGTGATCTAAGTTCGAGGCTTTCTTTGAGATCATTTTCTTTAAGTCGATTATTTACGGTCCTCCTTATCATTTGGGAAGCTTCCACTATAGCATAAGTGTCTCTTGCATTGGAGAGATCCTCAAGCAATTGCTCACGAGTAGAATGCAGTCAATCTCCCGGCCGGGTGTGCTAATGATGGCGGTGTAAAGCGAAGCAAGCGAGTTTGGAAGTTACCTCGGTTTTGCCATCGCGAGATCTCATCATCGTCGAAGAGAATATCAGATCTTCGTTTTCATAGAAGTCAATCTTCTTGTCGCGAAGTCTTTCTGAGAGGAGTATCCGAGTCCTCGAAGGCGAGATATGAATCGTCAATTTCGACGTATCAGCAACCATGGCTCTTATGTCCCTATAACGTTGCTCTCTTAAATTAATTTTTTTTTTTCTCTTGGCGTCCGAATGCAGGCGTTGGGCTATAGTGACTCCCAACTTCTCCGGGATTTTACGCTCCTTGATCCACCGTACCTTTCCTTCGGGTGAATCAAATGACCTATCGGGTGACTTCACTTCGATAGTAGTCCGAGCTTCTTCTGTCGATTGGTTATCTCTTCCTTTCGGTCGATTATCTCTTTTCCCTTTCATCTCTGTGATCCCTCCGATCAGATACAGTTCTTTTCGGAGATCATTGGCTGATCTCTATCTCTCCCCGGCTATGTTGATAGTCCTTATAAAATCTTCGATACTTACCAAGTTGGACGTTTGACTTCTCAAGCTTCACCCGCAGTAAGAAGCGATCTGATACCTTTGACTCATTATATTCCCAACATGTTAGATTTGGCGTCGTTTCATTTCTTTGGTTGCCTTAAAAAGCAACCGATTTTTGAAGTTGAGGCTTCAATGGGCACCTCATCTTCATCAACTTGTCTCTCTCAATCAAATCGAACTTCGTGAGCTTTAAGGCTCAAGAACAAGCTACTTGGCTTCATTTTTGAAATGTCTTGGCAATCCTTGATTCGCGTGACCTTCATATCCCACTTCTTGGTGAGAGACCTTAGGATTTTGTAGTTGATATCTTTATCGGACATCTCTCTACCAAGTTCTCGAAGCTTGTTTATAGACATTGTAATTCTTCCATCGAGTTCGTTGATGGTTTAGATTGGGCGACATCTTCTTTTTTGAACTTCACCGGTTTAAACTTTTAGATGATTTGTCTTTTTTATACATTCATTTCCTCGCAGATATCTCAGACAGAGTATCCCACATTGCTTTTCATGATTTGAGATTCTTAATCTTTTTCCTTGGTGACCTTATCCATTGTTTTCATGATAATATGCCTTGCGATAGTATCTAGAGTATGCCGTTTCCTTTCTTCTGCATCCATCAAAATTTGGACTTTTTTCGTACAAGACTTCCCGGGGCAAAGTCTGGATCTCCTCCAACTGCAGGGTTGTCGTAATATATGATGATGGGTCCTCTTTCGATGACTTCCATCATTTTGCCACTGATCGAGCCTAGATGGTTGGACATATATATGGCCCAATGCATACTCATCGATTGAGAACTTGCTGCAGATCATGATACATACGAGGTGTTATCCATCTTTGAGTTATTTTGGAAAATGAATAAGTTTTAAAAATGTACCAGATCGATTCGATTGACCACAAAGATTCTTCCTCAAGAATCGATGATACACAAAGTCAGTGGTCTATAGAACCAACTGCTCTGATACCACTTGTAGGTCCTGAACGGGTTTAGTGAGGGCAGAAGTCTAGAGGGGAGGGGTGAATAGACTTACGAAAACTTTTATCTTGATCGAGGTGTGAGGCAATTGGCTTTGATCGAGTCGAGTGAATCGGTTTGCGATAACCAACTTCTTGATCGCTGAAGGCGGATCGATTCGGAACTATCGGTTTAATCGATGTGTGCGGAAGCTTAAGATTTACCCGTGTGAAAAACCGCTTTTTGATAAATCGATTCCAAAGTTAATCTTTTAATTAGTTGGTGAAGTGTCAGAGTTTGATCGGATCGAAGCTTGGTGCTAATCGATCTCAACTTGGAATATGTATGCTTTTAAAGGTTGTGTGTGATTGTGTGTCGGTTAATCAAAGCGGTAAAGGCACACAAGATTTATAGTGGTTAGGACAAACCAGTCCCCACGTCCACTCTTCCCTATCACAAGGGGCACCTACTTAACCAATGGACTTTGTTTTATGTGTAAGTCCAACACAAGACACCAACTAGATGTTTAAGGAGTTCACACTCAACCGATCCAAAATCGAACTAGAAACCCTAGTCCGAAATCTTGCTAAACAACTTAACCTAACTTGGGGGTTTGGGTAAGATTGTTTTAGTTCAACTATGAAATCTTTTCTTGCGTATAAGCAACCTAAATTAGATGAAAAGATTTCTATGCTAAGAACTTATGGGATGAACACTTAATAAAAATAATCTTCTTGATCGTGTTCTTCGATATGAAATGATAGTTGCTTTAGCTTCTTGATTGTTGGCGTTTAGTTGTTTCACTCTAAAGTGTAATCCCATATATATAGACCTTGAAATCAAAGAGCCGTTGGAGAGCAATTTGAATTTTGGGCTATATTTTAGTAGACTTGGGCTTGATGTGAAAAGCCGGGGAACAACATGGCCAAAAGCGTGAATTTGTACTTTGTATAATTTAGAGAGGTAGCATCAATTCCAATTAATTGGCTCCGATCATACGTGTCTTGTTCTTATTGGATAGCAGACTCACTTTTTCGGTGTTGTTCTTCCAACTGCTTTAATTCTTCTTGTTGGGATCATAGGCGTATGATTAGGTGAAACATCGATTTTGGTGGTGACCGATGGACCCAACAAATTAATATAAGGTCGTCTTGGGTTGAAGCTTCAATAAAACAATATCTATTCCGGAAGTCATCGATCTTCAAAACTCGAGTTTGAGCTTCATGACGGTTGAGATATCGACTAGATCGGATCGATCGATCTTCGATGTTCTTCTCTAAAGAACGGCATCAAATTTTGTTCTTTGAGTAAAACCTATACATATTGAGTTTCCCCTCAATATGTGACCTATCTATTACATCGGTTGTTCTATACGGTCATTATCAATCTGGTCTCCTATATAGCGGAGTAATATAAACATCATCAAACATCTGGTCCTATTACATGTGTTTTTGGAACTTTCATCAAAACTATAAATTTCCCAACAAACATCAAACCACTACCAAAAATATATACAATCACCCTTGCATATGCAACCAAAATGTGTTAAATAACTACATCAAACCAACTACATACTCGTCCATATTGCAAATATCACACAATCAAAATAAGACAGTTCTCCAAAATAAAAGAAACTAGAATTAAACACAAAATAGAAATTAACAGAATCACGGTCCCCATATCACAGTTTACTCCTTCACAAATCATGGTTGTTAATCAAAGTCCCCATTTAGCAAACGACGAATGTATCATTCGCGAGCATGCTCAGGCAGTCCACTAAATAATTCCCAACGGTCATTCTTCTTCAATATGTTGTTAGAGGCATCAAGCCGTTCATTCAGAGTGAGTTCGGGAATGGTCTCAACCATTCTAAACACATCACTCCTACTGCAAGTAGGATTCTTGGGCAAAGTGGGAAAGGTTCAACGGGATCAACGGGCTGCCCAACTACCATAAAATGGACAATATCTGCTAGTTGATCATCCGATGTCTTAAACAACACATCCAATCCATCAAGTAAGTCTCTGTTATTCCCAGGTGTTGACTGTGAGGCCCTTTTGTTAGTTGATGATGGACCACATTGTTGTTTAGACGGCTGAACAGAAGGGGAAGGAGCTTGACTTTCAACTTCCATATCGCAGTTGGAATCTTCATTCGGTGTATTTATTTCTTCACCTTGGCCTTGGTGTTCTGCAGTGGCCTCTGTAGCAGCAGCCTCCTCGAAAATCAGGTCATTAACGGCATCCATTACTGTCTGGCTTGATCCACCAGTTGCTCCATCATTGCCAAACACCTCTAACCAGTCATAGTAGAAAGGCCAAGGATTGTACCTCAAATTAGCCACAGTAGACTCCTTCTGAAATAAGTAAAATTCAACAAAAAACAAAATCAACTAAATTCAATATGTATCAAAACGACGTAATGCATATATAGTAGTATATTTCAATAAAGTGCTTAGATAGAGGCAAACCGCCACAGCTTTCTCCCAAGCAATGTCCGAGACATCAAGGATCTTAGTTTCAGTGTTAAAACCTCCTCAAGAATCAGCAAGAGCTGTCTGAATGGCTTGATGGTGTTGTTTCCATGTTGTTATCTTCGA
Source organism: Stenogyne calaminthoides (assembly GCA_037126765.1). Taxonomy (NCBI): domain Eukaryota; kingdom Viridiplantae; phylum Streptophyta; class Magnoliopsida; order Lamiales; family Lamiaceae; genus Stenogyne; species Stenogyne calaminthoides. The sequence goes on from JBBCBC010000034.1 coordinate 13,641,504, forward strand.
GTTAATGTGAGGGTTAGCTCGGAGATCAGTTCCAGGCAACTTCTCACGAAGTTTCTCCTCCAACTTCTGAAGATACCCAGGCCTAAATCCATTCTCGCTCTTCCAACCACCGGATGCAAGGAGTTCCTTGAACAACCCCATCATAACAGATTCCTCGTTCTTAGTCCATTTCCTAATGGTGTTCAGTCCTTTGGTCTTTTTTACTTTGGTAGTTGGAATTTTGGTATTCGGGGTATCCATTATAACTGTGAAGAAAAAATAATCAGTCCAAATTGTGTGAAAAAATAACAATAATTTCTGGAGCGTCACCAACAAATTCAACATTACATCAGTGAGTAACAACTAAATGAGTGAAAAAAAACATACTAAACCACAACTAAAACAACCATTTAGCCCATATATGTTAAAAAAAACAGAAAAACAAATTTGTAGCAACATGAATATTATCCAACAAAACTTTCACAATAATTGTCCCCATAACTCAAAATACAGTAGATTTCAACACAAATATCATTTCCAATCCCAAAATGGTTATACCTCTAAAATATGCATACACTTCGGAATGGTATTATACAAATATTATTCCCCATCCCAATGGTTCTACACAGATTTCAAACATAGGTATACCTCGGAACGTGTCATACAACTCGAGTCCAAATATCTTACAGGTTAATCACAAAACTAAATAGAACATTAAAATACAATTACAAAAAATCATATCATACCTAAAGAAAGAGTAGGCGCATAAATGAGATGAATAAATGGAAATGGAATTCAATGTTCTTACTCTTGTTTGTAGGATGGAGGAGACACGACGAGGTCGATTTCTTGGCTATTGGTGCCAAGCACGTAGTCGACGAAGTGGGTAAATCAAGAAAAATGGATGGTGACAACACAAAATGGATGCTCCGTTGGAGCGTGGATGAAACCCTAGAATCGTCGACGAAGAAGATGGATGAATTGGTGGGAATCACGATTATGAATAGTGGCAAAAGGGTGGGTTTGATTTTATATTTTCCAAGAAGGGTAATTTTGTACTTTCCCCCAAAAATCCAATTGTATATATGTTTATTACACCATACCAATTGTCATACTAATTTTATATCAAATTTATTACCCCCTACTAAGTGGGGTACTAATTTAATATTGTCAAGTATAACACGTCGAATCAAACGACATAATACTACCTCTCCATATTATATTATACAAATCATCTTTATCTCATACTAATTACATACACCATACCAATTGGAGCCTCAGAGTAATATTTTATACTACTCCCTCCATCCTATTTTTTATTATTCTGTTACTGTATACACGGAGATTAAGAAAAAATATAAGATAATAGTATTAAATGATGTAAAGTGGGTAAAATGAGTTTGGTGGAGAGAAATAATAGTATTAAATAGTGTAAAATGAGTTTTTTTTTTTTAGGAAATGACCAAACAAAATTAAGACGATTATTTACGGAAAGTGGACAATCAAAATTATGATTGAGGAAATATTATTTAAGGTTTAAGGTCCCCTAGATGCAAATGCCATTTGGGGATAACTTAATCGACAGACTTACTATCTTTATACAAGTATTAAAATATCTTAACAACTACGTGGCGTGATAATTGAAAATCATTATGTTTGTATACCTATAACTACACTCATTAGAAAATTTAAGATTTCGTGATCACTATATACACACATTTACATGTAAATTTTAGAAAAAGAATTGCACAAACATGGATGGAGCATTGCACGCCAAACTATTTTTTTTTACTTCCCCGGGTAAAAAACGATTCGATTTTCATATTTCATTTTTTGTATTCTATTGATATTTCATCTCATTAAATTTTTAACACATGAATTTAGAATATGACGATTTGTTGAATATTTTTTATTATTTCAAGTGTCATCCATTCATATTATGGAATAAATAGTGAAACACTAATTATAGAATATGTGATTTCATTCCGATGAAACAATTTGATTCCTCCGTTCTACTTTTCGTATTCCATTGGTGTTTCAACCACTGAATTTTTGACCCAGAATATGATAGATAATTAATTAGGTGTACTTTTTTTTAAGGTAATTAATTAGGTGTACTTAGATACATCGCCAAATTACTATGAAATTAAAAATATCAACTAGTAAAGACCTAAATTTGACTGACTTTTTACCTTGGTTATTTTATTCGGATTCGGCATTTTGTTTCTGACATTTATTCTTCACCTTTGGCATTTTCGCCCTTCTTAGATCCTCTATACAACACAAGAAACACCTTCCCTCTTCCTAAATCTGTGGGAAATTGTGCTACAGCATTTCTAAATCTGAAAAATCTACTCCTGTTCTATTTTACCACTTTGATTTTTGCTGTTTTCAAGGAGAAAACGAAAAACTATGGCGTTTGGTGAGATTTGATGCTAAAATGAGAGGCTCGTCGCCTACATCAGTAGAGCCTAGGCACAGGCTCTCCTTCAATAAGTAAGCTCCGTACGAATTAAAGTTTTGATTTGTATTTTAATTCTATACATAGCATCTGTTATTGTTGATAATAAGCTCGTTTCGTTCTGTATTGCATGTTTGTTTTTTTTGTTTTTGATCGGCAAAACATAATTTTAATTATAATTAGAGGACAGGAGGTGTTATGATGTGCGTGTTGTACAGGGGTTTCCAATTTTCTGCGAATTTTCTGTTTCTGGCCATTGTTATTAGTGTTTAATCATCTCATTGTTGTTTTAAAATACTTTTGATAGGATTGATGTTGATTGGTACTGATTATGTGGGCATTTTAAGAGGTTTTAAGCATGTCGGTTTTGTAATATACTCTGTTTTTCTTATTTTTGGGATTTGGGTTTTTTATTGCTTGTATCTTTAGCTCATTCCTGCTGATACTTGTGTTGAGTTGAAGGGGGAGTATAATTTTTATAGGGTTCTTTAATTTCGTACATCCTTTGATATATGTATTGAATTGTGGTTTAATATTAGGTGATAAGGTAGTTGAGAGTTTCAAGGGAAGCAAAAATTGTTTTCTTGTGATTTCAACCTCTGGTTTCAAATGTCAAAACATAAACCTATTTTGGGTTCAGATGTTTGATGTTGATCTTGTAGAAATTACCTTACTTGGTATTTTAATTATTTGTTCTAATTTTCTTTGACCATAAATAATCAAGAATTAGACTAGGACCACTAGGTATAGCCTTATAACATATGACACAAATTGGTTTTTTCAAAACCTCTGGATGGATTAGAAGTAACATTCTAGTTTATGATTTGGTTAACTTCCTTGACCAGATTCATTTTAATGGTACTCAGTGACTTGGTTGAAGGATCTTTAAACTGCCAAACATATTACTGGTATTGCTTTCTTTTTTTCTTTCATTTGGGGCGTGGTAGATTTTTGTGTTTTTCTTCAGACATGAAAGGATATATGTTCTGTTTGGATACGACAAGATATAAATTTTTCGTGGTTGGTATCTGCTAAGTTTTTAGGTTGATATAAAATTGTAGTTGAACAATACACAGTTGTCTTATAGTGTTGGATAGAATTGAATTAATTTGTGATGAGTACTTTATTGGAGAAATCTCTCGTGCTTCCAAGAGTGTAGCTATTTTGAAACTTTCCCTTTTGAATATTGGTGTTCAGTGAGGACTCAAGCAAAAGAAGGTCCTTAAGAAGCAGGGTGTTCAAGGATGGTGATAGGCCCCTTTATCGTTCCAGTCTGGACCGGATATTAAACTGCAAGTTCCATCCCTTGAAACTTGTGATGGTTGTAATTGTTATTGGAGCATTTTTCACACTCTTACGTTCTCCATCCATTCACGAGACAGAGCACATATTCCACTCTCATTCTAGGTATGTTACCCCTCCACCCCCTTAAATGAAAGAGGCACACTTGCATGAGACGGTCTCATGGTGAGACGGGGCATAAGTTGGGCATGGCGCTTTAACACTTTGGGAGGGGTGGGTGTGATTTGTGCTAAGTTGTACCCCATCTCATGGATGAGACCTTCTCATATGAGTTTTTATCTAAATTGAAAATGTTTTGGGATGAGCATTCGGTTAATTCAGTCGGTCGGTTTTGGCCATTTTTTCGACTGAACCAAAATTTGATGATTATGGATGTAAAATTTTGATGATATAATGTTCAATGTATAAATGTATAATAAATCATACTAAAAATAAATAAATTAGTGTACATAAATAATATTTTTGGTTATTTGACTACTAACTGATCCGGAAAACGAAATATTCTAATTTTAAATACCTTACTGAATTTTAAATAAAATTAACCGAATTTCATTGGTTTGGAAAATTGATTTTCTTTTTTCCAATTTTCTGCTCACCCCTAAAAATGTTTGTTCCTTTCCTACCCTCTAGTTGCATTTCCTGTTTATCTCCAAGAAGTAACATATTATCTTGTTTGCATGAAGATCAAGCTTAGTAGATAAATGGATAAGGGACAGATTCGGCATAGATCAAAGTTACACGTCAAATTTAGACATCGACTGGGACGATGTTTCTACTGCAATCGAGACATTAACCGACCGGGATGAGTACAAAGGAATAGGGTTATTAAACTTCAACGAGCAAGAAATTGATCTGTGGAAACACTTACTACCAGACGCAGAGCACATTATACTCGCAGTGGATTATGCCTCACCCAACATCACTTGGGAATCCTTATACCCAGAATATATAGACGAAGAAGAAGAGTTCGAAGTTCCCACTTGTCCTAATTTACCAAAAGTTAAATTCCTTGGTAAACCCCGACTCGACCTTATAGCAGTGAAGCTTCCATGCGATAAGTCGAGGAATTGGTCGAGAGACATTGCTCGTTTTCACTTGCAACTTGAAGCTGCAAGAGTTGCTGCGACTGTGAAGGGGTATCATCCCGTACACGTTCTTCTTATTACCGATTGTTTTCCGACCCCAAATTTGTTTACTTGCAAAGAGATGGTTGTTAGGGAAGGCACTGCGTGGCTGTATAAACCTAGTTTGAATAAATTGAGAGAAAAGCTGAACCTTCCAGCTGGATCCTGTGAACTTGCTGTGCCTCTCAATACCAAAGGTTAGTGCTTAGATTTACATTCAACGGGTCTAGTTCAATTCATGCTTATATAGTGGCTTCATTTCCTATGAACCAGTTGTACCACACAGATGATTTAATTTTGAATGAAGTTTGACTTATTCACCGAAAAAAATATATTTAAGGAGAAGTATTAGTTCATGCAAAGAAAAATATTAGTCATGCAAAAGAAAATATCAGTTTGTAGGCTGAACAGTTTTAGCACCTTTTTAAGATACAACTAATACAATTCTTCACATGAGCTAATACTTTCGACCTTTTTTTTTATGATTCACGGAAAAATTATAGAAAAACAGTATGGTTGAATTTTGCACCAAAGATGGTTCAACTAGTAAGCGGAAGTTTCGTTCATTTTGAAAAGCGTATGGACATTTTAGGATATATAGTCATTTGAAGGATATTTTCAGACTTTTTTTAACATATTCGACGAAGTTTGGCTGATAGGTGGTTGTATCTTGCATGTTATGAGTGCAAAGTACTGGAACTCTGACGAACTACCCCGACTCTTATGCAGAAAACTGGAACTCAGGTAACGCAAGACGAGAAGCATACGCAACAATTTTACACTCAGCTCACGTGTACGTCTGCGGAGCCATTGCTGCAGCACAAAGCATCCGCATGGCAGGCTCGACTCGTGATCTTGTAATCCTTGTCGACGAAACCATCAGTGACTACCACAGGGGAGGCCTCGAGGAGGCTGGCTGGAAACTCCACACAATTCAAAGAATCAGAAACCCAAAAGCCGAACGAGACGCCTACAACGAGTGGAACTACAGCAAGTTCCGCCTCTGGCAGTTAACAGATTACGACAAAATCATATTCATCGATGCCGACCTCTTAGTTCTCAGAAACATTGATTTCCTCTTTGAGATGCCCGAGATCTCCGCGACGGGGAACAACGCGACTCTCTTCAATTCGGGAGTCATGGTCATCGAACCTTCAAACTGCACATTCGATCTCTTGATGGCTCACATCAACGAGATTGTGTCCTACAATGGCGGGGACCAGGGATACTTGAACGAGATCTTCACATGGTGGCATCGAATCCCAAAACACATGAACTTCTTGAAACACTTTTGGATTGGAGACGAAGACGAGAAGAAAGAGATAAAGACTCATCTCTTCGGAGCTGACCCTCCGGTTCTTTATGTGCTTCACTACTTGGGGTTAAAACCGTGGTTATGTTTCCGAGACTATGACTGCAACTGGAACGTTGACATACTGCAGGAATTTGCGAGCAATGTTGCTCATAGAACTTGGTGGAAAGTCCACGATGCAATGCCTGAGAATTTGCAGAAGTATTGCTTGCTTAGGTCTAAACAGAAGGCTGCGTTGGAGTGGGACCGGAGACAGGCTGAGAAAGGTAACTACAGCGACGGCCACTGGAAGGTTAAGATAGAAGACGAGAGATTAAAGACGTGCTTTGAAGACTTTTGTTTCTGGGAAAGCATGCTGTGGCATTGGGGTGAAACGAACTGGACGGATAATGGGACGACGTTGTCTCAGCCTCCGCCTTCCATTGGAACAGCTTTACTCTTGTCTCTGTAATTTTTTTAATTTTTTTTTAATCTGGGTGCATTTATGATATTTTTTACACGTGAGGTGACAATATTCTCCAAACGCTTGATACTTCATGCTTGTAGAGGTAATACTATATATAATAGAGTTGAGGTTATAAGAGTGCCTAGTAACTAGTATGGTTCTACCTACGGTTTGTAGTTTCAGCCTTTCATGTGATAACAAATTTCTTGTAGGAATTATTGAATATCTAGATAGTGTGTATGTATGTAGTTTAATCGGTTGAAACCAAGGGTGCAGAAGTCGGAAATCAGTAGGACGGATTTGGATCGCCTAGTCGATTCGGTTTTTTTTTTTTTTTTTTATCTAAATTAATTTTATTTATTATTTATCGATATCTTATAACAAAATTACACTTTAAAATTAATTAACAAATTTATTATAGAATCGCATAAATCAAAATAACAATTGAAACACCATTTTTATATCCATTATCATTTATAGAGTTTAAAAAAATTAATTTAACATAAAAAAATTAAATAAATTATGTGCTTTGGAATTTTAGAAATGACTATTGACGTACATTGTGTGTACAAGACAACTCCATCTATATTAAATTGTACACTCGTTGAACTTATTAATAGAATTAATATAAATTGATTGATTCTATAAAGTTCGAATTTTAAAATGAGATGAAATTCCTTTTAAAAAACTGATATTAACTAAATTTCGAGAGATAGAATTACAATGAATTCGATGGACTAGTTACGAAATAACGGACAACCCTAATAAGGCAAGAAATAACATAGTAGTTAGGCTTCATGACCTAACATAGAAAGATGCTACGATTTATTTTTCTGAGCATCAAGCACATTTTCCGCTGGCTTGTGAATGGCCATGCCTATGACTACACAAAGGATGGAAAGATCATTTGCTTTTTTGGACAAACTCTCAACCCTCTTTGTGAAGATATTATTTTTCTTTATTTGTTGGGATCTTGCCCTTTTATTTGTTGGGATCTTGCCCTTTTACTTGTCATGTGTTATATAAACTGGGGTTTTGTACCATCTTATATATCTAGCTAGTATGCGTGTGTCTATATATACTAGTGAATGACTATTATTATATGGTAATGCAGGTTTAATTGTTCAAATACTGAAGATTTGATTGTAATGTTGAGAATATTCAAACAATAAATTACCATATTTCTTACTAAAAATGTGGATGCTAAATTTTGATTTACTGATCCAATTAGTGTAATTTGGTTAATTTATTCAATATTGTTATACTTAGTTTTTGTTATAATTACAGATTATGAATAATGTTGAATTTTATAGAATTTGTTGTATTTTATAGGAAATAAATATAGACTTAATTATTTGTACAATCTTTAATGAATTGCATACCATATATGAAAAGACAAACTTTTATTGAAATATTTTACGGATCTAGGATCTGCAAAATATAATTCGTGTGTCAGAATGAAAACACATAACACAGAGTAAAAAGTTCGTGAATTCTGTGCGAGTCGGACCGTGTCAAATAGATATTTTGTAAAACTTCACGTAAAGATATAACAATAAAATTCGCTCTGAGATATGTATTATTATAAGGGCGAACATATGTTATTGTGAGTACATGTATGTGTTACTGTAAGGAAGGATCTGTAACATGACATGTGGGTTAGAAAAAGAAGCGCATGAACAAAGACGAAAAATTTTGCGGATCCTGTGCTGGTTGAATTGGGTCAAACAGAATTTTCTATAAAATTCGCGTAAATGCAAAATAACAGATCTCACTCCGGGATCTGTGTTACTATAAGGGCAAACATGTGTTACTGTAAGTATATATATATATATATATATATATATATATATATAACAATGTAACGACAAAACAACACTCCCTCTATTTTTATTCATTTCTCCCTCTATTTTTATCTGGGTCAACTTCTGACTTGTGACCAACTGTCTAAGTAAAAGTCCAAACCACCATATTACACCATTAAACTAGTGAAAATATAAACATGGTGATGACAAATTGGTACGTAATTAACATATTAGATTAGGTGAATGTTCTGTATATTGTTCAAAATGAATTTTTCCAAAACTAAACTTAAAAAACTCGAAATATATTATAAAGAAAATTAAAATCCAAATATTGTATAAATTACAAATATACATACACTTTAATCAATTTTATGATGGGGGAGTGACTCTCCACTACAAAGTCACAAACAAAAGAACTTTAAGATACATTGCAACTTTATTATGACTCTAAGATACAAAATTATGGTTAAAAAGTCTAAGTTACCCTTTTAATTATTTTTTGCACTTCTGACCCGTTTTCTGCACTTCTGACGCATTTTGACTTTTTATAATCTAAAATTTTAAAAGTCCAAATATTTTAAATTATTAAATTTATTAAATTATTTATTAATATACACTATTACACATTTAAGTTTGGAGAGCCCCACTTGGACAACCCTTATTTCAAACAGCTCTCCAAGCTAAACTTGGAGAGCGGTTTTATTAAAAAAAATAAAATTAGACAACGGTTTGTAACCGTTGTCCAAGAAAATCACTTAGACAGCGGTTACAAACCGCTTTGCAAGTTAACTTACACAGCGGTTCATAACCGCTGTCCAAGCGCACTCCAAGTTAAAATCCTAATTTAAACGGGTTTCAGCCACTGAACTCCCCATTTCCACCATATTTTTCGACGAAACCCTCCTCCTCCCTCTAGCCCTCCGTAGCTGCTGCCGTGTCTTGCCGCCGCCGCCGCCACCCTCCTCCCCTGCCGCCGCCGCCCTCCTCCTCTCTACAAGGTAATGCTTAAACTTTTTTTCCTTTTTGTTAATTGATTAGTTAGGGTTATAAATTTATATGTTATATATATATATATGTCTTTATGTGTATATATATATATAGACTCCTGTCGTAGAGAGTGAGAGGGAGAGAATGAGGGACTTCACTGTGGGTGCGTCTGGACGGAATTATGGTTATCCTTTGCAAACAAACTTAGACCACGAATCCACTTTGGAGACGGTGACCGTGATGGTCGCGTCCTCTACTTTTGAACCCATCAAAGTTCCCATAGTTTCTCACTTTCATCAGGGTCCTTTTGACGAATATATCGCTCGAAAGCATGTGAATGAAGTCTTGCAGGATGAGTGGTTGAGTGTGTCTAGCACAACTTTTTACCTCAGGTATATGTGTTTACTCATTCTCAGTATTTACTTCGTATATGTTGGGAAATGAATTTAATAAAGAGGATTTTGATTAGATCCCAAAACCCCTGAGTATGACATGTTCAGGATAATCTTGATAGATGAGTCAGGATTCAGTTTTAGAGTGTTCAGGATATTATCTGCACCGTGTATAGTCGGCAGATATAGAACAGGTTAGTTTCTGAAGACTCAGTAAGAAACTGAGATACTGAAGACTCAGTAGGATACTGAGAACCTGAAGACTCAGACAACCTGAAGGCTCAGAGAAACTGAAGGCTCAGAGAACCTGAAGACTCAGAGAACCTGAAGACTCAGAGAACCTGAAGACTCAGAGAAATACTGAAGGCACAAGTAATTACTAAAGAATCAGTAATGTACTGAATGCTCAGTATATCCTGAATGTTCCGAGGCACTGAAGCTGAGGAATATAGCCGTTGGAATCCAGCTAACGTGGACCAACGAGAGGAAGACAACCAGCCTGAAAAAGCTGCAGAACTTACAAAGAATAGTATGGATTTGAATGTGATTCTCTCCAACGGTAACATTCAAATCCACACTATAAATAAGAGTTCTTCCCTCATTATCGTGTGTGGATGCATAGAGATTATGCACAAAATGCTACAAAGCCAAAGAGCGTTATAGTCAAAGCATTCCCACCCTAGAACACAAGTCTGTAGATATACAAATATATTCAAAGAGTGTTCTAGAACCCAACCTAAGCAACCCACGATGTATCATAAAGCTTAGAGAGATTTTCCCAACCTTAGCATTGAGGCTAAACCATTGTAAGGGAAAATCTCACCATAGTTGGAGACAACACCAAACCCAAACCCAGTGGTGAAGTGAGGTAGTTGTTAGGCAATCCCGAGTGAGGTTGATAAGTCCCGTTGGAGTGTGAACTCGTTAAACATCTGTAGGCAATCCAGTGGAGGGTGATAAGTCCCGAGGCGAACCCGAGAGAGGGTTATAAGTCCAGTTCGAGTGTGAGCTCGGTAAATATCTATAGGCAATCCCGTGGAGGGTGATAAGTCCCGTTTGAAGGAATTTCCTAGAGAGGGAGAGTGGATGTATGGTTGTCCGAACCACTATATATTGCTGTGTTGTTTACTGCTTTATGTTTATACTTGTCATATGCATCTAGTTATAAGCAAAACACAACACATGAGCTCCAAAGTTGCAAAAATTGGAAACACTCTGCCCTCACCCCTGTTTTATATGCACCGAAATAAAACGTTTTGCTTCCGCACACGCAAAATAGGTTTTCCCACCGGGACCAACAGTATATATTTTAATTTTCTTATTGAATATTAATTAGCGTATGTTGGTTAAAGATATTTGGGTGAGAAGTATCTCTCCGCAGATGTCGAGACAGGTGCAAAGTATTCCTTCATCTCCCCCCATGTGAATTGCGTCTTTGGTGATAGTAGAGAGGGCATGGATGTGATGATTGCCCATATGTTGAATGTTAATGGGAGAGACCATCTGGTTTTTTGGCCATCAAATGTGGGGTGAGTACAATTGAACATTTCGTTAAATTTTGTATTCATATAAACATGTTGTTAATTTTAATATTCTTAATATAATATAGGAATCATTGGGTGCTGATCACCATACACATGAGTACATTAAATGTGTATTTTATGGACCCAGCTGGGGATGAATTAGTTTCAAATCGGCCCGAACTCATGAAATATGTTGAAACGTAAGTTAATTTTGAATATTCTAATTAATATAACGATTTGTTTTATTTTTAAAATTATGCATATGTAATGTACGTATTTTAATTTTTTTAATAATAATAATAATAATAGTGTGATGATGTTGTTTCGGACTCGCCTTCCGAGCTATGATGCACGGATTCTTCTAAAAATATCACAATGCAGTATCGGATTCGCACCCGCACCCTAAAAGAGGTGCGATTCTTGAATCCGCGTATCCGGATGCCACTTGGCGAATCGGTAAATTATAAAATAAAATAAATTAACGGACACACGAATCCGATACACGAATCCAGATAGATGATTAAATATGGTCATGTTATTAAGCATTAGATGTGTTACTTAATTGAACTTTATTATATAATGCAACTTACACTACAGGAAATTGCACATTTCGTGACGACAAATTTCATCATAAAATCATCATTTTTCGTCACAAAAGGTGTTTGATGACGAAATTTTTTCGTCACAAAGAACGTCACCTATAGTGCGTCATATTAGATAAATGTGACGTTATTGAAATTCGTCATATAATGTTATCTTTTGATGACGCTAAAGGTAATCATCACTATATCATTCCATCTATAGTGACAAATAAAACGTCACATTTGGCTTCAAATTTCGTCATTGAATATGGTGTTTCGTCACTAAAAGTTTATCTTTACATGACAATTTGATTTTGTCGTGACGAAATAATGATTGTCACTATTTATGTACATGTACAATGACGAAATATTTTGTCACTAATAAGTTACATTTCGTGACAAAAGTTATATTGTCACAAAATGATGGAGAAATGGTGACAAATTATTTTTGTCGGTATAATATAATATTTAGTGACGAATACGATAACCATCACTAAAAGTTTAGATACGGTGACAACATAAATTTTGTCATTTTTTCAAAATTTTCGTCAAGAAAGAATTACACAAGAGGGACAAATATTTTATTATATAGTGACAACACAATTCGTCACAAAAATGTAGGCTATAGTGACCAAATAATTTGCGTCGTTAAAAAAAAAGTGAAAATAGTGACGAAATATATTTGTCATAATAAAATGTTGTCTAGTGACGAAGATGATAATTGTCATTAAAAAAACTATGGTATAGTGACAACATATATCGTCATTACTAATTAGTATCCAGTGACAAATATTTTGCGTCGTTAAAAAAAATGTAAAAATAGTGACAAATATTTTTTGTCATAATAAAATATTGTTTAGTGACAAAGATGATAATTGTCATTAAAAAAACTATGGTATCAACATTACTAAATAATATCTAGTGACAATATTATTTTTCATCATAAAAGTAATACTTATTGTGACAATCTAGAAATAATTAAATTTATTAAAGAATTATTTGAATTTTATATATTAAATTAATAAGTGATCATACAAATATATAGCCGTGATAAATATAATAGAAAAAACATCACAACAGAACTAAATAAAAAAAAATTAATTTGCATTAAAAAAAATGCATTCAAGAAAAATTGAAAAGTAACAATATTTGTTATTATTAGATGAAATAAAAATCTAAAAGCATTATAAAATGTTCTTTGTATAACTTATTTCCATGATATTCCTTCCTCTTCGAACGACGATAATGAAATCTTCTATCCAATAGATATCTCCTATAAAAAAATGATGAAAAGTAATCAGAGTAAGTCATTTTCAAATGTTAATGTCATGTGTTAATATATCAAATGAATATAATTTTGTAGTGTATATCAAATTATCAGTAATGGATATGAATGAAAAACACAGAAGCAAAATATTGCAAATCATTGAACAGATGGCGTAGTTGCTGTGAAAGAAATACTTATACCAATATTCTCAATTATACATATAAACTGCATGTTGTTTTGGTACTAAAGCATATAAAAGAAATACAGAGAATTCAATAATGCCAAAATTGTATCACTTTTGCTATTTCATGAGATATTGAGAAGTTTTGATAGAAATAGATTAAAACTTCCTTTACAAGCCCCTCTCTATCAAATATCACAGGTACGAACCTCAGAACCACATTAAAAGAGGTAATTCCAGTACTCCAAACATTTAAAAAGATTGTAGATAACTTTAAATGAAGCAATAACAGCCTTCAGTAAATCAAATATAGATTCATGCTTTGGTCATAATAATCCACATATCAGGGTACCTTTATTAAACATTCAGTTTTTGCCTCAATTACTGTATTTGAATGACTGCAAGTGAGGCATGTAAGCCCAAATTATTACAGAATTTTCTTAATAGAAATGACATGTAAAATAAAGCATTTCTAACTAAATTCGGGAAAGGAACATACTACAGAATATTTGATAAAACAAAGAAAGATACAACTTGTCACAATAATCTGATTTGAATCCATATTAATTCACAATTTTGAGGAAGATTGAAAATCTCTATGATTTACTAACCACCAGACAAATAAAGAAGGTCAAAACTCAGTTTCTGTTTTCATCTTTCCATATATTAAAATGTTATCTTACTTGGAGTACAATTAGCTCTAATAAATAACTTATCCATTCTGAGAGTCAGTGAGCAGCAAGACAAATGTATTAACCATAGAATGAAAGTCATTAACATTCATGAATATGCCCATAAATTATCGTTCAACATAAGCTCCGAGAAACTTAATTAAGTACCTCATTTCCCCCCAAAACTAGAAGTAAATCAAATAAATTGAAAACTTTTCACCTAACATAGTACAAAGAAGTTCATGTATACAACCACTAGCTGGAGGTCCCTAAAATCGTATTGCTTCTAGTTCACTTTGTCTAGTTTTGTATTAGCTCTGCAACCCTACCTGTATGTGCAACTATAATGTAAATCTAGATGTAATTTTTTTGTTGTTGTTTAATTTCTAGGAGTTATACGATTCGCCTTGAATACTTGACTATGATCCCACATTTTTTTAATTGTATAAGATGGTATATCTTTACTGTGTCAGTTTTAGGAAAAAACTCAACAAAATTTTGGAAATGTTTTGTGATGCTTGAAGGGATTTGAATCTGTTAATGTGAGTCACAATAACATCTCACTGTTATCTAAGTAGGGATGCCATAATGTTAACTATAGAACTTAAATTATAACATGAAGGAAGCAGATAAGCAATGCAAAGTATCACATACACAAGTTTGGGGTGAAGGCATACACATTATATAAATAGATATAGAAGAATAGAAGCTAACCTTTATCATTCCATCTCTTCATCGTTGAACATAGCCATTAGTTTGTCGAGAGCTGCACCTTGCTTGGAGAGTTGTGCTGTGAAATTTGCATTTTGCGTAGCAAGCTCGTCTTTCAAATCAGTTACTTGTGTTTGAAGTTCTTCCACATTAGCTTTAGACTCCTGCAACTCTTCCATTGTTTCTTCTAGCTCATCTTTATATTCACTAGAGGTATCATACAACGAGCTGCGTTTACTTGGAGGCGGTGGACCGTAACCAAAACCCTTTCTATATCCTGACCTATGACCCAACACTTCAAGGACTATCTCTTCTTCAGTCTTCTCAATTCCAAGCTCAATATACTCGTCTCTTTTTTTTTATCATCATTTCCTGATAATAAAGAATAAAATAGAAGTAAATTAACACCAAAATTTATAACATAACTAAATATCATAAATATGTCTACACAACTTACCCAATTCGCCTTCGCCTCATTTGATTTCCATCCATGTTTCTTTGTACTGTGAGTATCCTCGTACAAGTGAATTAAATCGCATGGTTCTCCTGTAACTTTCAAGATTAGACTATGAAAAAAAAAATGATTACTCACGATCTAAAACTCTTCAGTTACTCCCCTGATCTAATCCAAACACAGATTTTAATTAAAAAAATAAGGTGCTATGTCATTTCTAGTGAGTAATTAAAAGACAACGGAAGAATAAGGAAAACGGGCATCAACATCTTCAATTACTAATCTAATGGGGAACATAAATTGTCTTGCTGATAAGACATTAATAAATATCAGCAAAAGCTTAACAAGATCAACCGAAACCCATTTTGTAAATTAAACATGTTGACCTTACACTGAATAAGATTATAAGCTATGGTTGCTACTATGTATAATATTCAACATTACAAGCAATGAAACATGATTTGACTTAAGCATACATGAAAACAATATCAAAGGTGTTGGGATGGATCTGCCACACATTTAAGGTTGCATATTCCTCTAAAACTGTAATGTTATACTTCTAAGGAATGCCACATGGAAGCATTAGATTGTTTACTATTTAAAATTAATTGTTTCTACATAACTCCATTCCCCTCCCCTCTGTTTATGTCTGTATTATATCTTTTGCAAGAATAGTATAACTTAATTAGTAAGGAAATATCAAGACATGATGAAATTTTAAACCTAACATATAAGTGCATAATTATATACTCACAATTTCATGCGATCGAACCGTAAAATCTTTTCTTCCAACAACATGTTTGCATTTTAATTTCTGGCGGTTCTTTTGATTCACCTCACTACGATGCTACAAGAGAATTAGAATTGTAAAATTATAAATTAGAATTTGACACTGAAAAATCATAGCCATTATGAATTTATAGCATTATTACCTTGAATTCCGGTGATACGAAATGATCACACAATTCTTTCCAGTTTTCAGCGTCGAGACCAAACTCTGACTTGTTATTCTTTGCCTCTTTCAAAGTTGCATACTTAAGGAAGTGCTGATGCAAATAATAACGCTTTTGTCGAGAAGTGATTTTCATCCGTTGGATCACACTCCGTTTCACGCCCTGTTTATCCATATTCACATCCATGTGCATCTACAAACTCACATAAAAACATGCACATTAGATTACATGAAGTGTTAAAAAAATATATACAACACATTAATTTTTGTAACCCACACCTGGAGGTGGTCAAAACCTGGAGACAATCCATTGCCCTCGTCCACATCTTTCAACTTTTTGGGTACAGGGATAACATCCCGCATTACTAAACTAATTTGAGTAGCAAATTTTCTTTGACTTCGTCGCATTAATAGAGTCCGCCTACAGATGCATCCACGTTAATCTTCATCTTCCCATTAGTATTAAAATACCTCAATAATCCCTTTCCATTGTTTTTTTTGACTCGTATTTTTTTTTTGGAACCAACAGCTACACGTTAATAATAAACGTAAGTTACAATATATAATTTTATGTACATAACTATGAAATTTTAGATACTAAAGAACACGTAAGAACACCTAAAAATAATTTTACCTGTGGTTGCATCAGCATCTTCACTTGATGCTGATGCTGATTGCTCTCCGCGGATGGCATTGGAGAGGTTTCATCTTCGGGTATTTCAGAAGACTGAGGTGCTAACTTTGACAAAGTGGGTTGGCTTCTTGTGTTCAGATCCTTTGCATTTGCACCCCCTTTAGATTTTTGAGTTAGTGTATCATTTTGACCTCCTATCTCTTTTTCCCTATTAAGTTGTCCCTTAAGAGCTGTAATAGAAACGAAATTGCGTCTTCGTTTCAAGTTTGATGGACCGCCGGAAGCCATGAGAAAAATCTGAAAGAACAAAACAATGACAATATCACAAAATTTAATGATATTGCAATCTTGGATTAGCAAAATGAGAAATGAATATCAACCATATATTTCTTATCCATTATTCCAAAACTAACTTGATTGGAAGGTCAACAATTGTCATCAATTTCAACCATTGTTCTGAGATCTCATTTATAGGAAAAGTATTAGTTATTTTACTATGAAGAGTGAAAATTTAGCCAAAATACAAGCCATCAAGGTCAACTTAAGTATGAAATTACTATTATCTTGGTAGTATTAGTTGGTCTATTTAAAAGTATTAGTTATTTTACTATGAAGTATTAGCAATTAATTCACCCATACAACAATGAATTCACCCATATGTAATCTATTAAGCAAAACACACACTGTAGCACCGAAATCACCGTAATAAAACCCAAAAATAGTTATTGTACTCCAAAATCATCAAAGCACCGAAATCAATAAATAGATACACAATTGAAGAATTACCCTAAAACGATTGACGAGAAGAGATAATTGAAGAGAATCGTCGTTGATCCACAAAATTGAGGTGCCCGGATTGCAAATTCCCAATTGAAAAAACACGCAATTGAAGAAGAGGAAGTCGCCGGTTTGTCGAGAATTGGAGCGCCGGTTTGTCGAGAACTGGAGCGAAGGTTTCTTATGGAGATCGAATTGGAGCGAAGGTTTGGAGCGATTTAACGGAGATAATTGGAGCACCGGTTTGGAGCGAAATAATGGAGAGAAGCGAGAGACCGGTGTTATTATAATAATGGAGAGAATTGAGACGTGTTTATTATATATTGAAAGTTGTTAGAGAACCCATTTTATTCGCTCATTATTTAAGTAATGTGTATCAATTCCCTAATTTTCCTAATTCCACTTCTCTATTCAAATGAAATTTAACCGTATGCATTTTTGGCTCTCAAATTTCATAAGTCAAAATTTTTAATTTGATATATATGGTGATTTATGTAAATGAATTTTTATTTTAAAATAGTATATAGCTTAAAAATTTTAAAAACCCGCTTAAAAGTTTTTTTTCCTCTTAAATTGCATTAGTTCATAATAATTAATGGGGTTAATACCTTATATAATGAATTTTGAGTGTATGATATATGTAATTTATTTTATTAAAATATGTAATAAAATGTAATATATTTATGCAAAAAATGTGTTATTTATTTTTTAATGACACAAGTTACATTTTTTAGTGTACATATGTTGAATGTTTCAATAAAACTAGTAGCATGTTAAAGATGTACTTGAACTGCATAATGTACTCTTGAATATTTCAACGAAACTCATTTTATTCGAGTTGAATCGAGTAGGCGTTCTTCAAACTTGTTTGAAAATTATTGAGCTTTTGATGGTCCCGGTGGAAAACCCATTTTGCGCGTGCGGAAGCGAAAACATTATGTTCGATGCATATAAAACAGGGGTGAGAGCAGAGTGCTCCAATTTTTGCACCTTTTTTTTTTAACTTTGGAGCTCATGTGTTGTGTTTTGCTTATAACTAGATGCATATGACAAGTATAAACATAAAGCAGTAAACAACACAGCAATATATAGTGGTTCGGACAACCAGTCCTACATCCACTCTCTCCTCTAGGGAAATTCCTTCAAACAGGACTTATCACCCTCCACGGGATTGCTAATAGATATTTAATGAGCTCACTTTCGAATCGGACTTATAACCCTCTCGGGTTCGCCTCGGGACTTATCACCCTCCACGGGATTGCCTACAGATGTTTAACGAGTTCACACTCCAACGGGACTTATCACCCTCACTCGGGATTGCCTAACAACTACCTCACTTCACCACTGGGTTTGGGTTTGGTGTTGTCTCCAACTATGGTGAGATTTTCCCTTACAATGGTTTAGCCTCAATGTTAAGGTTGGGAAAGTCTCTCTAAGCTTAAGATACATCGTGGGTTTGCTTAGGTTGGGTTCTAGAACACTCTTTGAATATATTTGTATATCTATAGACTTGTGTTCAGGGTGGGAAAACTTAACTCTCTTTGGCTCTGTAGCATCGTTGCTATCTTCTCATTTTAAGCTTTTCACTTCCACACCGATAATGAAGGAAGAACTTGTATTTATAGTGTGGATTTGAATATTACAGATTGGAGAATCACATTCAAATCCATACTTATTCTCTGTGGGATTCTTTGACTTTTCAGTGGTTGTCTTCCTCTCATTGGTCCACGTCAATTTGATTCAGCGGCTATATTCCTCAGATTCCTCGCCTTGGAACCATTAAGGGATCTCACGAGCCTCGGTGTCTTGAGAGACATACCGAGTCTTGATTCTTCATCGAACGCCCGGATCTACTCCCGAGCCCAGTGCATGCGAGCCTTGAGTGCATCGAGCCTTGGTCTATCACGAGCCTTGGTGACTTCTCTTGGCCGGACCTTATCGTCGGGCATCTTTGACACTCAGGTGACCGAGTTCGAGTTCCTTCGAGACATCGACCTTGAGTTACTTTAACTAGGCTATCGATTTCTTCTTTGCACGATCGTCATTTCATTGTCGGATCAACATATCTTCGAGATCAACAACTCGGGATAGCATCAGTCGAGTTCATTTGGTTTAGCATGCTCGGTTTACTTCATCGATCTCAATCCGCGTCGATCTTGATCATCTGCTCATCTTCATATCGATCTCGATCACGTCGATCTCGATCCGGTCTCATCCGCTCCTCTTCCCCGCAGCTAACCTTCTCTTCGATCTTCTATCGGTTTTTTACGTCGACATGCGCTCTTCGATCACCATATCATTTCATTGTTCTCGATCATCGATCGGTCAATGCAGTCATCGATCTTACGATCGGTGGCCGTTTTCTTCTCTTACGATTTTGCCAAATTTCATCGGTTGACTCGGAACTCATCTAACTCCCGATCTCGATCATTCGTCTCTGACCCTAAATTCGATCTTGATCGATCACGCCCCGATTAAAGTGAGTTCCCCCTCAATTTGTTCTCTCGTTCCCCCTCAACTTTGTTATCATAAATCAACTTCAATAATCTGAGTTGATAATGTTTTGGCATAATTCATCAAAATTAAAATATCCCAACAATTTCCCCCTTTTTGATAATGACGCCAAAACATTAAAATATATGCATTTTTAAAGAAACGGGTTTTCTTTTAAAAGATCAGTTCAGGTGGTTACTTAGAAATCAGTGAACCATTTGAACACCTGCTCTGATACCAATTGATGGTATCAGATCAGAGACGGGTTTTTTTTAAAAATGGATCAGCTCAGGCGATCACTTTGAAAATAGCGATCTGTTGAACTCCCCGCTCTGATACCAATTGATGGTATCAGATCAGAGACGGGTTTTTTTAAAAAATGGATCAGCTCAGGCGATCACTTTGAAAATAGCGATCTGTTGAACTCCCCGCTCTGATACCAATTGATGGTCCCGGTGGAAAACCCATTTTGCGCGTGCGGAAGCGAAAACATTATGTTCGATGCATATAAAACAGGGGTGAGAGCAGAGTGCTCCAATTTTTGCACCTTTTTTTTTTAACTTTGGAGCTCATGTGTTGTGTTTTGCTTATAACTAGATGCATATGACAAGTATAAACATAAAGCAGTAAACAACACAGCAATATATAGTGGTTCGGACAACCAGTCCTATATCCACTCTCCCTCTCTAGGGAAATTCCTTCAAACGGGACTTATCACCCTCCACGGGATTGCCAATAGATATTTACCGAGCTCACACTCGAACTGGACTTATAACCCTCTCTCGGGTTCGCCTCGGGACTTATCACCCTCCACGGGATTGCCTACAGATGTTTAACGAGTTCACACTCCAACGGGACTTATCACCCTCACTCGGGATTGCCTAACAACTACCTCACTTCACCACTGGGTTTGGGTTTGGTGTTGTCTCCAACTATGGTGAGATTTTCCCTTACAATGGTTTTAGCCTCAATCTTTGGGTTGGGAAAAATCTCTCTAGCTTAAGATACATCGTGGGTTGCTTAGGTTGGGTTCTAGAACACTCTTTGAATATATTTGTATATCTATAGACTTGTGTTCTAGGGTGGGAAAGCTTAACTCTCTTTGGCTCAGAGCATCGTTCTTTATCTTCTCATTTTCGCTTTTCACTTCCACACCGATAATGAAGGAAGAACTTGTATTTATAGTGTGGATTTGAATGTTACCGTTGGAGAGAATCACATTCAAATCCATACTATTCTCATGGGATTCTGCGAACTTTTCCAGGCTGGTTGTCTTCCTCTCATTGGTCCACGTCACCGATGATTCGGCTATATTCCTCGATTCCTCGCCTTGGAACCATTCGGGATCTCTCGAGCCTCGGTGTCTTCAGAGACATCTTGAGTCTTGAGTTCTTCATCGAACCTTCCCGGATCTATCCGAGCCGAAACCAGTGCATCGAGCCTTCAGTGCGTCGAGCCTTGGTCTATCGAGCCTTGGTGACTTCTCTTGCCGGACCTTATGCGATCGGGCATCTTGACCTCTGTTGGCGGGTTCGATTCTCTGGTCGGACATCGACCTTCGAGTTACTTCTTTCGGGCTATCGATTTCTTCTTTGCTGATCGGTCATTTCGGTGATCGGATCAACTGCCTATCTTCGGATCAACCTTTCGAGGATAGCATCGGTCGTTCATTTGGTTTAGCATATCGGTTTAGCATCGATCTCAATCACGTCGATCTTGATCATCTGCGCATCTTCATGCTCGATCTCGATCCGCGTCGATCTCGTCGATCTCATCATCTTTCCTCTTACGATCTGCAGCCTTCTCTTACGATCTTACAGTCGGTTTTCTTTACGATCGGCTTATGCGCTCTTGATCACCATATCATTTCGGCTATTAACCCGATCATCGTCAGTGCATTTACAATCATCGATCTTATCGGTGGCTTAGCTTTTCTTCTCTTACGATTTTGCCTGACTCATCGGTTGACTCGGAACTCATCTAACTCATCCGATCTCGATCATTCTCGTCTGCTGACCTCGTCGATCTCGATCGATCTACGTCCGATTCCGTGAGTTCCCCCTCAATTTGTTCTCTCGTTTCTCCTCAACTTTGTTATCCGTAGAATCGGCTTCAATAATCTGAGTTGATAATGTTTTGGCATAATTCATCAAAATTAAAATAACCCAACAATTTCCCCCTTTTTGATAATGACGCCAAAACATTAAAATATATGCATTTTTAAAGAAACGGGTTTTCTTTTAAAAGATCAGTTCAGGTGGTTACTTAGAAATCAGTGAACCATTTGAACACCGCTTTCCGATACCAATTGATGGTATCGGATCGAGACGGGTTTTTTTAAAATGGATCATTTCGGTGATCACTTTGAAAATAGCGATCTGTTGAACTCCGGCCTCGATACCAATTGATGGTATCGGATCAGAGACGGGTTTTTTTAAAAAATGGATCATTTCAAAGCGATCACTTTGAAAAATAGCGATCTATTGAACTCCCCGCCTCGATACCAATTGATGGTCCCGTGGAAAACCTATTTTTTATGCGTCAAGGAAGCGAAAACATTATGTTCGATGCATATAAAAAGCGGGGTGAGAGCAGAGTGCTCCAATTTTTGCACCTTTTTTTTTAACTTTGGAGCTCATGTGTTGTGTTTTGCTTATAACTAGATGCATATGACAAGTATAAACATAAAGCAAGAAACAACACAAACAATATATAGTGGTTAGGACAACCGGTCCTACATCCCTCTCTCCTCTCTAGGAAATTCCTTCAAACGGGACTTATCACCCTCCACGGGATTGCTAATAGATATTTACCGAGCTCACACTGAATGGACTTATAACCCCTCTCGGGTTAGCCTCGGGACTTATCACCCTCCACGGGATTGCCTCTGAGATGTTTAACGAGTTCACACTCCAACGGGACTTATCACCCTCACTCGGGATTGCTTTAACAACTACCTCATTTCACCACTGGGTTTGGGTTTGGTGTTGTCTCCAACTATGGTGAGATTTTCCCTTACAATGGTTTAGCCTCAATGCTAAGGTTGGGAAAATCTCTCTAAGCTTAAGATACATCGTGGGTTGCTTAGGTTGGGTTCTAGAACACTCTTTGAATATATTTGTATATCTATAGACTTGTGTTCTAGGGTGGGAAAGCTTAACTCTCTTTGGCTCTGCAAAGCATCGTTCTTTATCTTCTCATTTTCGCTTTTCACTTCCACACCGATAATGAAGGAAGAACTTGTATTTATAGTGTGGATTTGAATATTACCGTTGGAGAGAATCACATTCAAATCCATACTATTCTCTCAGAGGTTCTGCGAACTTTTCCAGTCGGGTTGTCTTCCTCTCATTGGTCCACGCCGGTGATTCAACGGCTATATTCCTCGATTCGCCTTGGAACCATTCGGGATCTACGAGCCTCGGTGTCTTCGAGAGACATAACGAGTCTTGATTCTTCATCTGAACCTTGGATCTATCTGAGCCTTGATGCATGCGAGCCTTGAGTGCAATCGAGCCTTGAGTCTATCGAGCCTTGGTGACTTCTCTTGGCCGGAATTGTATCGTCGAGGCTTATCACGGCGCTCGAGTGGCCCGGATTGAGTTCTCTGGTCGAGACATCGGTAGCCGAGGTTACTTTAACTTTCGGCTATCGATTTCTTCTTTGCTGATCGTATTTCTCGGTCGGATCAACATATCTTGAGATCAACGTCTCGGGGATAACATCGGTCGATTCATTGGGTTTAGCATATCGGTTTAGCACATCAGTCTCAATCACGTCATCTTGATCATCGCACATCTTCATATCGATCTCGATCACGTCGATCTCGTCGGTCTCATCTAACTCCTCTTCGTCTGCAACCTTCTCTTACGATCTTACAATCGGTTTCTTTCGTCGGCTTATACCGCTCTTTGATCACCCATATCGGCTAAATACATTCTTACGATCATCGTCGGTGCATTAGTCATCGGGTCATCGATCTTCGATCGGTGGCTTAGCTTTTCTTCTCTTACGATTTTGCACAGCTCATCGGTTGACTCGGAACTCATCTAACTTCATCGATCTCGATCATTCTCGTCTATGACCTAAATCGATCTCTCGATCTACCACGCCGATTCAGTGAGTTCCCCCTCAATTTGTTCTCGTTCCCCCTCAACTTCATTATCCGTAAATCGGCTTCAATAATCTGAGTTGATAATGTTTTGGCATAATTCATCAAAATTAAAATATCAACAATTTCCTTTTTGATAATGGCGCCAAAACATTAAAATATATGCATTTTTTAAAAGCGGGTTTTCTTTTAAAAGATCGATTCAGTGGTTACTTAGAAATCAGTGAACCATTTGAACACCTGCTCTGATACCAATTGATGGTATCGGATCGAGACGGGTTTTTTAAAATGGATCATTTCAAAGCGATCACTTTGAAAATAGCGATCTGTTGAACTCCCCGCTCTGATACCAATTGATGGTATCAGATCAGAGACGGGTTTTTTTAAAAAATGGATCAGCTCAGGCGATCACTTTGAAAATAGCGATCTGTTGAACTCCCCGCTCTGATACCAATTGATGGTCGGTGGAAAACCCATTTTCGCGGCGAATGGAAAAAAAACATTATGTTCGGATGCATATAAAGCGGGGGTGAGAGCAGAGTGCTCCAATTTTTGCACCTTTTTTTTTTAACTTTGGAGCTCATGTGTTGTGTTTTGCTTATAACTAGATGCATATGACAAGTATAAACATAAAGCAGTAAACAACACAGCAATATATAGTGGTTCGGACAACCAGTCCTACATCCACTCTCCCTCTCTAGGGAAATTCCTTCAAACGGGACTTATCACCCTCCACGGGATTGCCAATAGATATTTACCGAGCTCACACTCGAATGGACTTATACCCCCTCTCGGTTCGCCTCGGGACTTATCACCCTCCACGGATTGCCCCTCACGGATGTTTAACGAGTTCACACTCCAATGGGACTTATCACCCTCACTCGGGATTGCCTAACAACTACCTCACTTCACCACTGGGTTTGGGTTTGGTGTTGTCTCCAACTATGGTGAGATTTTCCCTTACAATGGTTTAGCCTCAATGCTAAGGTTGGGAAAATCTCTCTAAGCTTAAGATACATCGTGGGTTGCTTAGGTTGGGTTCTAGAACACTCTTTGAATATATTTGTATATCTATAGACTTGTGTTCTAGGGTGGGAAAGCTTAACTCTCTTTGGCTCATTAGCATCGTTGCTATCTTCTCATTTTCGCTTTTCACTTCCACACCTGATAATGAAGGAAGAACTAGTATTTATAGTGTGGATTTGAATGTTACCGTTGGAGAGAATCACATTCAAATCCATACTATTCTCTGTGGAGGTTCTGCAGCTTTTTCCAGCTGGTTGTCTTCCTCTCATTGGTCCACGCCACCGATTCAATTCGGCTATATTCCTCGATTCCTCGCCTTGGAACCATTCGGGATCTCACGAGCCTCGATGTCTTCAGAGACATCTCTTGAGTCTTGATTCTTCATCCTGAACCTTCAGATCTATTCGAGCCTTTCAGTCATCTCGAGCCTTTTGTGTCGGTTCGAGCCTTGAGTCTGTACGAGCGCCCAGTCTATCCCAGGCCTTGGTGACGGCTTCTTTGGCGGACGCCCACGATCGAAGCATCTGACACTCAGTGGCCCGGTCCCATTCTTCGAATAGACATCGACCTTCAGTTACTTCTTTCGGTATCGATTTCTTCTTTCTTTTGATCGATCATTTCCAACATCGATCAACATATCTTCGGATCAACAACTCGGGATAAGATCAAAGTCGATTCATTTGGTTTTAGCATATCGAGTTTACTTTATCCGATCTCAATCCGCGTCGATCTTGATCATCCGCACATCTTCATATCTGATCTCGATCCGCGTCGATCTCGTCGATCTCAAATACGCTCTCTTACGTCGCAACCTTCTTCCGATCTTCTAGTGGGTTTTTTCGATCTTTGTCCGCTCTTCCGATCACCATATCGACTCATTTCTTCTTCCGATCATCCGATCAGTTCATTACAGTCATCGATCTTCCGATCACCGGCTTAGCTTTTCTTCTCTTCCGATTTTTCCTGCTCATCGGTTGACGGAACTCATCTAACTCATCCGATCTCGATCATTCTCGTCATAACCTCGTTCGATCTCGATCGATCTACGTCGATTCCGTGAGTTCCCCTCAATTTGTTCTCTCGTTCCCCTCAACCAAGTTATCAGTAAATCGGCTTCAATAATCTGAGTTGATAATGTTTTGGCATAATTCATCAAAATTAAAATATCCCAACAATTTCCCCTTTTTGATAATGGCGCTTAAAATATTAAAATATATGCATTTTTAAAGAAACGGGTTTTCTTTTAAAAGATCAGTTCAGGTGGTTACTTAGAAATCAGTGAACCATTTGAACACCTGCTCTGATACCAATTGATGGTATCATATCAGAGATGGGTTTTTTTTAAAAATGGATCAGCTCAGGCGATCACTTTGAAAATAACGATCTGTTGAACTCCCCGCTCTGATACCAATTGATGGTATCAGATCAGAGACGGGTTTTTTTAAAAAATGGATCAGCTCAGGCGATCACTTTGAAAATAGCGATCTGTTGAACTCCCCGCTCTGATACCAATTGATGGTCCCGGTGGAAAACCCATTTTGCGCGTGCGGAAGCGAAAACATTATGTTCGATGCATATAAAACAGGGGTGAGAGCAGAGTGCTCCAATTTTTGCACCTTTTTTTTTTTAACTTTGGAGCTCATGTGTTGTGTTTTGCTTATAACTAGATGCATATGACAAGTATAAACATAAAGCAGTAAACAACACAGCAATATATAGTGGTTCGGACAACCAGTCCTACATCCACTCTCCCTCTCTATGGAAATTCCTTGAAACGGGACTTATCACCCTCCACGGGATTGCCAATAGATATTTACCGAGCTCACACTCGAACTGGACTTATAACCCTCTCTCGGGTTCGCCTCGGGACTTATCACCCTCCACGGGATTGCCTACAGATGTTTAACGAGTTCACACTCCAACGGGACTTATCACCCTCACTCGGGATTGCCTAACAACTACCTCACTTCACCACTGGGTTTGGGTTTGGTGTTGTCTCCAACTATGGTGAGATTTTCCCTTACAATGGTTTAGCCTCAATGCTAAGGTTGGGAAAATCTCTCTAAGCTTAAGATACATCGTGGGTTGCTTAGGTTGGGTTCTAGAACACTCTTTGAATATATTTGTATATCTATAGACTTGTGTTCTAGGGTGGGAAAGCTTAACTCTCTTTGGCTCTGTAGCATCGTTGCTATCTTCTCATTTTCGCTTTTCACTTCCACACCTGATAATGAAGGAAGAACTTGTATTTATAGTGTGGATTTGAATGTTACCGTTGGAGAGAATCACATTCAAATCCATACTATTCTCTCAGAGGTTCCGCAGCCTTTTCCAGTCGGGTTGTCTTCCTCTCATTGGTCCACGTCCCGATTGATTCGGCTATATTCCTCGATTCCCTCGCCTTGGAACCATTCGGGATCTTGAGCCTCGGTGTCTTGAGAGACATCTTGAGTCTTGATTCTTCATCCGAACCTTCAGATCTATCTGAGCCTTCAGTCCGTACGAGCCAGTGCAATCCGAGCCTTGATCTGTCTGAGCCTTGGTCTATCGAGCCTTGGTGACTTCTCTTATTGGACCTTATGCGATCAGGTATCTCGACACTCAGCCAGAGTTCAGTTCTCTGATTCGGACATCGACCTTCGGGTTACTTTTAACTTCGGCTATCGATTTCTTCTTTGTTCGATCCGATCGTCGGCTCGTGATCGAGAT
Source organism: Stenogyne calaminthoides (assembly GCA_037126765.1). NCBI lineage: Eukaryota > Viridiplantae > Streptophyta > Magnoliopsida > Lamiales > Lamiaceae > Stenogyne > Stenogyne calaminthoides. The sequence goes on from JBBCBC010000034.1 coordinate 13,669,401, forward strand.
CAACATATCTTCAGATCAACAACTCGGGATAGCATCAGTCAGTTCATTTGGGTTTAGATATCGGTTTAGCTTTCATCGATCTCAATCACGTCCGATCTTGATCATCTGACATCTTCATATCCGATCTCGATCACGTCGATCTCGTCGGTCTCATCTACTCCTCTTACGATCCGCAACCTTCTCTTACGATCTTCTAGTCGGTTTCTTTTACGATCGCTTTTGTCGCTCTTACGATCACCATATCGGCTGATTTTCTTCCGATCATCGATCAGTTCAATTCCGTCATCCGATCTTACGATCGGTGGCTTAGCTTTTCTCTTCCGATTTTGCACTCTTTCGGTTGACTCGGAACTCATCTAATTCATCCGATCTCGATCATTCTAAATCGTGACCTCGTCGATCTCGTCGATTTACGTCCCCGATTCCGTGAGTTCCCCTCAATTTGTTCTCTCGTTCCCCCTCAACCTGTTATCTGTAAATCAGCTTCAATAATACAGGTTGATAATGTTTTGGCATAATTCATCAAAATTAAAATATCCCAACAACTTTGTACATCATGCTTGAGCTTGTTTGATAATGCGTTTGGTGATTATGGGAAAAATATTTTTTAGTAGAAGTTGATAAAAGTTTTTTAAAAAAATAAAAAAGAACTTGATACCAAAAAAAAATAATATTAAAAAAATGGTGTATAAGCTACCGAAAGCACATGCATATAGCTCTTGAGAGCTCGTTTAATCTAATAAAAGAGAAATAAAACACTTTAAATTGCTTCTGCACACATGTAGGTCCCGAACGGGTTTCGTGAGGGCAGAAGTCTAGAGGGGAGGGATGAATAGACTTCTGAAAACTTTTTCGTGTAGATCAGGAGTGATTGCAGTTTGCCTGATCAGAGTGCAAGTGAATCAGTTTAGACTGATATTCAATCTTTCTGAGCGCCTGAGGGCAGATCAGTTAGATATCTGTCAGTTTGACTGATAGTGCGGAAGCTTGTTAATACCCGTGTGAAAAACCAGTTTTATCAAATCAGATGCTCAAGTCAGTTTTCAATCGGCTGACTAAGCTGTCAACTTGATCAGATCAGTTGCTTGGTGCAGACTGATATTAACTCAGAATATGTATGCAATTTTAAGCTCAGTTGTGTGTAATAGTGTAAAGCAATAAAGAGCAAGTAAATGAACACAAGATTTTTATAGTGGTTCAGACAATCGGTCCTACGTCCACTCTTCCCTTATCACAAGGGGCACCAACTAAACCAACTTAACCGACTGGACTTAGTTTAATGTGTTAGTCCAACACCAAACAGATGTTTATCGAGTTCACACTCAACCGATCCCATAAATCAGAATTAGAATCCCTAGTCTGAAATCTTGCAAAACAAACTTAACCTAACTTTGAGTTTGGGTAAAGATTTGTTGTGGTTCCAACTGGAAATCTATCCTAGTGTTTATGTAGCCAAATGCTAGAGGATATGATTTCTATGCTACGAACAATGGGAAGAACACTTTAAGAATAATCTTCAAATTTGGTGTTCTTCGAGCGGAAGTTCTACTATATTTGAGCTTCTTGATAATTTTTGTTCTTCCGTCCGTGTTCCGCTCTGAAAAGCAATCCCATTTTATAGACCACTAATTCAAATAGTCGTTGGAGAGCAATTTGAATTTCGGGCTATATTTGGTAGGTTTGTAGAATTTGATGTGACGTGCTTCGAATATCGGCGTGGCCGAAGGCATGATTAGCGTCGTTTGTGTCCGTAGCGTCGAATCCCGCATTGTCAGCTCTTTTTGTGCACGTGTCGCTCTCTCATTGGCTTCACGAATACGACACTTCAGTCTTTGTCTAATTGACGTTTGATATTCTCTTCTAGAAGATTCGCATGGTCTGGTGTACCATTTTGGTTGACACCAGGTGTGAGCTGACCTGATCAGATAACTGATCATCCTACCTGATAGAGTCTTCTGATGCAGATTGTCTTAGCACAATTTGCAGACTGGGCTGATGTAGGTCTTCTGGTCTTCTTGATCTTCTGTAAGTCTTCTGATCTTCAGGTTACTCTGAGTCTTCAGGCTTATCTGAGTCTTCAGGTTTATCTGAGTCTTCAGTTTTATTTGAGTCTTCAGGTTTATCTGAGTCTTCAGGTTTATCTGAGTCTTCAGGCTTATCTGAGACTTCAGGCTTATCTGAGTCTCAGTGTCTTCTGTCTTCACCCGATCATCTGACTTCTTGTCTTCTGACTTGTCTTAGTCTTCTGATCATCTGACCTCTTGTCTTCTGACTTGTCTTAGTCTTATGATCATCTGACCTTATCTGATCATCTGATAATTTGACCTGACCTATACATATTGAGTTCCCCCTCAATATGTGACCTATCTTTTACATCAACTACCTATACATTTCACCTGGTCATCTTAATCTGATTCTAAGTTATCAGTCAGATAACAGATCTAACTGGTCCTACTACAACCTGTTTTGGAACTTCCATCAAAACTAAATACAAATTTCCCAACAATTTCCCCATTTTTGATGGAACCAAAACACTTAATCAGAAAACAGATAACATGAGTAGAAATGCAGATAATGTAAAACAATACTTTCTTCAGAAGACAATGAGATGTTGTCTTAGAATCAGAGAGATAGAATATTTCATTCGGATAGGTGTGTGCATTACAAAATACATAAAAACGTATCTATCATCTGATTCCAAGTTGTCTTCCTCAGCAGTACTTGAACCTCTGAAGTTCTTTGGGGATACCAAACATCTTGTACATCCTTTGCATCAGCTTGTCCAGATCTTTTCTTCTATGGATCCCTCATTTGTCAGCAAATCCATAGTAGGCATCCTTGAATTTGACATCATCTAGATTGTTGTCTGGACGCAAAGGTGGAAGGAGTTGTTCAAAGGGAGGAGCTTCAGGTATCAGTGACATGATCTTCCCTTCCTTCATCACCGTCTGGTAGAAGTCAAGGTACTTCATTTCTAACCGATTCGAAATTCATCATCATTTTTTCATGCGGTCTTGATGAATCGAAATCATTTCCGTGAAGTACCGCCACACAACCATTACGCTTCCTCGATCCGATCCCATTGCGAAGCAGATCTGGCAGCACGAGGATGTCTTTAACAGGTGCCGAAAGGCTTTCTCTTCCCAAGAAATCTCCTCAGTGCGGCTTCATTCTTCCTCTTCCTTCGGATGTATGCGATGTTTAGTCCTTAGCCTCTGCTAACTTCCGCTTCTTGATGGCAGCCTCTCTTATTCTCTGTCGGTTTTGCTCTTGAAATTGTTCAGAGACATCGGCTTTTAGTAGAGGATAATTGCCCTTATCTCCGAACTTCAAAGAAGAGCTTTCACCATCTTGCCTTTTGCCTTTCTTTCTCTTGAGTTTGCTCAGTTCATCTCGTTAAATCTTCTTCTTCGCTAATTTCTTAGCGAGTTCAAGGCTCTTGGCACGATCATCAATTTCCATTCTTTTTTCAGACAGACGAAGAGAAGTCTTCAATCTTATCGACTCTGGCAATAACATCCGAAAAGAGCAATCTTACCTTTCGATTGATCTCTTTGCTATGTTGCTCCACATTTTCTTTTAGTTCAAAGAACAAGATCGGTAGATGGAGTGGCCGGGCAAGTCGAATCTGATGGCTTTTTGGAAAAGATGCAATAGTTACCAAGCGTATTTTTTTTTCTTCTTTCTTTTTGTCCTTCCCCTTTTTGGTTTCATCAAAGAGGTTGGGATGACCCTCGCGATTGAAAGCAATAAAGCGTCGTGTGATCTCTCTCTGAAAGTTCCTCAACAACAAGAGGAGTGATCTCGGCGGTGATGAAGGTGCAAGAGTTAAAAAGTTAATCGAGAGCAAATTCAATGTCCTTTCTTGCTCGTTCAGAGAAGTTACAAAGTGCTTCAACCCATATTCATGTGGTTGTCGATCTTCTCGAGGATGCCGGACAACTTTCCAAAAGAGCTTTTTGTGTCTCATTGAGCATGTCCGTCTGAACTTTGAGTTTATCAGACTGGAGAGTGAGCTTCTCGGCAAGAGGATTAATTAGTTGCATCACATCAGAAAGGATGGCATTGTGCATTTGCGTGAGTTTTCAACTGTGTGAGACTCCTTTCTCTCTGTCAACCGTTTTTTGTTTGCTCTTCTTCAAACCGCTTCATCGACCGCCGTGAGAGCTGTGGAATTTGTCTTCAATAGCAACCTTTACCCCATCCTGAATCTTCTCAATACAAAGATCTAGGGTATCGGAGCTCAGCATAGCAGTCTGGTCAGATGTTGAAGCCTTGCCAAGTTGGGTCTCATCTGCAGCACCCATTCTTAGTTCATCGGCTCCTCCCTCAAGATCCAGAGGAGGTTGAATCTCCTCTCTCTATTGTCGGCAATCTCGAACTCCGTTATGAATCAACCATCTGATATCATCATCAGATGCCAATTCCACAACGCTATCAATCCCAGCATTGTTCAAGCACTTCATCTTCAAGTCTACAAAGAAATCAGATCCCAGAGTATTCATGAGGATCAAAAACTCCTCGATGCTTTTCAATCTGATATCCCTCCAGAACACAATCTCTTCTATCGATCTTTGGATGCCGGGATGTTGATCGATTAAGGCATAGGTCCAGCAGATACTCCTTATAAGAAGTGACAACATCAAGACTGTAGGTTGAGCACATAATCACCTTCTGAACGATCTCAAGGAGAAGGCGATATTTCCTCTTCAGGTAGGAGGCTTTGACATTCGTTGTATTCTCCTTGTTTGCTGGTGTCAACAGTTCGGCTTCAAGAATGTCCTTCTCTCCTACATCAGTTGTGTAGGTTTCTGGGTTGATGCTTCCTCGAGTGAGACCGAAGATCCTCTGGAGATCATCATTCAACACTCGTACTTCCAATCCTCCAACGGATGAAATCAGGTCAGCATCAATGTCCTCGTCCTTCTGTAGATTGTACAGAAATTCTAGGGCTTCATGAGTGTGGACTATGTTCTGATGTCTAGAGCAATATTGTTCAAGACCACACGCTCGCAAGCACTCTAGAATTTCCAGTGATTCAGGATCCGAGGTGATTGAAAATACTACATATTTCTCATCAATGATGTCTTTCTTAATTGATGAGAAGTTGCAGAACTTTTTCCCTTGGCCCTTCGTGCAACAAGATATGTCATTTCTATATGATATGCAAATTGATGTTAGTTTGGGTAAAATATTTCAATAATCTCAGTCAAACCAACAATCCAAGCATCAATTAAGCAAATAAGCATGTAGATCGATGCAGATATAAATTACAGAAACATAGCAGCACGACTATTAAACCTAGGTGAATTGAAATCATGCAGTACTTAAAAGAAAAATTACCAGATATTGATTCGTAGGATTGAGAAATCGTGAAAATAGAATCAATTGATTTTGGAAAGTAAATTTCTAAAGATTTTGAAAGTTTGATCTTTTGAGAAGACGAAGTAGTGGAAAGAAGGTTTTCTGAGAAAGATTTGGATTTATAGCGAGGGAAAACTTTTTTTGCACAACTTTCCAAAGGTACTCAAGTGTCCGTGTTTTGAAATCAATGGCTGAGATTAGTCGGCCAAAAAGTGTTTTGATCGCATGGTTGAGAAAAGTAGTCTTCTCGTATTTTGGACTCAAAAATTCACAATAAAACGCATTAAATACATATTCCTATGTCCGCATTTAATGTTTTGTAGTGCATGCGTCACAAAGTTAAGAGAAGACATAGTAAAAACAATTTATTTAAATAATGCACATAAGATGTTCAGAAAGGGATAAATAAGAAACGTATCTGACTGATTGATATTGTAATCAATCAGTTACCACTGTGATCTGATCTGATTGGCTTGATTATTTGTTGACCTTACTGATGGTAGCCTATACTTTAGCATTTCCCAACAATATTCCACTCATCTGATCAGATTCCTGTTTGATCCACTTCGTTACTTATCTGATCCACTTATCTGATCCTCTTGTCTTCTGACTTGTCTTAGTCTTCTGATCATCTGACCTTATCTGGTCATCTGATAATTTGATCTGACCTATACATATTGAGTTCCCCCTCAATATGTGACCTATCTTTTACATCAGCTATACATTTCAGCTGGTCATCTTAATCTGATTCTAAGTCATCATATCTGACTGGTCCTATTACAACCTGTTTTGGAACTTCCATCAAAACTAAATACAAATTTCCCAACAACACAATTTTATGTGATTATAATCAATTATAATTTTCTAAATACCCCCTTAATTGAGTTGAGCTCAAGTGAACTTTAATCAAGCTGAACACAATATAAGCTCGAGTAATTTCATATATTACATTTATAGTATTAGTTCATATAAAATTATTTAAGCACATTTTAGGCCCATTTTCAAGCAAGATTTCAGCCCAAGACTAAGAATCAGAGCTGATATTTCTCTATATCAGGGTCGTGCTTTCCATGAGTCGAACAAGTCGTTCGACTTAGGCCCAAAAAGATGAGATGGGGAACAAAAAACACAAATCAACACCCATGCATCCTTCCAAAATGTTAAAGCGTCAATGACCGAATTATTCTCAATCTCACACAAGTGTGTATAGATTTTGTATTTTAAGGGTCTTTGTGTTTAATTGGCTGAGGGATTTGGGAGTAGAAAAATTGAATGAAATGAAAAACGTGTATTTTACCAATAGTTCATTAAAATTATATTGTGAAACAAGTAATACCTTCTGATGAAACAACTAATACTGTTAAAAATGTACACACCCTTCAATTTCCCACCCCATTAATCATCTCATCAGTCTTGCAAATGGTATGAATCTTTAAATTCTATTTTAATTTTCTTTGTTGAAACTAATATTTTATAGTTAAACAATTAATACCTTTTGATGGAACAACTAATACTGTTATGAGGAAAATAAGAAAGGAAAATACCATGAAAAATGAAACAACGTGTATTATATAGCACATTAAAATTTCTGAAAAGATGTCTGAAAAGATCAAAGAAAATCCCATTAATAATTGAAGCTTAGGAAACAAGCTCATTCAAGAAATAGATGGAAATTATCTAAATATGAGCTAATTTCAATAACAGGTCGATCTAAAATTAGTAAAAGAAATTTATATGTATATAATAGGCCTATTCTGTAATCGGGATGTTTTGAATTCTTGGATACCCTGTACTCCCAGGGTATTTCAATATAATTTTTCCTTGAATTAAAGAAAAAAAAAGTAATGAAATATCAAACATATTTCATTTCTGAAAAACTCATAATGGAATCCAAACATCAAACATATTTCATTTCTGGAAAACTCATAATGGAATCCAAACATCAAACATATTTCCAAGTGACTGAATTTTATTCCAGATAATTCGTTATTCAATGAAGTTCACAATTTTATTTGGTAAGGAAATATACCATCTTGTTCTCTCACTGTTGGTTATTCTGAGTCTGCTATTGATTGTTTGCGCAGTTTCATTGAACGGTGTTTTACAATTTTGAAATTGCATCTTCCAAAAAAAAAAAAGATATTCTAAAAGACAAGAAATAATTTTACAAACAAAACTTGTTTTTGTCATACAGTTCACAGTACTCATGGGTCGTCCTCAGATTCTGCTATAAGACCTAACACCCAAACCCTCATTCCACAAACCAACAATTCAACCAAAAAAATGGGTTCAAAAGCTACAACAATCTTCCTCACTTGCATGCTATGCATCTTCATATCACTCCCACCAGCTTACTCTTGCCAACATAATTGCCCTATTCCCCATCCCCACCCCCCTTCTAAATCCCACCCTTCCCCCTGCCCCCATCCCCCAAAACACCACCCCCCCAAAACCCCCTGCCCCCGTCTCCACCACACCACAGCGGAGGCGGTGGACCACCACCCAAAGTCCACCCAAAGTCCACCCGAATAATATACTTTCTGAAGTGTTATTTTGTCAAAACTTGTAATATCACAAACAAAAAAGTCGAAATTTTACTGTGCAAGTCTAACTATATCCATCTTCTTAACAAAGCTAAATAAGCAATAACTTGAAAAAGATCTTCATTTGTCCACTTATTTGCTGCACACATGTTTCTTGATTTAGCGCCACTAGTATCAACTTTCAGCTTAATCAAGAACTAAAACAAGATAAAGTTTAATTTCAAGATAATTATTTACCATAAAAAGTTTGTCAACCTTCAGTTATACTTTTTGCTTTGTCCCTGGACTAGCTACAATAATACCTTGTATCCACACTGAAGAGCCAGTTAATATCGCACCATCCTCCACCTATTAAGAGGCATTCAACACATAAAACTTATCAGATGTTCCAACGAATGTTTGACAACTAAGAAAATAACAACTTAAGCAAATCAGATCTAGAGAACCAGACATGGTTGATGATAGAAGCTATAGAGAAGCCATAGGCATAAATCACAAGAAATTTTGTCTAAGTATGTTGCAATTGTATACCAACTAGTAAGGCTGTTAACGACTGAGAGGAACACAGCTGAGACAGATTGAGGAGATTCGTATTTTAAACAGCCAAATTAGCAGTCACCGTGTGGAAATGGCCAGATACAACAAAGTCAATCTCTTCCCTCACAAAACCATGGTGTGCGTAAGTTCTGCACATTCACATGCATTTCACAACTAATAAACATATCATTAGATATAGTAAATAATATAAAACAACCAATCACCATTACATTTTTCATGAATTCACATGCATTCATGAACTCAAACAACCAAATAAAACAAATATAAAAACTAAGTAATATCACCATTACAGAAAGCAAATATAAAACAACCCCACATAGTTCAATTTAAAAACTAATCATAAAAACTCTAAAAGCAGCAAAAAACATGGGCTTAAGATCATCAGAAACACTTTATAGAGACTATTTACAATATTTTAATTTGGACCATCAGAAACACTAATTAACCACTGTATTTCTTCATCAGAAAAATAACCACTAAGCAATAACAGGTAGAAAAACAAGCTTTAAACAAGGCAAAATCAGAAACTATTTTGGTATCACGCTATCTGCAATGCCACTCAAGTAGAACCCAAACATTCAATATACAAAATAAGGCCTCAAAAGCTCTGGTGAAAATACAAAGCATAAAACGAAGGACACAAAAATCACACAGTTTAGCTGCAATTTGAGTTCGAAGCATAAAAGGTATTGGTCTTTAACAATGAATGTGTACTAGATTCCCAAAGCATAAGAATCAAAAGGAGATATGATTAACCTGAAAAATAGTCATTGCCGTTGTTCCAACTCTACATGAAAAACCTGTCATAAACCAGTGATAATCATTATTTGCAAGCTGGTCCACATGAGAACTGCTTAATCAGTAACTAATTGTATTTTCCTTTTAACTGATTGATTAACTTAATTATTACAGTAAAATAGCACTAGTAACAACTCTAAGCTGCAATTACACACACATTTCATGACCAAATAGAAATTCATGATATTCTAATTAAACTTTCACAACAAATAAAGAAATAGATAATTAGCAGATAGGCAGCGGATCCTGTGCACTCACAAAACAAGGCTAAGGATTCAGAAGACGCAATTCAAAACTCTACACAGGGATCTGCTTATTCAGAAAAGAAAAATAATGTTGGACCGAATAGCTTGAAAGGCAAAAGGGCAGCAATGGAAAGATACGTTCAAAGCCTATAACCAAGGAGCTGGCTCAACAAGGAAGCTTTCCACCTCTATCATCTCTATAATTATTTACTCAAGATTGGTCTTTACAGTTTCTTTTTGAGCCAGAGCAAGTAACAGTTATAGAACAAGAGCAGAGAAAGGTGAATATGTAAATCCTTTTCTATATAACAAGTTATAACAAAAGTCAGAGCTATGGAGTATTTGTTATCAATTACACATTATATCAGAGTTTTAAACAAGCAGAAGGAATAATACATTCTGATGACTTACTAGTGAACTTTACACAACCACAATTGAAAGGCAAGAAGAGAAAAAGATTGCAACAGAAGGGGATGCTGCCTAGAAAATTTAACACAAATCTGAAAAGGATTTAGCTTCAGATTGCAGCACCAAGGAAGAAAGACCCCTTAAAATCTTGTAGAAAGGCTTATGGGCCTAGATTTACTTCCAGAATGCAGCTCCCCCTCCTTCTCCTCTTTAAAATCCCAATTCCCAAACAAAATCCCATCTGTTGTTGGACATCACATTATCAAACAGCTGCTTTTCGGATGATGACATCAACATCGGTTCCCCTGCTGAAATCCTACTCACATTTTCCTCTTTTCATATTAATAACTTAATGATAATGATACATATAGAGTTTAAACAAAAATGGTGGGGAATAGGTTATTTTTCAGTCCTGTAAGTTTGTCAACTTTTTTTTTCAGGACACTCCACTTCCCTGAAATGACCTTCATGTTGTTAACTTTCAATTTCGACTTTTCAGTCCCTTTTCAGAATCAATTTTGAGCTGACGTGCAATTTTTGTGCAATTTCTTCTATATTTATTGAATTTTGTCCTAATAGTCACCGATGAAAGGAGTAGAATAATGAATTTTGAAAGTCAATAGGACGAAATTCAATTCGGTAAAGTGAAATTTCTTGAAAGCATAATGGGCAAACTTACAAGACTTAAAACAATTTCCCAAAATGGTTCCACTATTTCTTAGATCTATGATAAGATACACAAATGGATACCTGCTTATTTCCTCTTACTCCAAGATGGGGCGTTGCCAGAGTAATAAAGTTAATTGCTACCAACCCGACAATCAGTCCTCTATTTGAAGAGCTCAAGGATTTTAATGTTGTAGAAAAAGAGCCAGATAGATTTTCAGAGTAATTAGAAGGTACATTAGGAGTATATAAACCAGTGATTGCATATCTTGCAAATAGTCCACCAAGTGAATGGGCCAGAAAAGATATCTTCTTTAAGCTCTCTGTTTTCTTCACAACCTGCCAAATTACTCAAGTATATTTTGTTTTTCTTCAATGAAAACTAATACATGCATGTATGATTCCACCACTCTTACAGATGGGATGAGATAGCATCGATCAAACATCTTAATTCCTCTTATATACTAGTCCACAATTTTGCAACAATCAACATATCAGGTATTTCAACAATCAACGCTATGAACTTAACCATAATCACATCTATAGTGTAATAAATAATCATAAACTACAAATGATCCTAAAAGAAGGAAAACTTCTTGTATATAGAGAATTCACGCATGCTATTTTGCGGGAACAGACATAATTGATTTATTCCCAACATGAAAATCAAAAGCCCAGAACAAGAAATAAGCGCACCTAGAATTGATTTATTCCTGGAAAAATTTCACGAATCCAAACTTCAAACTTCACGCCAAATTTCGGAATTGGGAGAGATTTTGCCAAATTTCGTCGCCAATTCTGGTAGGAGTGCCAAATTTCATCGCAATTTCTGGTAACAAACGGTTTGATTCACGCCAAAATTGGGGAATTCTATTTGATTCACACAGTTTTCTGGTAGAATTAGATTGGAAGAAAATTGGGAGTACGATTTGGGGATATTGTAATTATATTATGTAACACATTAATGGAATAAGTATAATTTTGTATTCAATACGCAAATTAGGTGGTGGCATAGTTGGTCTCGACGTTACTCAAGGTCTAGGGTTCGAGCCTCTCCCATCTCAATTTTTTGATTAACTTGCCTTTAATTCCATTTTCCAGAATTTGAGAATTTTTGCTTCTTTGTCGTCATTTTTAATCCTCTTCTCTCATATGGGATGGTTGCACAGTTGGTGTCGTAGCTTGTGAGTAACCTCAAGGTCGAGGGTTCAAACCTCTCTCATCCCAAATTTTAGGTTAACTAGCCATTAATTTTTACTTCTTTATTGACATTTTTAATCCTCTTCTCGCATATAGGGTTGTGGCATAGTTGGTCACACAGCTTGTGAGTAATACCAATTTTTACTTCTTTATTGACATTTTTAATCCTCTTCTCGCATATAGGGTTGTGGCATAGTTGGTCACACAGCTTGTGAGTAATACCAATCTTGAGTGTTCAAGCCTCCCTCACCCCAAATTTTTATATAAGTTGCCATTAATTTCATTTTCCAGAATTTTTTTAATAAATTATATATTCACAATTTTATTTAATAAAATCTATATTTTATATGAAAAAAATTATTAATCGTCACCATGTATAAATATTGGTGACGAAATACTATGTCACTAATTACTATGAACAATTAATGACGAAATATAAAATCGTCATGAAAATTTTATATTATATGACCAATATTGATCGTCACTAATTAAAATGAAGATCGTCACCGAATAATATTATGACGAAATATTCTCGTCATTAAAAATGGCTATTAATCGTCACTATAGATAAATATTGGTGACGAAAGAATATATCACTAATTACTATGAACAATTAATGACTAAACATAAAATTGTCATGAACATTTTATATTATATGACCAATAGTGATCGTCACTAATTAAAATTAAGATAAATCATTTGAATAATATTGTGATTTAAATAAGTGCGCCCAAAAAAAAATAATTTATAATCGTCACTATATATCAATATTGGTGACAAAAGAATATGTCACTAATTACTATGAACAATTAGTGACTAAACATAAAATCGTCAATAAATTTTTATATTATATGATAACTCTGATTGTCACTAATTACAATGACGATCGTCGCCAAATAAATTTGTGACGAATTAAAGTGCGTCACCAATTCTTTTAAATAATTAATGACAAAACATATAGTTGTCATAAAATACTATTATTCATGACGTTGAATGTCGTCACTAAATATTATGAATATCATCACCAACGTTTATTACGACGAATTTCTTGCTTTTGTCATGAAAATTATGAATCCGTGACGAAAAAAAACATCAGTAGTGACAAAAATAAATTTTGTCACGAATTTTCACTTTTTAGTGACGAAAAATAAATTTGTCACCTTTAGGTAACATATTATGACGAATATTGTGTCGTCACAAAAATTTTGTCACGAAATGTGCGATTTCCTGTAGTGTTAAATTGACAATATGATACTCGTTTTAGATTGAATTCATCATTATAACTTATATATTGAACTGATGGTATTTGAATTGTTGTTTTGTTACTTAATTAGATTAAATTATTGAATATTGCTAAGTTTTGAGTGAGATAAAAATATGAATTGCATACATTTTGTTTTACGAATTTTAGATTTATATATATTTTTAGGTGTTATATATAATAAATTATAAATAAATAGACGTATCTTTGCCGAATCGCACCCTAAATTTTTTGAAAATACGTATCCCTGCACGTGTATCGTATCGCCCCCGCACTCGCGTACCCGCATCCGTGCAACATAGCTTCCGAGTCAAGCCTCGAGATCTTTCAGTAAAGTGAAATGGTCAAGTATTAAGGTAAATTTACTTTAGATATTATAAGATTAATAGAAAATAATTATAATTGTAATACGTGATTATAATTGGTAATCAACAGGTTCCGAAGCAAAAAGGATAGTAGCCACTGTGGGCACTTTGTATGTTGCTTTATTGAAGATATAATCAAAACTTCTGATACGGCCATTCATTTTAAAAATGTAAGTCGATTTATTTAAATTATTATTGATAACCATAAAAATTCATACTATATATCTAATTATATTGATTGATCGTTGTTTGCAGTTTGTCTATCCATGTCCTCTTGCGTCTTACTCCAACAAAAGAATACTTCAATGGAAGATTGATTGGATCGGGTATTTATTCAATCGATTCTTGCGGGACCTCCCTTAAATTGTATATTAATTTGTGATAATCGATATATTTCATATTTTTGTTGTATTAATTAATTGATGTGTATGCATATGTTTATTTATTTGATGTTTTTGTTGTATTAATTAATTGATGTGTATGCATATATATATCTTTTGGTTTTTTGTGTTGGTTTTGGTTTTGTATATACAGGAATTTAAAAATATAAAAAATTATATAATTAAAAAAAAACCTTTAGACAACGATTTTAAACCCTGCTGTCTAACATTTATTATACGAAAAATATAAAAAAATATTTTTAGACAGCGGTTATAAACCACTGTCCAAATAGAAGAGACATCGGTTTATAACTTCTGTCTAAGTGAAGAGTTTGGAAAGCGGTTCAAAACCGCTGTCCAAGTAGAAGAGCTTGGACAACGGTTTTGAATCGCTGTCTAAGTTGTTACTGTGCTTGGACAACTTTAACTTGGACAACCCTTATAACCACTGTCCAAAACCCCTTTTAAGGGCTGTCCAAAGCCAAATTTGTATTAGTGATAATTTCATTATTTATTTCAAAGTGCATTTTATTAACTCATTTTGCAATTCAGAAAAATATGTAAGTTTTAAAAAAAAAATTCTTTTAAATTTTTCACCTCTAGTATAATTTTGAAGTGTATTTTTTTTTTTAAAATTGTATTTTTATCAATTTTGGAGTGCAGTTTTTTTTTTATTTTCTACACTATTAGGCCAATTTTGAAAGTGCATTTTTAAAAAAAAAATTGTATTTTGAGTCAATTTTGGGGTGCATTTTTTTAAAAAAATTTGTATTTTGGGCCAATTGTAGAGTGTATTTTTTTAAAAAAATTGTAATTTAGACCAATTTTTGAGTGCATTTTTTTTAAAAAATATTGTATTTTGGGTCCTAATTTAAATAAAAACCCTAATCCGCAAAAAAATTTTGGAAGTGCATTTTTTAAAAAAAATTGTATTTTGAGTCGATTTTGGGGTGCATTTTTTTAAAAAAAATTGTAATTTTGTGTGTGTTTGTTGGTATGGGGCCGAAATTAGGCGTTTATTTGGGGAGGGGGCAATTTTTTTTGCTTTTAAATAATTAAAAAATGTATTGAGGGGTAATATTGGTACATTTTGTAGTGGAGTGTCACTACATTTTTCTTTTGTATTTTAGAGTACTTTTCACTCTAAATATGTAGTGGAGAGTCTTTATTTCTTTTATGATTTCATTAAATGATATTACTCTTCCATTGTAATAAGAGTGGGTCTTATGTGATAATTATCCAATTTAGACAAGTTAATTAAATAAGTGGGCATCATAACAGGAACAAGCGTGTGAACTAAGTGCTATAAGTGTTCGTAACTTTATGGTAGATAGTTACTGCTTTAGGCTCCATGCCGTGGGTTTGATCCTCTGTAGTAGCAATTAAATTCTTTTTTTATGTTTTTCTCCGTAAATAAAAAATCCTCTGTAGAAGTAATTAAATTTTTTTTTTTATGTTTTTTTCTGTAAATAAAAAAATTAAAAAATTAGATCTTCTTGAACCTAGATCACAAAAATAATTTAAAAGTAGACTTATCAATACGACAATATTTATTAAATAAATTTCTCACTAATTTATTTAAAAAAATTAGCTTTACTCACCACTATGACTCATTGAATAACTTTCCACTAATTTATTTACCTTTGCTCTGCAGTTATGAAAGGTACACACAAAATTGAAGTAGTATTACATGCAAAATGTAAAAGTATAAAAGTATTACATCTAAACATAAGAAAAATAAAAAAATTAAAATGTACTAAATGCATTGCTGAAGTATAGTAGTATTAAAATCTATAATCAACAATCATTAATGCCTTCTATTTTGATTTCAAATAAGAAACTGAAGCAGTATTACAAGCAAAACATTACAATATTACATGCAAAAACATAACAGTACTACAAAAAAGATAATGATTTTACAATCTATACATAAGAAAAATCAAGGTAAGTTATGAAGGTTATCTAATCAAAATGAAACAATATTACATGCAAAACATAACAATATTATATATAATAAAAAACATAATTTTAAATTTATTATACGTGCAATTTGTAAACAGAAGTAATAATAAAAAAATATTTTCTTATATACCTGAATCACCTAGAAAACTAGAATTAACTATATTTTTCATTCATCAATCAACCGTGAATATAATCTGCAAATAATTAAAATATATATACCTACTTAAAATGGTTAAACACAATTTATTATTTAAAAATTTAAATCTTAAAATATTTAATGAGTTGTAATATAGTAGTAAGAAATCTCTCTTTTACCATAATGACCTTGGTTTGACCTTTGTAGGTGACGCGTTGTTTTTTTTTTTTCTTTATTAAATATACATCATTAATTAATATATACTCCATCCGTCCCATGTTTATTGCAACACAAAAAATGGACCGCAAACCAAGTAAAATGAGTTTTAGTGGGTTTGAGTGAAATAAAATAAGGGTGTTGTGAGTGTATTAATATTATGTTTATTTCAATTTTGTGAGTATTGCAGTAATGTTGGGATGTCCAAATAAGGTAAGTGTTGCATTAATCACGGGACATAGAGAGTACAACACTAGTTATTAAATTGAAAACTTCAATTTTATTATATAAGTAGTTGTTGAAGAATTGTCAAGCTTCCTACTTTGCGTCTTTGCAGACGCAGGTTCGGATTTTGAAGTTGCAAGACGCTGAAATACTCCCTTCATCCCAAATTAGTTTTTACAATAATCTGGGCACGAAATTCAAGGAAAAACTACATTTTATTAATTTTATTAAAGTGATAAAGTAAGAGATTTGAATGAAATCAACTTTAATTTTGTGATTTTGAGTTATTTGTGTTAGAAAAAGTAATAACATAGAATATAAATAAATGTATATTTTGAGGGTAAGAGTTATGAATAAAAAAAAAATTGTGTGTAAAATTAATGTGGGACAAACTAAAAAAGAAAGTGTGATATCTAATCTGACTGAGGGAATATATATTTATAATTGGTAACTCATATGAATTTATCAATAAATTATTTACAATATATGAGATAGAGAAATTATAGATTCTGGATTATAGTCAAGACAGATAAATATATATGGTAGCATTATCATGGTGAACTCATGATTTTTGTCCACGATTATTTGTCATACTTTAAAATTTATTAATGATATATACTTGATTACATTAATACTTTGTAGATGATTTACTAATGAAATCACTATTCCTATTTAAAAATAAAAGATCACATCTTGACGAATGATGAAGAATACATCAATTTAATAGTTGATAATATTCTCTAGAACATTTCACAATTTTCTATACAAATGAAACGTTTAATAACTATTTTAGTAAGTTGCAAACTTCAACTAAGTTGTAGATATAAGGAAAGAGTCCACACAAATATAAGGTGGCTCGTTGCAAGGAAGGCCTCTTTCTTTCCCAACACAAATATACGTTGGATCTCCTCCGTCGCCATCGCTTGGAGGGGTCAAAACCGATCGTACTCCCATTGCAATGAAATCGTCCTCGTCCTCTGGATTAATTGACGCAAATGAGTATTGTTGGTCCCGAAAAACTCGATTTAAAACTCGTAAAAACTCAATGGGAGGTGACTTAAAAAATTTTCCGAATGTGTTATGCAGATTTGCTAAAGTATGTATGACAATTAATATGAAAGCAAATAAGAACACACATATTTTTATAGTGGTTCGGACAACTCGTCCTACATCCACTCTTCCCTTCATGGGGCACCAACTTAACCAACAGATGTTTACCGAGTTCTCACTCAAACGAGACTTATCACCCTCTAAGGGATCGCTTTACCCTCCCTTTCGGGATTGCTTAGATGTTTACCGGAGTTCTCACTCAAACGGGACTTATCACCCTCACGGGATCGCCTACCCTCCCTTTCGGGATTGCTAGATGTTTACCGAAGTTCACACTCACCTACAAACTTAACCGATCGATTTGGGTAAGGTTTGTTTGGTTTCAACTAGGTTGAGATTTTCCTTACATTTGTTTAGCCTCAATGCTAAGGATGAGAAAAATCTCTAAGCTTAAGATATAACATTTGTGCTTAGATCTAGGGTAGAACACTTTTGAATATATGTGTGTATTTCTTGCTCTGTGTTCTATGAATGAAGTTGCTTTGAATATTTGGCTTTAATTTCACTTTGCAGATCCTCCATTAGCTTTTTTTGAAGATAGTGCAATGTATTTATAGTGTGGATTTAAATATTACCGTTGGAAAGTAATATTCAAATCCATACTAATAACTTCCAAACTTTTCTTTTTGTCCTTTTGCAGACTTTTCCTCGCAGCCTTTATGTCACATCAATATGTGTGTTTCTTATTGACCACCTTTTCTTTTTGTGTGTCTAACGGATCGATCAACTCGTCGACATTGTTCATCTCTTCCGATTTCGATGCTTTGATCTAGTCCAATGAAATCGATCTGAGAAAACGGTGTCTTTGAAATCACTTTGTTCATCGATCTTTGAAATCCTTTGTTCATCGATTCTTTGAAATCACTTTGTTCATCCGAATCGATTTCACTTTGTTCATCCGGCGATTTATTCTACCGATTTGATTTCTTCTCTTCTACCGATTTTCGATTTCTTCACAAAGATTTTATCGCTTTTCTTCATCACAAATCAGCATGTTTCTTCTTGTTCAAAAGCCCATCGTTAACTCGGAACTCATCCTACTCATCATCGATCTCGATCGGCCTAAATCTTGACCTCGCCCTCGATCTCGATCATCTTAAATGCGATTTTATGAGTTCCCCTTAACTTGTTTCTTCGTTCCCCCCTCAACTTGTTATTTGTAGATTATCTTAAATAACACAAGTTGATAATGTTTTGGCATAATTAATCAAAACTAAAATATCCCAACAATTTTCCCCTTTTTGATAATGATGCCAAAACTAACTAACAATAAAAATAAATACGAGAAAAATAGTGTTAGTTAAACAAGTGAAATAATGAAGAACATTTGATGCATTAAAAAAAATGATGAGAAGATGGTTGTCAACCTCCATGAATTTTATAAATAATATGCATTTTAAACTAAATGGGTTTTAACAAAAAGATCAGTTCAGGTGTTCACATTAAAATCTAGTGAACTTTTGAACCCCTGCTCTGATACCACTTGTTGGTCCCGAAAAACCCGATTTAAAACTCGTAAAAACTCAATGGGAGGTGACTTAAAATTTTTTTCCGAATGTGTTATGCAGATTTGCTAAAGTATGTATGACAGTTAATATGAAAGCAAATAAGAACACACATATTTTTATAGTGGTTCGGACAACTCGTCCTACATCCACTCTTCCCTTCATTGGGCACCAACTTAACCAACATATATTTACCGAGTTCTCACTCAAACGGGACTTATCACCCTCTAAGGGATCGCCTACCCTCCCTTTCGGGATTGCTTAGATGTTTACCGAGTTCTCACTCAAACGGGACTTATCACCCTCATGGGATCGCCTACCCCCCTTTCGGGATTGCTAGATGTTTACCGAGTTCACACTCACCTACAAACTTAACCGACTGATTTGGGTAAGGTTTGTTTGGTTTCAACTAGGTTGAGATTTTCCCTTACATTTGTTTAGCCTCAATGCTAAGGATGATGAAAAAATCTCTAAGCTTAGGATATAGCATTTGTGCTTAGATCTAGGGTAGAACACTTTTGAATATATGTGTGTATTTCTTGCTCTGTGTTCTATGAATGAAGTTGCTTGAATATTTGACTTTAATTTCACTTTGCAGATCCTCCATTAGCTTCTTTTGAAGATAGTGCAATGTATTTATAGTGTGGATTTAAATATTACCGTTGGAAAGTAATATTCAAATCCATACTAATAACTTCCAGCTTTTCTTTGTCCTTTTGCACTTTTCCCTGCAGAACTTTACGTCACATCAATATGTGTGTTGTCTTCTTTTATGGCTACCGCTTTTGTGTGTCTAACGGATCGATCGGCTTGTCGACATTGTTCATCTCTTCGATTCTGGTGCACGACCGGTCATTTGAAATCGAGAATCTCGTAGAAATCGGTGTCTTGAAATCCTTCGTTCATCGTTTCATCTTTGAAATCTTTGTTCATTCGAACTAATTTCCTTTGTTCATCCGAATCGATTTTCTTTCATTCAACCGATTTTCAAATTTCCCGATTTTGATTTCTTCTTCTACCGATTTCGATTTCTTCACAACATTTTATCGACTTTTTCTTCATAACAAATCAAGCATGTTTCTTCTTGTTCGGCTCATCGCTTAACTCGGAACTCATCCTACTCATCCGATCTCGTCGGCCTCGCTCAAGTGACCTCGTCGATCTCGATCATCTTCGCCCGATTTTATGAGTTCCCCCTTAACTTGTTCTCTCGTTCCCCCTCAACTTGTTATCTGTAGATTATCTTAAATAACACAAGTTGATAATGTTTTGACATAATTAATCAAAACTAAAATATCCCAACAAGTATCACAGTGCTTTGGGTGGTCTCTGAGAGAATTCCGTCTCATCTAAAAGCTCGAGCTTATAGAGAGGGTCGGGAATAATCTATTTCCCTCAACACTCCCCCTCACTCGTGGGCCGAATCATTGCCTCTGCTCTTTAGAGAGGGGCCCCAACAGAGTGGACAATTTAAATGGGTAGAGTGCTTCCACGGGAATCGAACCCACAACCTGGGCTCTGATACCATGAGAGAATTCCGTCTCATCTAAAAGCTCGAGCTTGTAGATGAGACGGAATTCTCTCAGTCTCCAATACCTAACTTTAACGAGACCGGACATCGCCTTCACCGTCAACAAATTAGCCCAGCATATGTCCAAGCAGACGGCTGAGCATTGGAACTCGGTCAAACACTTGTTTCGGTATCTAAAGGCGACATTGCACCACGGTCTCCTACTTTGCCGATCAGATATTCTTGCTCTCACAGCCTACTCCGACTCTGATTTTGGGGATGATCTCTCGGACTGCAAATCTACCTCAGCCTATATCATTTTCTTGGGTGCTAACCCTGTCTCCTGGCGATCACGAAAGAAAACCGGCGTCGACCGGTCTTCCACGGAGGCCGAATATCGCGCCGTAGTAGTTGCTGCTTCAGAGGTTTGCTGACTTCACCACCTCTTCGATGATCTCGGTATGCGTTGCTTGTCACCTCCTCGTCTGCTTTGTGACAATATGGGGGCCACTCGCCTTGCACTAAATCCGGTACAACATTCACGAATGAAGCACATTGCGATCGACTTACACTTTGTTCGTGATCTCGCATCCAAGGGTCGTCTCACGGTCTCCTATGTCACAACTCATGATCAGCTTGCCGATCTCCTCATAAAACCATTGCCTCGAGCCCGTTTCACACTCCTTAGTTCCAAAATCTCCGTTGCCGATGGAACGTCCATTTTGCGGGGGCGTATAAGAAAAGAGTCAACTTAATTATTCTTAATTATTCTCCTCTTGTAAATATCCCTTAATCTCAGGGATTAGTTTTAACCCTTACCATAGTTAGCTAATGTTGTAACTCTATTAATTCTCTGTACCGTGTATTCTATCATTCATTCAATAAAATTATATACATTCCATAGTAGAGTATTTCATCTATAAGTGCAAAGAACTTTAATAAGAAAATTAGGCAGAATATCCATTTACAATTTCATACGAAAATCGAACATAAAACATTACACTCAAAAGACTGTCAACAATTATTCTTACTATTCATTTATCCTCCCAGAAAATCAGCAAATAAAAAGAGTAAATTTATTTTTTCACTTATAGAAATAAGAAATTTATAAACCTGAATATGTAAAAAATTGAGAAACGTATGCTCGTTCATCGAAAGCTTGTGGTGATGGCCACAAGACAACTATATTATCTGCTGGCATTAATCTCTAAAATTGTGTCTAAAGAGTGGTTTATCAGTAATTATGGTTCAAGACAAGATTCCAATAATCACTAATCTTCTCAAGCGTAAGGAATTCAACCCGCATTTCTCTAAGAAATCTTTGATGAATATTCAATTTACTTTTTTTTTTTTGGTTAAGGGCATAAAACTTGCTAATGTACGGGAGTTCATACAACAATTTGGTTAGAGATCCTATCGACTTTCTTTGTTAGGGTGTAGTTTTGATGAACGTTTCACTTGTTGATATGGGCAAAAAACCAAATATATCTCATATCAATGAGTAAAGAAGTGAGATTTAGTTATCTCACTCCACGATAACATTACTAGAGCTAGAGTTGGAGAAACTCTAGCATACGAGGATTATTAGAAACGAGTGGTTGAGACTATTAAATAGATGCGTCTGGATGCGTGTCTATTAAATAGTTTAATTTTCCCCCGAATTAGTCCGTTCTTGGGCAGGATGCTGAATTATAAAAAAAATTAAATAGCTCAATTTATCTTAAGTAAAAGCCAGAGATGGTCCAGAATGTTGGAGATCACAAATTGTGAGAATCACCAAAGAATGTTGACATTGAGGCAGAATTACCTATTCTTGTACTCTAAGAAGGAAGCAAAGGCGAAGGAAACCATTTTCATGCCTCTAACACCAGACGTAGGAACCAACTATCTGCATCAGAAAAGGACGAATATTTCTGCCAGAATTAGATGCGCAATGGTCACTACCCATCTGGTCTCCTATTTTGCTGTTAGGGCTACACAGCTCGAATGACGAGTTTACCCTCTGAAGGATCCAAAATCCCTACTTCACCTTCAGAGACACAAGGTATAAAAAGTCTCTCATTTGTTTTTCAATGTACTATTTTCATACTTTACACACACAAATTATTATTCATCTTGAGATATCATTTTTGCTCTGTGAATTGAGCTGACTTGAGTGTCGGAGGATCGACACCGGAGCTCCCTCTGACCCGATTTTGTGCAGGCTTTCCAGCTACTCTGACGAAGGTCCATAGTTGCAGCTTCGAGAGCTTTTCTGTTCTATGTTGTTACCTCTATTCCTGTTTTCAAAACCAGAAGGATCTTCTTAGAAACATTTCTACCTTGTCTTTCTAGTTTTGTCTGTGTTTAAAGTAAGATTTATTTTACCCCACGTCACTTGTATTGCCCTGTTTTTGTTTACGTATTATGGGGCATTCTTAATTCTTCATTTTAATAAATATTATCGCCTTTTCAAAAAAATAAAAAAATAAAGCTCATTGTTCCTAATCAATTTCGAGTTTTTGAGCATTTTAGGTGTCACAAGTCATTTAGTTGAGCCAAATCAACTTTCTGAGAAGTTTTGTGTTGGGTTAGCTTAACTGATGCATTATGACATGCGACTCTATCAATTTATTCTTTTAGTGGAACTTTACCCTTTCTTCTGCCTCAACATTTTAACCTCTTTTTTCTTTGAAGGATCATTTAACCTCTCGTCTATATGTGTTCCCCGTGGATTAGTAATTTTCTCGTCCTTTCCATTTTTGGAAAGTCGAGAAAGTTGGGCATTCTTTCTCCAAATATTTGTGGAGATGACCACAAGACAAAATTGTCCTCAGATGAAATTCCCATGTTAACTCTATAAAATGCAAACAAATCATTGGCTTGTTTTGTCAGACTCTACATTCTTTTCATGAAAAAATTATTTCTCCTTCTCTCATCTACTAGCTACTTGTTCACTTCGGCATACTCTTTTTCTTGACATGTTTGTCAAAAAAGGAGGTTGTTATTTATTATACAATGAGAATTTTTCAGTTTCTCAATGGAGAATATATATACAATCGAAAAAATATTGTTATTTAGTTACTATTTAGTTATTCGAGATATATATCAAATATTTGATTATTGTTATATGTAAAGAATGACCATACGACTCACAGAATATAGTTGTAATTTCATATGGTCATTCTTGACATTTAATAATAAAATATTTTGTATCTTGAACAATTAAACAATTACTAATTAACAATAGTTTTTCAATTGAATATATACATTCCATAAAGAAATTGGAAAATCACATTATACAAAAATAACAAATTCTAGTTTAGTGGCGAATGATGACAATAAAAATTAAAGTAAGAAATGAATAAGTAGTCGATGAGGAAGGAGATAATGTTTTCAAGAAAAGAATGGAGAGTCTAACAAAACAAGCCAATGACCCGTCCGTATTATGTGGAGTTGACACAAGCTCGCTGAGGATAATGCTATCCTATGGCCATCTCCACAAATATTCAGACACAGAATAGAGAAATTTCTCGACTTTCCAGAAATGAAAAGCACACACAGTAGAAGGGTTAAATGTTTAGAGAAGATCGTCAAGTCCCACCAAAACAATAAATTAACCAATAGAGCCTCATCTTCTATTCTAGGTCCTATATTTTTTTAATTTTTCAATTTTGGTTATTTCGTTGTCATTTTTTTTTCCAAAAGGACCAAGATTGAAAAACTTAAAAGTATATACGATTTTTTTTTCTTTTGACAGGATAAAAGTATGCATGATTAAAATTGAACAAAAATGACAATTCTCAAAATTTATATTTTTAGACGAATTGAAGTTGCAAACATAGAATTAAACTATCTGAACTTATTTTAACAAAATAAATACGTTTAAAGATATTTAAACAATTTAGCAATTTTATCTACTGAAAATGATTTATTAGATAAATTTGATTTTGAGAATTATTACTAAAAGTTTGCTTCTAAAACATTAAATTACAATTTATACTTTGACATTTAATGAATAGTTTTTTTTTTTTTTTTTAAAATCTTTTTTTTTAACAACTAATTGCCTTCAAGTCATCAAAACTGTTGCGCAGCGATCCTGTAGAAGACTAAAGTTATGCTAACGGCTCACAAAAGAGGCCAATTTATCTTAAAGACAACAACCAAAATGAACATAAATTAAGACTTAAAACTTCAACATACACGCACGGTACAACCAAAAAATTAAGTGGGCAAACATATGAACATAATTAAATCTTGCATGTATTTATAAAAGAGTGAGAGTTTGACCAAAAAAGCAAATGATCTATCCATCCTCTGTGGAGTAGACATAAGCCAAAAGTATATTCAATTTCAAAATTGGAGGAAGGGAACAATCCAATAATTAATATATATACAAATTAATATGAGTATTAATCTTCATATTAAGTTGTATATATGGCTCTGTTTACTCCAAAAAGATGGAAAGTTTATTCGCTTTTTTTGTCAAACTCTTCACCCTCTATCCAAGAGATAAACAATTTTCTATCTCTATTTGATATTTTATTATGATTGCATGATTCCTATCATCAGTTTGTGTTGCAAAAAATGAGTCGTTCCAGCGATATATTTATACATGCAAAATAAAAATCAAATGTTGATTCTGTAGAGAAAATTGTAACGGCAAATAAATAATTAATTATGTGCACGGTCAAATATCAAACGTCGGGATTTCTTTGATTATGATCTTAAATGGTCAAAAATATCGAATATTTTAGCATGTGAAAAAATATACATAAATATCACGTGTATCATATTTCTAGAAATCAGGGACGGATCCAAGATTCAATAGTGGGTGGACTGAAAAATAATTTTTTTTGGGCACAATAAAATTTAGAAAATAAAACAGAGAGAACGAATTTCTTTCAGTGAAATAATAAAATATTACGATGTACATTTAAGTTGTATCCTATGAGACTTTGAAATATAAAATTGATTTATCAATACTAATAAAAAAAGTGAGATAAAATTAAATCATATAACTGTAAGCAATACTAAAATACTCATTAATTAAAGTACTCAAATTATTTTCACTACTGAAATGCCCCCAATCAACAAATCAGTTCAATTATATTATTTTCATTATTTAATTAACGTCCAGCTAGGGATTTTGAATTAAGATGGACTTGTTTCTAAGTGGGCTTGTGTAGAAATAAGTTACATATAGCGGGTCATATACATACATATATAGGGAGCTATTCTGGGTTTGCACTGAGCTGGAGCCCAGTGCTGCCCTTGAATAGATCCGTCCCTGCTAGAAATTAATTATATACGATCCATGTACATGCCAAATTACATATTTTACGTGAAAGCATTTATATCACGGGAGACAGTCGCGTAAAATATTGTACAAGTCTAATTTCACGGGACAAAATTTGAGGAAATGATTGAAAATTTGCTGATCATTCGCGGGTAGAATCAAGTGGAATGAGATCATCTATTCTGTAATTGGTGTTATATTTTGTATTTTATAGTATAGATGGATGACACGTGGAATAATAAAAAATATTCAGTGGACCATCATACATTGGGTCCATATGTTAAAAATCCAAAAAAATGAAACACCAATGAAATACAAAAAGTGAAACAGGGGAATCAAACAGGAATCAAGTCAAATGATTTTTTTTCAAAAAAATTGCTCAAAGACAAAATAAGAAAACTCACTCTCAATTATGTGTTACCATAAGAGTGAATATTTGATACTGCAATGACAAGTATGTGTTACTGCAAGGACAAATAACACATACTCCCTCCGTCCACCAAAACTGTGCTCATTTTGTTTTGACATGTTGTACGGAAAAGTAAATTAAGTACGTTTATGGATACAATTTTATTTATCTTCATCGTCCAATAATCAGTTAATTACTCAAGTTATCATTATACTTACTCACAATCAATTATGTTATTCATAATGTACTTAATTTACCTTTCCGTATAACATGTCAAAATGAAATGAGCACAATTTTAGTGGATGGAGGGAGTACTTATTATTTTCAGTACACACTTGTTCTTATAGTAACACATGTAAGATATTGAAAGCTATGTCAATACTTACATTAGCACAAAGGTATTATCGTAAGGAGAGAGATGTGTAATTGTATAAATAAAATGCTAATCCCTTTGTTTTTTCAGCTTCTCTTATATTTTTATCTATTAGTCTTTTGTCCGTGCAATGCACATGCCTGTTCTAAGTATTCACTTAGGCATATTTATATAACTCTATTACTTCTTTAGTTTCTAAACTAAACGTGAATAACAATCACATTATATATTCATAATTTATTTAATTGAATTTGTGTTAAGCATACAATGATTTTTTTCCTTCCCTTTCTAATTCTTAAACCTTTTTGTTTTTCTGAAATCAAAACTTCAAATCCAAAATAAAGATAACACAATTCAATGTATGGATAACATAAAAAGAAGAAATATGACTTATTGTTTCTTAGAGACACCAATAGTCTTTCCTCTACGTCTAATAGTCTTGGCGTGCTATCCACACACACAAAAGTCCCAGACTCCCAATAGTGACAAAGACCACGATGGTTTATGCAAGTAGCTAAAAAAAAGAACAAATAAATTAATGATAAACTTAATATAATTGAGATAGAATACTGGAATAAATAAATCACACTTGATCTTCTTCAGTTGTTCAAGATCGTTACTAAGCTTCATGTCTTGACCATTAGATGTAAAAATGTCCTCTCATACAACTCAGACACCCTAAAATCTGGGTCGGCCCTCCATTGAACTATGAAGAAATTTTAAAAGTCATAGTAATTAAAAAGAATATATGAATGAAGTCCATCGCATTACTTGACTTTCCTATTAAATTTTTCTCCAACAAATTAAGGTCACTTTTTCCTAAATTTTGAAACGTAATTCAACAATCAATTTACTTTTATATATAAATATATATACTTTCACGGAGAAGATAATCATTTTTCCACTCACTCAATCTCTCTTCAAGTCTCCCAAAAAAATAAAATTTAAAAAATAATTAAATTAAAAAAATTAATTAAAGATTAATTTTTAAATATTTAATTATATTAGAAGATTTAATTGATCTTTTTTAATATTTTTTAATTTTTTCAGATTTTTTTTAATTTTAATTGATTTTTAAATATATATTTTTTTGAGTGTATTTTTTTTAAGATTTAGTTAATTTTTTTAGAATATTTTTCATATTCTATTTAATATGTTAGAATTTTTCTAATCTTTTTAATTGATTGATTTTTTTAGTTTAATTATTTTTAAAGATTTAGTTTATTTTTAAAATATTTTTCAAATTTTAATTAGATTTAATTGACTTCTTAATTTAATATTTTTCATCTTTTATTTAATAATGTAAGATTTTCTCTAATTTTTTTTAATTTAATTATTTTTAAAGCTTTAATCGATTTTTTCAGATTTAGAAGATAATTGTCTCTTCAAGTCACACAAACAGATAAATTTTAAAAAATAATTAAATTAAAAAATCAATTAAAAATTAATATTTAAATATTTAATTATACTTGAAAGATTTAATTGATCTTTTAATTTTTTTTTTATTTTTTCAGATTTTTATTTTTATTTTAATTATTTTTTTAATATTATTTTTTTGAATGGATTTTTTTGAAGATTTAGTTGATTTTCTTGGAATATTTTTCATATTCTATTTAATATGTCAGATTTTTTATAATTTTTTTATTGATTTTTTTAGTTTAATTATTTTTAAAGATTTAGTTGATTTTTAAAAATATTTTTTAAAGATTTTAGTTAGGTTTTAAAATTAGATTTAGTTGGCTTTTCTAATTTAATATTTTTAATATCCTATTTAATAATGTCAAATTTTCTCTAATTTTTTTAATTGAGTTCTTAAATTTAATTACCTTTAAAGATTTAGTTGATTTTTTTTAAATATTTTTCCGATTTTTTATAATTATCTTGAAGTGTGAAAATTTGTACACAAAAATTAAATATTGACACTTGACAACATTATAGTTGACATGTATTGACACTTGGCAGCATTATAACTGACACGTATTGACACATGTCACAAGAAGAGGAGACCTAAACTGACACATGTCAGAAACATTTGAAGTGCATCCTCCTATTATATGTATAGAGCTGGCAAAACGGGCCGCCCGGCCAGGCCCGGCCCAGCCCATCGGGCCAAGTTATGTTCATGAGCTGGGTCGGGCCGGACAATCATCTAGTCGGGCCTACAGAAATGCAGCCCAGCCCGGGCTAGTATGAGCTCACGTTCCCGCGGGCCTGCCCGGCCCATGATTTTTTTATTTAATTATTTTATTTACTTTACAAAATTACATTATTTTTTTGTAATTCTTTTGGATATTTTTCTACCATTATCAATTTACTTTATTTTCTGATTAAAATAATAATAATAATTATAGTTATTAAAATACAATTTTATGTACATGACAACATTAACTTGAGTGTTATTTTGTTGATTGTGATTGTTAATTATATCAAAAGAACTCGTAGTTTGACAAATTACAAAAAATAAATTTCTTTAGTCTTTATAATTTGTATAATGAATTACAAATAAAAAAATTAATAAAATTTGTCGGGCCAAACGGGCGGCCCATGACCCGTCGGGCCAAATTGGCCCAAGCCCATTAGGTCCATGGGCCAAATGGGTTGGGCTAAATAGGCCCGGCTCTTTTCGGGCCTCTAATTTTTTAGCTCAGCCCATACTTGGGCTCCGGTAGGCCGGGCCGGCCCATCGGGTCGAGCCCAGATTGCCGGCTCTATATATGTAGACTAGTTTAGTTCCCGCGTAATACGTGGCTTTTTAATTAAAAATATAACATTGATAATATATAATATATTTAATAATAAAAATATAATTATGTGCATAAATGCACTAAACATGAAATAATAATTATTTAGGGTGTATATTAATATATTTATTTAAACAAAACAATTATTGAAATAAAATTATTGTTTCAAATTCTACTAATTCTGCAAGTGATTCACGAATTCTTAATTTAAATTTGTGTATTTTAAAAAAAAAATCTTTCTTTAGACTTAAAAAATAAAAAATTGAGGATTTTTTTTTTTCAAATTGGTTGTTGAATGGGCGAGGAGAAAAGGATTGTGCTTAATATATGAAAATTAATGAAGACGTCTTTTAAAAATCACGTGTAGTGCACATGTATAAAATGGAGAGAAATTTTGGCTTGAAAAATTAGTTTGGTGGTTTAAATGTATAATAGTTTGTATAGTTGTGCAAAATAATAATAATTAGGTGGTTTAGATAGAATTTCAGTGATAGTTTAATGAGTTTAGTGCAATTAAACATAAATATGATGTAAGAGGAGCAAGGTTTAAACCTTAATTGTTATATTTTTTTAAAATCAAACTACACATTAAAATGTCAAATGGATGTCACATATTAACTACAAACCAATAGAAAAATGACACATCAATAAAATAAATGTGATAATTCATCCAAATTAACCTCAAAATGACACATCATTCAAATGAACCACAAGATGACACATCATCAAATAAACTCTCTATTAGTAATATAGTGGATTTCTCTCTAATTGATTCATATATCACGTATACTAGATCCGTAAAATATTTTATATAAGCGCTATCATATATGTATTTTCTCAATTTTTGAAAATTTATAATCATTTTTACTTGTATCATAATCAATATTTTCATAAATGAACCGGAGACCAAATCGGTCTGGGCATCAGTTGCCGGCCCAATCGGTTGGACCGGTTAAACCGACGGTTCAACCGTTAAAATGATTTATACATATTTCTTTTATATTTTGTAGGTTATATTAAAAAAATAAATATTTATATTACAAAAAATTAAAATTATACTAATTTATAACTTATAATCTTATATTAAAACGAGGGACACTTGCGTGAGACCGTCTCACGGTGAGACGAAGTGTAATTTAGACTTTAATGCTTTAACACTTTGGGAGAGGTGGATGTTAATTGTGCTAAGTTGCACTCCGTCTCATACGAATTTTTGTCTACTAAAATAAATACAATAGAGTTTGGAGATGAGAGATTATGACGTTGTGAATTAATTTCACACAGTGTGTGACAGAGGTAAAGAGATTAAATGAAGTTGATGACTTGTGAATGAATTTATGAGATATAAAATGATACTAAGATAAAAACAATAACATTACACATATAGATTTAGAAAAAAATAATAAAAAGATTTAATAAATAATAAAAAATAATATAATCGAATGAATCATTTTTTACGGAGTAATTAGACCAGTGACATGAACGGTTCACGGTTCGACAGTTCAACCTGTTTATGAAAACACTGATCTTAATACTAACAAACCAAGAAACATGTGACTTTGTATGATTTCAGTTTTTAAAAAATGATTAAAAGTTCTTTTTTAAGAGCTAGTCTCCAAAACTAAATTAAAATCATTATGAGATATATTTAAAACTAAATTAAATGTGTGAAATTTAATTTGCTAAAATTTTTACAGCAAAATAAAGTTGATTCTAATTTGAATTTTTGTGTCCCGGGATCAAGTCTCCCGTTGTCTTTGAATTTTAAGACCTGCTCGTTTTTCTTCTTACTTTTTTCTTTTCCTTTTTTTTTTACCCTAGCTACTTGTTTTCCTTCCCTTTTTCTCCTTCTTCTTTTCTTGCTTGTTTTTCTCATGAGATTGCCTCTTATGCAATATTACAAGGAGTAGATCTCCAGTGAATTCTATCACTTTTATGTATAAATATTATCACTGTTATATTTATATACTATCATAATATAAAATATATATAAAAGTGATAATGTTTATTCATAACAATAATAGTGCGCATACACAATAGTGAGATTTGAAAAATAGATTCAATTTGAACTTAAATTCGCATAAATTTTTGTCATTTGCAAAATGCAGTACACGTCCAATTTAGGTAGTTTCTGAACTCGGACCACACCTAATTTTTTTAGTAAAAAAATTAAGAAAATGCGGACAACACCCAACATAACAAAAAAGTACATGCGCAAAAACCTAGAAAAAAGACCAAAAATGCAAAATAGTTTCGGCGATGACGAAAAGAGGAAAAAAAAAATCTGGCGAAGACGTATATTAACACTATGGGAAACGAATCACGACAGTATATTGAAAACAAAAATAATAAAAAGTAAAAGAAATTAACCACAAGATATGAATGATTCTGAGAACTAATAGATAATCACAGCTAGTGATGGAACCAGAAATTTCGTTGAAGGGTGCCCAATTTATAATGACAAAAATTAGTATGAGGCGAAGTTCAAACTAGCACAAATCAATATCCAATTCTTCAAAAATATTAAAGCGATATGCTCAAATTATGTCTTACATCGAGACGATTTCACGCAAAATGCACGTCATTTATAATAGGGTATATGACTAAATGCACTTTCAATTTTATAAATATAAAAAAAGTTGCATTTCTTGAAAATTGAACACATATATCTTAGAAAAAAAACATCATCTATCATCATTCAACCACACATCAATTTAATAAAGAACTATATTGTATCATATATATATATATATAATTTCAAAGGGACCCAGTGACCCCCTTGGCCCTATGACAGTTCCGCCTCTGATCACAAAATCAGACTCTCATAATTCTATGATAACACACGAAAAAGACGTATCTATATATATTATTATTGTTATACTAAACCATTTATACCAAAACGTACAATATTAGATATTTAAGCATATAGTAACACACAGTGTTACATAATGTTCGTACCATTGTGTTATCGTGTATACAACCATTTATAAGAGTAAAATCAAGAACAACAAACATAAACGTAAAAGGAAAGAGAAAATGAAAAAAAGAAAGAAACACATATCAAATTAAATGTCATGGTACTACAACTGCAACATAAATATATTGAATCCTTTAATGGTTGTAGAGAAGAAAGTCAACGAGGAAGAAGAGGCAAATGCTACAAATCTTGACCATTTTTGAGCTCATCACCCCTAATTCCGATTTTTTCCAGCATTTCAATAACAAAAATTTGCAAGTCTTTCAGTTGCACCAAATCGAGTTCTTGAAAACTCTTACGTTGCATTAGCAGCTCATTCATTAAGAGACACGACTCCATCAATTTATTCTTTTGGCACAACTTTACACTTTCTTCTCCCTCAACTTTCAGCCTCTCCTCTATGTGATCCCCGTGGATCACCATTTTTCTCGTCCTTTCCATTTCTGGAAAGTCGAGAAATTTCTCCATTCTATTTCGGAATATTTGTGGAGTTGGCCACACGATAGCGTTGTCCTCTTCAGCTGGCCTGTGAACCACAATGCCAATATCAACTCCACATAAAATGGAGAGATCGTTTGCTTGTTTCGTTAGACTCTCCATTCTTTTCTTGAACACATTGTTTCTCCTTCTCTCATTTAGTAGCTCACTTCTCACTCTTCTTCTTGCCATGTATATGTTTGTCACTAAACTAGTGTTTAATTTGCTAGGTATTTTGTACAATGTGAGTTTTTTCAGTTTCGATCTCTAGGGGGTGTATATGTACTATTGAAAAGTTATTGCTATTTGGTAAGTGATTGGTTATTCAAGATGCCAAAAATTTGGTTCATATATTGTAGAATATAATTGTAATTCATTTAGAAAGAAATCACAATTACCTCAACCCCCAAATTGTGATTTAATTTCTTACTGCAAAAATTAAAATGCGGTCGAAATTTGTTACTACATGTGCTGTTGAGTTGATTTCATCATTAATTATTTGTTTTGACTTAAGATTTTATTGTACTTCGCAGAAATGGAACAGTGGATCCGAGCCGTAAAATTAGATAATGAAGAGCGACGAATATGCATCTACTTGAATATTTTATTTATTTGGTATACTCTCAAGTTTTACGTGTAGTAAAAAAAAATACTCCCACCATTTTTATTTAAAATTAGATAATGAAGAGCGACGAATATGTACTGGAATATTTTATTTATTGGTATACTCTCAAGTATCTCGTGTAGTAAAAAAAATAAAAAATACTCCCTCCATTTTTATTTAGATGTCATTTTAACTTTTTGAATTATTTGTATAATAGATGTTGTTTTGGTATTTTCTCACCATTTATCTCATATGTACTCTTAATATAATAATTACAAATTTCTTATAATTGTGTTGTGTGTATAATTTTTTAGCATTATTGTTAAGAATATTTAAATAATATTAATTAAGATTAATTTTGACATAAAAATATATCCTTAATTTTTCTTAAAAACCAAGAATATCATCTAATAAAAAATGGAGGGAGTATAACAAAATAATGGTTAGCGGGGGAAAATTGAAAATACTCATATAATTTATTTAGATACAACACCGTCTCTTAAAAAATTATGTATGTTATATTTTATAAGGTTTTATCACAATTCTTAGAATGCAAAGTGTTGAAAATTCGCGAATTCTTCACGGGTTTTGAATCGGATCATGAAACTATTTTTTTTAAATACGTGGAAGGCGAAATAGGAAAAGCAAATAAGAAAAATATGTGCTATCGAACGAACATATAACACATCATACATGTTTATTCTTTTCGGTATAAATATTTGTCTTTATAGTAACACGAGTATGATAATCAAAATTGTGTTATCATGTGAACACAAATATATTACTGTAAAGAGAAATATGTATTACTGTATATAAAACTCCCATATTTTTAGGCAAAGTATAGTGTGAACAAGTTTCACGGTGAAATTAGTTAATGAGTGTGACTTATATTACTAAAGAGTGTGATTTTTTACTGTAAAGTGTGTAACTTTTTACTATAAAGAGTATTACTCATAAAAGTGAAGGGTGTGACTTATATTATAGCAAAGAGTGTCGTAGTGATAACTGAAGGGTGTGACTTATATTATTAAAGGGTGTGACTTATATTACTAAAGAGTATGTCTGTAAAAAAAAAAAAAAGGTTCACGGTGAACAAGTTTCACAGCATATCAACTCTATTTTTTTTTTCATTTCTTCCGCTTGTAGCAATGCTCAAGTCCATCCGAATTCTCTTGTCGATTGTTCGCATCTCGATTTTGAAATCTGGCAAATGGATGTCAAGACGCCTTTTCCTTAACTAAGTCTTGATGAAGAAATCTATATGTAACAACCCCAAGGCTTCATTGAAAAGGGCCTAGAACACCTAGTTTGTAAGCTCATGAAGTCCATTTACGGACTCAAACAAGCATCCAGAGCTTGGAACCAATGTTTTGATCATGTTATAAAGTCTTATGGGTTTGATCAAAACGAAGTTCGGAAAGTTGTGTGTACAAAAAAGCGGTTTGAATCGCATTGGTATTCTTAGTACTATATGTAGACGACATTTCTTTCATCAGAACGATGTAAAGGTGTTATCGTGACGTAAGGGCATGGCTTTCTAAAAAACAGCTTTAATATGAAGGACTTAGGGAAGCGGACACATCATTGGGATCAAGATCACTCGAGATCGCAAGAAAAGGATGATAGGTTTATCGCAAGCTTCATACATAGACACTGTCTTGAAACGATTCAAAGCATGCATAATTCCAAGAAAGGCTTCGTACCTTTCAAGCATGGAATCCATCTATCCAAGGAAATGTGCCCTAAGACAAAAAAAGGAGATAGATGACATGAAAGACATTCCTTATGCTTCGGTACCGTCGGAAGCCTTATGTATGCAATGTTGTGCATTTAGACCGATATCCGCTGGTCGCTGACATGGTGGCAAGATATCAAAGTAACCAGGGGAAAAAACATCGATCTACGCTTAAAAACATTCTCAAGTATCTAAAAAAAAACTTGAGATAGAATGTTGGTTTATCACGATAGTCTAATCCCATCGGCCACACCCGGACTGGGATTTCCAATCGACTTAGATTCCGTAAAAATCTACCTCCCAGTAGTGTGTTTTGCATGGAGGGGGAGCCATGACATGGAGAAGTTGTTATGTAAATGCATCGCAGATTCTACCATGGAAGTTTAATATGTAGTCTGATCAAGGAGGCAAGAAAAGAAGCGGTTTCGCTCAAGAACTTCCTAGTGGACTTGGATGTAGTTCCTAATTTGCCCAAACAAAATCATCATTTATTGTGACAATGCCGAGCAAGCGATTTGCAAATTCAAAGGAACCAAGAGCCCACAAGGCCAAGAAAACACATTGAAAGGAAATACCATCTTATACGAGAAATCGTTAAGAGAGGAGATATAGAGGTGGCAAAGATCGCCTGGAAGACAACCCAAGCAGATCCATTCACAAAGGGTCCCTCGGTAATACATTCGAGAGACATGTGGAAGGAATGGGTGTCAAGACCGTTGTCAACTGGCTTTGAGTATAAGTGGGAGACATTATTAGGTTCTTGTAGGTGACATTATATGTCACGACAGAACTACACTAAACATGTCAGAGTATACTACTTAAAAGCGGACTTTTGAGTATAAGTGGGAGATTGTTGGGATTATATCGAAAGTATGCTTTTACTTTGTATAATCAAACCTCAATTTTTGGTCTTATTTCTTCAAATAAATTGTTTATCACCGACGCTTTTAAATATCATCGAATGTTACATATATTTCTTTGCATAACTGCTCAATAAATAAGACGTGTTACATTGTAGTTAATTTAGTGATACCAGATCACAGAAGATTAAATTAACAGTCCCTTGTAACCAAAAGTACACCATTCACGACCTAGATGGAAATGAACAATCCATCGTGAAAGGTTGAAGTGTAAGGCTCAGATTGACTTGTCTTGACCAAGAGATTACACTAGTGCATGACTGATGCACTGAATAGGACCTACAAGAGGACAAATTCTTCAGAACTGAACAAGGAAGAATTAGACCTCAGTGGTTCGTTATTTCTTAATCTTCGTTCCTTAAATAGGATCGCATGTGGTTAGTAATTATTGCTTTGACTTATTACGGGTAGAGAATCAACGAGATTGAATACTTTATATCTTGGGCAATATTATTGGTCACATGCGATTGCTAAGATTTAATACGGAGAATCGTGGTGTAGCACGCTTTTGTTCGATTTGCCCCTTGGGAGGTTCATAAGTTTTATCATACCAAATCTTGCAAGTGGAACTAGTTTCCGGTATGGATAATAATGTTGAACCATTCCTTTACCAAGGATAAAAGATATTAATTAATGGAAAGCTATTTCCGTGGCTTGAATTAATTAATGGACTAGATAATCTTAAACACGGGAAATAATAATCGGGAGCCATATTGACGGTAATATGAGTTAAGATGGATAGTGCAATATTAATTATGTAGTGGGATTAATTAATATTTATGGGCTTGAATAATATTGTGGCTCAATATTGATAATTCAAGATCCATTGGAAGGTCCAATCTTAATTCTCCTAAAGGCCCCTCAAGTAGCCCAACATAAAGTCCAATAACAAAAAAAGTGTTTAAAAATAAAATAAATTTTGTTCTTTATTTTTCCTCATTAATTTTAAAAAAATATAAATAAAAGGGGAGAAATATTTTCTTTGAATTTTGTTATGGAATGAAGATATGTATTCTTGAAATACAAGATTATCTCATTAAATTCAAGAAATCTCCCACTTGGTTATTTATATGTTATTTTCTCGAAAAATTTTGAAAGAATAAGGAAAGAAAGATTTTCTTGATTTTCTTGAAAAGATATTATGGAAGATATTTATTCTTGCAATACGTATATCTCATAAATTCAAGAAGATCCAAATCTTGGAATCTTTATCCTTATTTTTTTTAAAAATAACCATAACAAAGAGAAGGTGGAATTTTATGGAATATTTTAATTATGGAGAAAATAATATAGGAGATATATTCAAGATTTCTTGGAGATCAAGATTTTTTTTTTCATCCCTATTCCATGACAAAAAATCGGCCACCACCTATCTATAAATAGGGGATGATTTCTTCATCCCCAATGAACAATTCCATGTGCTGGAAAAATTAGTAAATCCACAAAGGTGGTGCAACAAATTTTTATTTTTCCCTTTTGTTAATTGTTCGCGAGCTTCCTTCCACCGGATTGACGAGCAAGGACTAGGGAATACTTGGGAAGACTTTTTGGTGTGTTTTTATCGATGAGACCATTGCCACTCCAAGAGGTTAGTTCATGTAAAACCAAGAGTATTCCGCATGCGTAGGATTTATGTGGAACTGTTTTATATGCATGATTTGTTGTTAAATTATTATTTGAATTAATATAGGATTAATTCATGCTAGTAATAATTGTTAGAATTAAATTTGTATTTAAATATTCATCCCGAATAGATCCGTGCAATTAATTCCCCAACAACACCGGGTTCCGGATCCCGTCTTTTAATTCTTCATCTCCACCTCCGTTTCCGATCCGGTTACAATTTATTTATAAAAATAAATAAACCTAGATCTAGACTAGTCTATTACATTGAACGAATCAAACAAATCCTAATTTACTCGTGGATTTTTCATTTAGGCAAAAACGACCGAATCGAATTAAAAAAAAACCACAATTTATATGCATGCATAAATATGAACATTCATCAAATACCATGACAATTGGATACCTGCAAAAAA
Source organism: Stenogyne calaminthoides (assembly GCA_037126765.1). Taxonomy (NCBI): domain Eukaryota; kingdom Viridiplantae; phylum Streptophyta; class Magnoliopsida; order Lamiales; family Lamiaceae; genus Stenogyne; species Stenogyne calaminthoides. The sequence goes on from JBBCBC010000034.1 coordinate 13,707,406, forward strand.
GATCTAGCAATTCTACTATCCAATTTCAAATTTAATGAAAACGAATTAAATTACAATTTAAAACTCAGAGCCCGAAACCGAGGCTCTGATACCAGTTGTTGGGAATTAATTGTCCGGATCTATTCGGGATGAATATTTAAATACAAATTTAATTCTAACAATTATTACTAGCATGAATTAATCCTATGTCAATTCAAATAATAATTCAACAACAAATCATGCATTAAACAGTTCACATAAATCCTACGCATGCGGAATTGCTACGGGTTTACGTGAACTAACCTATTTAGAATGACAATTGACTCGATTGATAAAACACACCAAAAAGCCTTCCCAAGTATTCCCTAGCCCTTGCTCGTCAATTCGGTGGAAGGAAACTCGCGAACAATTAACAAAAAGGAAAATAAATTATTTGTTGCACCACCTTTGTGGATTTCTAATTTTTCCAACACATGGAATTGCACACTCACAATTGAAGATTTTCAAAAATACACAATCTGTAGACGTTTCAAAATATTTGATATTTTATCGACGCTGATATTTTTCCGAAAAACCAATTTTCGTGTTCACCTGGGGATGAAACATTCATCCCCTATTTATAATGAGGGGTTGGTTGAAATTTTAGGTGGAAATAAAGATGGGAATTTTTTTTTCTTGATCTCCAAGAAATCTTGAATGTATCCCATATATTCTTTTCTCCATAATTAAATATTCCATAAAAATCTCAACTCCTCTTATTATGGTATTTTTCAAAAAATAAGAAGTAGGAATCCAAGATTTGTATCTTCTTGAATTTATGAGATATTCTTGTATTCCAAGAATACATATCTTCCATAATGTATTTTCAAGAAAATCAAGAAAATCCTTCCTTCCCTTATTTAATCAAAATTTTCTAAAAATCCTTTAACAAATAAACCAAGTGGGAGATTTCTTGAATTTAATGAGATAATCTTGTATTCCAAGAATACTTATCCTCATTCCATAACAAAATTTAAAGAAAATATTTCTCCCTCTTTTATTTATTATTTTCGAAAAATAGGAAAATTAGGCAACAAAATTTATTTTATTTTTAAACACCTTTTTTCAGTTATTGGACTTTATGTTTGGGCTACTTGAGGGACCTTTAGAGAATTAAGATTGGACCTTCCAATGGATCTTGAATTATCAATATTGAGCCACAATATTATTCAAGCCCATAAATATTAATTAATCCCACTACATAATTAATATCAGACTATCCATCTTAACCCATATTATCAAGTAATATGGCTCTGATTATTATTATTTCCCGTGTTTAGGATTATCTAGCCCATTAATTAATTCAAGCCATCAAATAACTTTCCATTAATTAATATATTTTATCCTTGGTAAGGAACGGTTCAACATTATTACTCATACCGAAACAAATTCCACTTGCAAGATTTGGTATGATAAATCTTATGAACCTCCCAAGGGGGCAAATCAAACGAGCGCATTTCAAGACACCCATTCTTCAGATAAATCTTTTAGCAATCACATGTGACTAGTAATATTGCCCAAGATATAAAGTATTGAATCTTATTGATTCTCTACCCGTCATAAGTCAAAGCAATAATTACTAACCACACACCCATCCTATTTAAGGGATCTAAGATTAAGAAATAACGAACCACCGAGGTCTAATTCTTCCCGGTTCAAGATCAAGAATTTATCCTCCTCAGAGGTCCTTGTTCAATGCATCACCATGCACTAGTGTAATCTCTTGGTCAAGACAAGCCAATCCGAGCCTTACACTTCAACCTTTCACGATGGATTGTTCATTTCCATCTAGGTCGTGAACCGCATACTTTTAGTTACAAGGGACTGTTAGTTTAATCTTATGTGATCAAGTATCACTAAATTAACCACAATGTAACACGTACTTTTTATTGAACAATTATGCAATAAATATATGTAACATTCAATGATATTTAAAGCATCAGTGATAAATAATTTATTTCAGTAAATAAGACAGAAAATTCAGTTTGGTTATACAAAGTAAAAGCATACTTTTCAGTATAACCCCAACATTGGCATGATAAAGGATATGAGCCCACCAAGGGGACAAATCAAGCAAGACGTACTTGCACGCGATTCTCCGTATTAAATGTCAGCAATCGTCATGTAATTAATAATATTGCCCAAGATATAATGTATCGAATCACATTAACTCTCTTCCCATCATAAGTCAAAGCAATAGTTATTAATTTCACACCATCCTATTTAAGGGACGGAGATTAAGAAACAACGCACCACTGATGTCTAATTCTTGTATATTCAGTACCGAAGAATTTGTCCTCATGTAGGTCCTCATTCAGCGCACCTAAATGCGCTAGTGTGATCCCTTGGTCAAGACATGCCAATCTGGGTCTCACACTTCAACCTTTCATGATGGTTCGTTCATTTCCATCTTGGTTGTGAATTTGTACATAATTACGAGGGCTGTTAATTTGATCTTCAGTGATCGGGTATCACCAAATTAACTGCAACGTAATACGTACTGTCTTATTGAACGGGTTTGCAATAAACATATATAACATTCATTCATATTTAATACAACAGTGATTAAATAATTTATTTCAGTAAATAAATAAGAAACTTCAGTTTGGTTATACAAAGTAAAAACATACTTTTCTGTATAACCCCAACAATTTATAGGCACAAAATCGAACTAGCCGTTGGAGAGCAATTCGAATTTCGGTCTATTTAAGGTAGGCTTGCAGAGTTGATATGATTTTCATCAAGCCGGCATGGCCGAAAGCGTGCAACTTTGTCCTTTCTAGCCGTTGAACTTTAAACCTTCATCCCTGAGTCCTATCAGTTCCGTACAAATGTTTCAATCTCTCATTGGCTAGCAAGTATCAAGAATGCTGGTCTTGGTAGATCTAAATTCTTGTTGTCTGATCGATTTGTTTGATGTAGGTTGTAACTTCCAAAGTTAAACCTTTCTTGGAACTGAACAGATCAGATAAACTGATCTGCCCTACTTGAAGTCTCCAACTGTAAGTTGTCTTAGCTCAACTTACTGACTTCATCTGATGTACTTCAATCTGATCTTCAGTCTTGATGTCTTCTTCATGACTTCAGATAGGTTCTGATCTTCGCTTCTGATCTTTACTTCTAATCTTCAAGACTTACATTAAGTTCCCCCTCAAGGTGTGATCCATTCTATCTTTATATCAGTTGTTCTATACAATGATTATCAACTGGTTAACTTAGTTCTCAAGCTAAATCATCAGTCAGCTAACATTTTCTGACTGATACTATTACATCTGTTTTGGAACTTTGATCAAAACTTAATAAATTTCCCAACAGTTTCCAACTTTTTGATTAAACCAAAACATATGAGAAACCAACATCAGTTGATAAGTAAGGTATGTAAAGACATATAATCAGAAGATAGTGAGAGATTGTCTTAGGATCAGAAAAGGTAATGTTTTTCATTTAGATAAAGCTATTACACAGTACATTGAAAAACAAAATCAGAAACTGATCCTGCAGTCTTCTGGTCATCAGTCAGTGGGCTTATATCCTTCTGGCATCTCTCTCAGGCTTTGAGGAACATTGAAGATCCTATACATCTTCCATTTGACATTAGATACTTGGTCCGGATCAGATATGACAGCTTTGCCAAGCAATTCAAAATAGAATCTCTCAAAGGTCAGTCTGTCAAAAGTCACATCAACTTTCTTCTTGTAATCCAACACATCATAAGGAGGATGTGTGATCTTGGCATTTATGCTTTTCGCATCCTTCTGAATTTCTTTCAGGAAGTCCGGATGCTTGTTCTCCATCCAATTTAGGAATTCCTCATCAGGAGATTTTTCAGTAGGCACAATGTTTAGAACATAAGCATCCAGCAGCCATTCTGCTCTGATTTTCAACCAAGCTTCCATTCTTGCTCCTTTCCTCTCATCCTGTCTGATGATGTCTTCAACTTTAGCTGGAATCAGAGGCTCAAACACGTCTTTTCCAATCTGCCCTTTCTTTAGTCTAGCAGAGTACCTCCTCTCCAGTCCTTCTGAATCAGCTAGTTTTTCTTTCCTTCTCTCCTCCTCATTAAGTCTAGATTCTTCTTTTAACTGCTCTTCAGTCAATCTGGCAGCCAATCTTCTATCAGCTTCGACCTAAGCAGCTGATGCACTTCGAGTTACTCTTGGAGTAATTTGAGCATGAGGAGGTAGAAGTGCGGAGTGAGATGGGCCAGTTCTTTTTCCCTTCAGTTTAGCTCTTTCAAGCCTTGCTCTAACTTCAACTGCCATGTCATCCAGTTCATCTAACCTTTGGCCATGCGATTCAACTATTTGGATGAGTTCTTCTCGTTGTCCCGACGATCGCTTGGTTTTCAACCCCGTTCTTCCCCTTTTTGGTTTGATAAAAAACGTCGTAAATATGGGAAGTCAGAAGCCAAAACCGACAAAGAAGTTACCGATTGAGATCCTTAGCATTCAATCCTTGAGCTTGAACAGATAAGTCTCTGATTTTGTTCACCAGCTCGGCTTTGGCAGTCTCTATGGCAGATGAGAAAGTGAGAACTAGCTTGTCTAGCTTTTCTCCGGGGCCCATTGCTTATCAAGTGCCACCAAAGAGAGAGACTTCTGTGTTTGAAATCTTTGCCGGATGTTCATTCACATTCAGGAAGTCCATTGTGACCTTCTTAATTTCCACGGCAAATTGTTCTTTCCAGATCAAGCATTCGGGAAGTCATGTATTGCCTTTGTTCCTCCATGACTTGAGTTGATGTCTGGCGATGATCTGATATTGTGTTGCTAATGGAGTTCGCCAGAACATCCTCAACCTCTTGTTGCAACAATTCTTTAAAACATGATCTGATCTCTCTCAGTTGATCAGATGTTATATGAGTTATGGGGACAAATAAATGGCCCGAACTGTTTGATCTTTTGAGGGTCCAACAGCTTGCTTTTACCACGTCGTCATCCCGATGGTTGGTCACGTGCTGAAACACCAGCCCCACCATCATCGGTAATTTCCAACTCCTTCTGCGGTTCACCTTCCTTGACTTCCTCATCTATTGACTTACCCAATTTCCGTAAATTAGCTTTTTTAACCAAGATCAACAGACAAGAGAGCAACCGGTGAGTTTATCCGCCGCTTTCTTCATGTCGAATTCAAAATCAAGAAACTCATTAGCTCCACCCATCCGCTCCATAATGATGATGAAGTCAAGAAGGTCTTCAAACGCAGATCTCTCCAGTAAGAATCTCCACAACCTCATCCTTGATCATAGGTGATCGATACCAGGAAAGTAAGTTCCAAATTTCGCTCGATCGTGTAGTTTGATCATGTGACCGTAAACCTGCTTTTGTTTACCTCGAAACATACTTGTTAACTGAAGATGAGGGTTGATCAGTTTCTACAATATCAAATTTATCTTTTGCAAGTTCTTGTGGAGGTTCTGCTTCTGACACCACCTTTTGTGGTTCCTTCTCAGTCGCTCAATCCATCGGGTTTTTCTCCTTTTCGTTGTTCCTTCTCCTCGTTTCTCCAGCCTATACCTTCTTCTATTGAAGAAGAAAGGGAGATTTCCATCCTGCTTAAGCTCTTTTTTTAAGCGATCGAAAGCGGTGATTGAACTCTTGATTGAGGAGAGGGGGACCTAATCAGTTCACCACCAGTTTGTCCTTCCTCAGGTTGATCTGGAGAACTAGTAGCTTAAGACTTTTGTTTCTCAGATGTGTCAGATCGTTTCTTGCTAGAACCAGCTGATTTGCTTTCTGCTTTGCTCTTAGTGTTGGGAAATTAGGGTGCCCGGATCTATTCGAGATGATTTTTAAATACATATTTAAATTAAATAAATAATTACTAACATGAATTAATCCTAAATCAATTCAACATAATAATTAAACAACACACGTAATTCACGTGAATCCTCAACATGCGGAACTAGGAGTAATCCGGATTACTAACCTCTTGTAGAAACAACCCTTTTAGACGATGGATCAACCCAAGAGCCTTCCAAAATATATCCCAAATATTCACTTAATGTTATCCGGTGGGGAGGATTTGCATTTAACGATTTTAATGGGAGAGAAATTAAATATTTTGCTACCACCTTTGTGGATTTCTAATATTTCCAACACATGGAATTTCACTTGGGAATGAAGAGCTCATCCCCTATAAATAGGGAGGAGGGGGCCAAAAATTAGGGAAAAACAAATAAGGAAGAAAATCTTTTCTTGGTCTTCAAGAAATTTTGAATATATCTTCTATATTCTTTTCTCCTTAATTAAATTTTCCATAAAAAATTCTTTCCCCTCTTCCACCTATTAATTTCGAAAATTACACTATTATAGGAGTCAAGATTTGACTTCTTGAATTTATGGTATAATTATGTATTCCTACAATAATTATCTTTTTCCATAAAATACATACAAGAAAATCAAGACAATCTTTCCTTCCTTTAATAGACAAAAATTTCGAAATTTACACTTGGAAATATAACAAGAATATTTTCTTCTCTCTCTCATTAATTGGACTTTATTTTGGGCTATTTGGGGGGCCTTTAGGAGAATTAAGATTGGACCTTCAATGGACTATGAAGCTTTAATGTTTTGGGCCAAATATTATTCAAATCCATTAATATTAATTTACTCCACTATAAAATTAATATTGAACTATCCATCTTAACCCATATTACGATTTCACATATAATATGGCTCCCGGTCATTATTTCCATTGTTTAAGATTATATTAGTCCATTAATTAATTAAGCCACTTAACAAGCTTTATATTAACTAACATTTTTTTCCTTGGAGTAAAGACAACTCAACATTATTATCCATACCGGAAATAAATTTCCACTTGCAAGATTTGGTATGATAAAGGATATGAGTCCACCAAGGGGACAAATCAAGCAAGACATACAGACGCAATTCTCCAGATAAATGTCAAGAATCGTCATGTAATTAATAATATTGCCCAATATATAAGGTATCGAATCGCATTGACTCTCTTCCCATCATAAATCAAAGCAATATTTATTAATTTCACACGATCCTATTTAAGGGACGGAGATTAAGAAATAACGCACCACTGAGGTCTAATTCTTGTATATTCAGTACCAAAGAATTTGTCCTCCCAGAGGTCCTCATTCAACCACCTAATGCGCTTAGCAGGATCCCTTGGTCAAGACAGCACTAATGGGTCTCACACTTCAACCGCTCATGATGGTTCATTCATTTCCATTTTGTTGTGAATTTGTACTTAATTACGAGGGATGTTAATTTGATCTTCAAAGGATCGAGTATCACCAAATTAATTACAACGTAATACGTACTGTCTTATTGAACGGGTTTGCAATAAACATATATAACATTCATTCATATTTAATGCAACAATGATTAAATAATTTATTTCAAGAATAAATAAGAAACTTCATTTTGTTATACAAAGTAAAAGCATACTTTTCAAAGATAACCCCAACAATCTCCCACTTATACCAAAGTCCGCTTTTAAGTATACTACAACATGTCTCGTGGTTCTATGTGACATCTAATGTCACCCTACACTTAACCTAATAATATTTCTCCCACTTATACTCAAAGCAGATTGACAACGCCCTGACACCCATTCCTTCCACATGTCTCTCGAATCAGTACTTTTGAGGCGACTTTTTGTGAATGGATCTCGCCAGGTTGTCTCCCGATGCAATCTTAGTCACCTCAATGTCTCCTCTTCTAATTTCTCGTGATGAGATGGTATTTTCTTTCAATGTGTTTGCCGGCTTTGTGGGCTCTTGCCCATTGAATTTGCAATCGCTCCAAGTTATCACAAGAACCGTGATTTTGCCAGAAAATCCGGGATAACGCCCAAGTCCACCAGATGTTTTGAGCAAAACCGCTTCCTTCGCCGTTTCACAAGTAGCGAGTATTCGCTGCCCATGGTAGAATCAGCGATGCATTTCTGCTTTACACTTCTCCATGTCATGGCTCCACCCCCATGCAAAACACTTTACCCGAGGTAGACTTTCTGGAGTCAACGTCTGATTGAAAATCCAAGTCCGTGTAACCGATGGGGATCAGACTGTCTGATTTATAAACCAACATTCTGTCCCATGTCCTTTTCAGGTACTTCAGAATGTTCTTTACTGCAGTCCAATGCTCTTTCCCAGGGTTACTTTGATATCTTACCACCATGCCTACGACAAAGCAGATATCCTGGCCTCGCATACATAAAGATCAGATATACGAGGCTTCCCAAACCAAGCATAAGGGATGTTTCTTCATGTCATCTATCTCTTTCTGTGTCTTGGGACACATCTCTTTGGATAGATGGATTCCGTGTCTGTAGAGAACAAAGTCTTTCTAAGAATCTTGCATGCTGAAGCACTTCAAAATAGTGTCTATATATGAGGCTTGCGAAAGCCCAATCATTCTTTTCCTGCGATCTCGAATGATCTTGATCCCTAGGATGTGACCGGCTTCCCCTAAGTCCTTCATATCAAACTATTTTGACAGCCATGCCCTTACGCCGGATAACACCTTTACATCATTTTCGGATGAGCGTAATGTCGCCCACGATAGTACCAAAAATACCAATGTAGCCTTGGCCACGCTTTCGATAAACATAACTTTCAAATTCGCTTTGATCGAAACCGTAGGTCTTTTATAACTTGATCAAAACACCGATTCCAAGCGCTGGATGCTTGCTTCAAACCCATAATCGACTTCCTTAGCTTGCAAACCGATGTTTCGGACTTTTTCAATGAAGCCTTTGGGTTGTTGTATATAGATTACTTCGCCAAGATTTTCATTAAGGAAAAGTCGCTTTGACGCCCATTTACCAGATCTCAAAATCTAGATGTGCAAAGAATCGACAAGAGAATGCCGATGGACTTGAGCATGGCTACGGAGAAAAGGTTTCCTCATAATCGATCCTTCTTTTCGAGTGTACCCTTTTCGCCACTGGGGCCTTTGCTTTCAAGGTTTCAACCCTTCCTTCCGTCCTCCCTTTCTCTTGTATACCCACTTGCAGATCCGATGGGTTTTACCCCATCAAGTGGTTCGACTAGCTCCCACACCTTGTTGTGATCCATTTAACCCATCTCGGCTTCCATTGTCGTTTGCCAGATCGAGCATCTTTGTCTCGGATCGCCTCGTTGTAGGACCATGGATCCGACTCTTCAGGAGATCAAGTCCGAAGACTCTCCGATCCCCAAGAATCTCTGGGTTATCCGATAACCTTCCCACTAAGACGAGGTTTCAGCTTGTGTTGACGCTTAGTATATCATTTCATAAGTTGGCAATGGAGTTGGCCCCCAAGTTCTTCTAAGGTAATTTAACTTCTGTGCTTTCGAATCGCTCATATAATCTTCTTCCCAAAATGTAAAGTGGGTACCGATCACCACCTTTTCATCTTCGGGACCATAGAACATCCTTTAGTTCTTTTGGGGGTACCTATGAACATCCTTAATTCCGAACGCAGCATCCAATTTACGGCTTCCTTTGTCTAAGACGTATGACGGACACCCCCTGCATCCCCGATGTGTCCTAAATCGGGCTTGCACCCCATCCACAATTTCTTGGGGTTTTAGGTAATCGATTTGGATGGCACTAGGTTCATAATATAAGCCGTTGTTTCTAATGCGTAACCCCTAACCATTTTGGTAACCAAGATAACTCATCATTGACCTTACCATTTCTAAAAGCGTTCTATTCTTCGTTCTACAACCCCATTTTTTGTTGAGGGTACAGAGGTACTAATCGATGCAATCCCCACTTCCGATAGGTAGTTCAGAAATTCATCTCGAGGTATTCGCCTCCACGACGATCGTGAGAAACTTGATACTTTTTTCCTTATGGTTCTTCGCTTGGGCCTTTAATTTTTTGAATTTATCAAAGGTCTCAGATTTATGCTTCATTAGGAAAATGTATCCGAAGCGTGAGTAATCATCGATGAAAGTAACTAAATACTGTGAGCCACCTCCAGCCTTTGATTTGCAGATTGACCACACACATCGGTGTGAACGATTTCTAACATTTCTTTAGCTCTAAGCCCTTGGCTCCAAATGCCCTCTTGGTCATTTTACCTTTCAAGATGATTCGCAAGTCGGAAGTGACTCAATTTGGAGAGACCCCAAAGAACCATCTTTTACCAACCTTTGAATCCTTTTTTAAGTTAATATGACCTAATCTTAGGTGTCAAAGAAGTTGTCTCTGCTCACGCCACCAGAGCGCCATTTACAAGAAATAATAGATGTGTTATAGGATGCATTTTGTGAGTGATGTGCAAAGTTAATAATATAGAGATTGTTCCTTAAAGTTCCACGACAGATAATCACATCGCTATTTAAAAACAATAACATTTTTATTTAAACGAACATAATATCCATCGTTAAATAACTTAGAAATAGAAATAAGGTTTTTCCCAAAAATAGAACATAAAGAACATCTCTTAAAATTAAATTTTTTTCTCCAAAGGATGGTTGCACTTCTCCCATCGCTTCACCGCCACTCTCAGAAGATCGCTTTCAAAAGCGTGATGAGGATCTCATTCTCACTTAGTCACTGGGTCGCTTTTGAAACCCCGTGATTGTGAAACATACATGGTCATAAAGACTTCTCCCATCGCTTGATCCTCAGATCCAATACCCACTAGTGGGTAAAGATACTCCGCTAAAACAAGTTTCAACTACTAGTGAGTGTGAATTACCTTTCTTTCCATTCCCTTTTGGGTTTTGGAACAGTCGACCTCCAATGTCCTTTTTTTTCACCGCAGCTTGAAGAACTTCCCCTTAGCCGGATTCTTTTCTCCACCATCCTCTTCACCTTTCCTTTATTTTTGGCAACACTAGAGTTAGCTTGGCATGTTCGCTTTTTGGGCTTTCTTCCTCTTGCCTCCCTTTGGCCCTGTACAGTTAAGAAGGCCCAACCGCCGCTAATGCTTGATCGCTCTCTCCTAAAATTCCTTCATCCGAGACAAGAGCTTGCAACAGAGATAAGCAAAGTGAACTTTGATTATTCATCTTATAATTCAAATTCGAATCGCCAAAGCTCTTCAAGGGAATGTAGTATGAAATCGACCGGGTCTCGATGTCATATTCAACTCCAAGTACCTCGAGTTTGTTGAGGTGAGCCATCATTTGGAGAACATGTTCTCACGGGTGTTCCTCTCCACCATTTTCATAGAGAGCATATCCCTCATGGTGATCCGGACGAGCCACACGGCTCGATGTTGGAACATCGCTTTTAAGATTGAGCATGATGTCCGCAGCGGTCTCAACGCTTTTGGTGTTGGTGTTGCAACACATCCGACATTGAAGCCAAGATGGTACACTTCGCCATTTCGTAGAACGCCTCAACAAGATATTCTTTTCTTAACCGCTTTTGGTTGACTCGTTTGGATGGCTTTTTTTCCGGTTTGGGTGTAGTGTTAACCCTAGTTATGGCTTTTGTGCAAAGGAGGACAATAGTGAGTTTTCGATACCAATCAACAAAGTTTTCTCCAAAGGAGGAGGTTATCTTCAAGATATTGAATGTTTGGATTAAAAGCGTCATGTATATTTATTTAATCGAATAAAATATATATTTTGTATCAATATCCAGATCAACACAAAATTAAATCACATAGTTCGATCACATGATTCATATTAAAATCTCAAAAAAAAAATGAACATACATCAGCCAACATCTTAAAACAAATTTAAACGAGCCTCTGGGGAGGTCATCATTTAAATCACATCCAAGTTAATTTATAAACAAGAACAATTACAAACCTTTATTTTTTAAAAAAAAAATTAATAATGGCCCCACTGACCAATATAAAATTGGACAAGTGACTTCAAAAAAGATATAAATATCAATTTTATACATAAGTAATAACCATGATTAAATACAGAATTATTACTTCGCTTTGATCGAGCCTCGTGGGAGGATCATCGTTGTCCCTGTACAAACAGATTTACATACAACCAATCAGACTGAAGACAATGGACAATCTGATATATCAATATATACACGTGGAGTGGCTGCGCGAACTTGAAAATGGTGCTTCATACCGACGATTTATTATCGCCATCGGAGGCTGCACTGGATCAAATCAACGTCAACTTCAAGTCGTCGAGAGGTAACTCCGCTGCTGCACCGCCGGATACAGGAAATCCATCGCTCAGAAATCGAACACCTCCAAGAACCTCAAACCGAAGCGTGCGACCCCTGTTCAAAAACCGAACCGCCGCGGATTTGACGCTGCCAATTAAATCGTCTCTGCCACCATGAACGCACAGGACACGACCTTTTACCTCAGCACCGCCGCCGTTGCCTCAAACCGACGCCGTATAATCAACGATGTTAGGGCCGAGGCGGAAATCGGAGCACGGATTGCGCGATGCGGGCGAATTTGGCGACCGGAGAAACGATGATGCACACGACTTATGACCTGCTGTGCGGATTTTGTGGAGATGGCAGCGTGAAAGTCTCCTATGAAGAAGGTAAGTCTGCCGATTTCTTATCCACCAAGAAAAAGACTAAGGCTTCATTTATTTTGGGCCATTTAGCTATTAATAAGAAGACTTGAGTTTCAGTTGTTAAGGAAGAAAGTTCTTGGGCCCGAAATTATTTAATTTAGAAAAGACGAAAACACGAATCATACGCTACAAATGAAAATTAAAGTTTCACCAACAACTAACAATTAATTGCATAATTAAATACGAGTAAACGTGAACAGATTCTTACAAAGAATTGCAGACACTAATTCCTCAACTACAGATCCACGTAACGCTTGCTTACTAATCGCACAGATCCGCCAACGTTGAATCCCGAGATTGAATTTGCTAGGAAAATTCTAACTTTGTAGATTTTATGGAGAAAAATATGAACTCAAGTTTTTATGAATTACTTTGTTTCATATATATAGAGATGATTAAATTAAGTCTTGTTAATCTAATTAGGAAATAAAATCCCTAATCTTTATTTAAATAAATTTCTTAGATTTATTTACCACATATAAATCTCTACTTGATTTAAATTCCATATATGACAAATCTCTACGATTTGTTTCCATATATATTAAATCCTACAATAATATTCCAAATATTATTATTGGGAATTCTTATTTAATTAAATCCAATTTAATTAAATATTAATAATAATTAATTCCAAATTAATCTATTATTAATTACTTCTCCATAAATTAAATATTAAATCTAATTTAACATTTTATCAACCAACTATAGTTAGTAAACAACTGAATTTACTTGTCATGTGACCCATGTACCCTCATATATATCGAAGCGATTAATAAACTAATCTGGCCTTAATTGAACCCTGCATAATAAATCGACATTCTCAATATACGAGGCACGACATCATGGAAATGTGCAACTACCAGAATCAAACATGGGCTATTACGATTTCTCCTTTCATTCACTTAATACGATTAAGTCTTGAACATGATGAAGTTGTCTATTCAAATAACTTAATCAATTTATCTCTAATCACTAATTGATCATGTATGTCATACTTAGCCACAAAGTCTAAGTCGACGCACTACCGACATGACTTTGATCCTATTATGACGAGAAGATGAGTATTCTCTAAATCCACATTGAGGAATGAATCATATTCTTCGCTCAACTACCACGTAAGACACGCATTTCGATGATGAACCCAATCCAAGTCATATCTACCCCAGCGCAGCAAGCGTCTGGTCATGGTCAAAGTTCATCATCCCCACATGTCGTATGTGTTGACCTCAAGTCAAAGGAGTATCGATCGCTTCCCACTAACCGAGACACCCGAGACACATATATAGTGGAAATACATCAAAACGGTTTTCGGATGGGTATACCAATACCCCTAAGGTATTTACAAGATCCATCATGAGATACCTAAGATCTCGTAGTAAGTGAGATCTTACTACACTCTCTAAGAAAGATGACGCAGATCGCGACATCAATCTCCATCAGATCATCAATATCTCATTCTTGATGATCCTTGATTGGGGCTATTTGAGAATCATGCTTAAGTCATCCGAGTTCTCACAACCTCAATGACAACAATGACTCATGGGAACATTTGTATGAATAAATGCAAACAATCAAACGTAATATTCATACAAGTGTATTGCCATACATTAATATTAAATGATCTATAATATTAAATCAAATCAATATCATCGAAGTATTATGTCCTTACAATTGATTGTCTCTCAGACACTAACACTAACAATCTCCCACTTGGACTAGAGTCAATCACCTTACATGTCCAACCCCTAGACCATCAAATGTCTAGTGTACATGAACACTCAGTGTTTTTGGTGAAAAGATCCGCCAAATTAAATATGTGGGAATATATTTTAATTATATTTTCCTATCGTTATGATCTCCGGATCAAATGATAAGTCCGGGTACATGCTCGTTTATGCTTGTTGATCTCGGTGCCTTTTTTAAGCAATCGCACAAAGCGTTGTCTCAATAAAACTTTATTAGACAACCGCACTTTGAACTACCCCTAGTTCTCTTAAGAACTATAAAATCCGCATAACCTCCTCGAGGCTTCGACACAAAGAATGTACTCAACTTCGGTTGTTGAATATGCGGTCCTTTTGCTTGGAACTATTCCAATCGACAAATTTCATTATTGAGAGTGAAACGAATCGACCAGGATTTGTAATCATCATAGTCTGATTGAAATCATACAAGATAACAAGTCACCACTGGTTTCGACCGTCCACTATAGACAAGGAAACATTCTTTAGTTCGCCTAAGATACTTCGAGAATGGTCTTGACAACAATCCAAAGGAGACTCAACCAGATTCTCGGGTTGGTATCTATCATTTATGTTGATAGCAGAGGCCACGTTGGCCTAGTGCAAGTCATAACATACATGATCAAACCCAATTGCATATGCATACGGGACATATTTCATGTGCTTGATATCGCCTTCATCGGAAGGACAATCCTTTCTTGACAGCCTTTATCCCATGATTTGCCTGCAGAGACCCCTCTGAGTTCTCTATAAGTAAAAACGCCTCAATACCTTTGTCTATAGGTGGATCGTGACAACCTCAACATCCTTCCGATCTATCCTTTCGATCTTCATCATCCCTAAGATGTAGCAGTTTCACAAAGATCCTTCACCATGAAGGGTCTTTGACAACTAATCTTCAACGATCGCAATAATGGGATATTGTTTTCAAAATCAATGTGTCATCGACATACACGATTATGAAAACAATATTCTTCCCGTTGTGTTTACAATAAAAATAAGGATCTTCCAAATTTCTGATGAAGTCAAAAGACTTGATAGCTTCATCAAATCGGATATTCCAACTCCTAGAAGCTTTCTTCAATCCATAAATGGATATCTTTAGCTTGCATACTAGATTAGAATTTATCTTAGATGTGAAACCTTCTAGTTGAGTCATAAGCACTTCCTTATCAAAGTCTCCATTGAGGAAAAACTTTTTGACGTCCATCCGCCAAATCTCATAATCACAAACACAGATCGCTATCGCAAGTAAAATTCAAATGGACTTGATTTTTGCAACTAGTGAGAAGGTCTCATCACAACCAATGCCTTGGCTGACTATAACCTTCGCCACCAACCTAGCTTTTGTAGGTTTATATTTTGCCATTTGCATTGGTCTTTTGGATGAAGGCCCAATCGCAACATATGGGTTCTAACCCTTTAGGGCAAACTCAACCAAGTCTTAGACTTGATTGGTGTACATCGAGTCCATCTCGAATTTCACGGCTTCATGCCACTTCCCTAATCAATATCCGATATTGTTTTAGAATAAGTATTAGGATCGTTTTATCCCAGATGTCCATATTAACTAGTTCCTCCAAGAGGTAACCATATCTAATGGGCGGATTACAATTCCTAATATACTTACGGAGTCTGAGTTAGCAAACAGACATTCCGACAGGAAAATTTTTGTGGTGCATCGATTTCATCAATGTCCCAAGAGTCCTCAAGATCTACACTTTCAAATGCCTTTTCATTGGGGGTTTGAACTATGTTGTTCTTATTCAAAGCCCACTTGGAGGTTCTTGACCGGCAAGCCTACTCCAATTATGCGCCCCACCGGGCCGAAAGACGATCACCAAAGTGAAAGACTCCCACCGTGAAAGTCATTTGAATGCTCCCACCGATTCTTTATCATGTTGCTTTTGACAAGATATCGCCTCTTTTGTTAATTTATTTTTCTTGAATTTCTTCAAGTTCTATCAACTTACGACTTTGTTCCTTAAAGACTTAGTCTTTTCGAGGAACTTGGTCCGCTTAGAAACAATCAACCGATATTTTCGGGTAGATAGAAGTAATATCTTTTTAGTTTCTTTAGGATATCCCACAAAGTAACCCTTTTCACCTTTGGATTCCAACTTGCGGTAAGCATCCTTTTCACAATCACGGGTAACCCCATGTTAGATATGTAAAAGTCAAGCTTTTCGCCACACCATGGTTCATATGGTGTATGCTCAACCGATTTAGATGGAATTCTATTCGTAATGTAAATTGAGGTTTGTAAAGCGATCCCATGAGAATGTTGGAAGACAGGAAAACTCATCATGGACCTCACCATGTCTAACAGGTTTGGTTTCTTTCCTGACACACCGCTCATCCGAGGTGTTCCGGGAGTAGTCCATTGTGATAGATTCCATGTAACTTCAAGTAATCGAATTAACGGTTAAGGTATTCACCTCCTCGATCCGATCGAAGAGTCTTGATACTCTTACCAAGTTATTTCTCTACTTCAAATTTTTAAACTCTTTGAATTTTCAAAAGATTCGATATGTATTTCATAAGATACACGATCCAAGATTCAGAGAAATCATTAGTAAAAAGTGATGAAGAATTAAAGTGACCCTACTAGAGGGGCAATGGTCCACAAACGTCGTTGTAGATCAACTCTAGAACTTTTTCAGATGCATCCCTTTCCTAGAAAAGGGTCTATTGATCATCTTGCCCATGAGATAAGATTCACAATCTCCATAAGACTCACAACCGAATGGGGTTAAGTAGTCTAACTTTCTTAACCTTGCAATTTTTTCTCGCTTACATGATCAAGTTCTACAATGCCATAAGTAAGTCGGGTTTTCATGATTACTAAGTTTGAGTCTTTTATTTTGTATATTAAGAACATCACATCCATAATGCAACAATTACATGTTGCAGTAATAGAAAAGAACTAGATGACTATCATTAAGTTATAATCTAAAACCAAAGGGTAAGTCTAACACATAGGTCCCTACACGTTTAGTTAGCAACTCTTGCTCGGTTTCCACGTAAGACGAATTTCACTCGCCTCTAATCGCCTCTATGACACATGAACCATTTCACATTAATGCAAATGTGAGAGCTAAATCCAAAGATTCAATACTGCTAAGCTAGTGCTATTAGTGGACATGTTTATCTTAATAACAAACATACATGTTCTAGTCTTTAAGCACCTAAGTGCATTCCTTTTTAACAACTAAAACCTCATAGTCCTTCTTCCAAAGGTTTCTTCACTTATAGTAGAGGCACACTTCCTTTGTTTACCCGCCTCCTTTTTGAACACCATCTTAGTGACAAAGGAACTCAAAAAGTCTTGAGCACATTGTGAAGTTCAGCATGGTCGATCCGTTTTTTATTCATATTGTAGTTCACAATGAAACTAAAATATGAATCAAGGGGAGCCGAATCGAGGATAAAGATAAATGAAAATGTTGGTCTTTTTAGCTCAAATCCTAAATTACCAAGTTTATCAATTAAGCCTATCAACATTAGCATACGAGGTGAAATCTTCCCTTCTTTTAGCCAACATTTGAATGATCTCTCATCACTTCATAATCTCTTTAACGAGATTCGTAATCAAAGAGATCTTTCAGATGTTGAAGCATGTAGAAGAGATCTATTTTTCACGCCATTTATGTATATCGGGAGTCATGCCGAGCAACATCACACACCGAGCCCGGGAAGCATCCTCTTGATGCTTTTTCCGAGTCGCTACGCCAAACGTGGGCGTTTCAAGAAACCAAATTTTTAAGGTTAATCAGGATATACGTGTCCAACACGACTAATCCTTTTCGCTTTTAGCACCAAAACACATGATGAGGTGTCACCCGTAAAAATTCGCCTAACCAATTTAGTTTGTTTTTTCAAAACACATCTCAATAACAGCTTAAATATAGATCAACTAACCAAGAGAAATAAAATAAAAATGGGAATTAAACACATAATTCCTATGATCAATATTCAAAGAATCAAAATAAAACATGACCTTTCTTTTTCAGGTTTATTTTGTCTCCATTATTTTCACATATTCAACTAATTTCACGAAAGAAGAATATTTAATTTATATCTAATATAAATTATAATGGACTAGATCCACATTCCTACTATCATGATCCCCGCCATTTGAATATCACAATAAAGATAACCGTAGGTCTCCAAACCAATTGCAAAATTTGTATTCCTAGTTGATTGAACCTAGTTCAATCGGATGTCCCTTAACTTTCGCTTTTCGCTTTGGTCAATAAACAAAGTTAAGTTGGTTTACAACCATCGCGGGCGATACTACGTGTCCCTATAAAAGTCCCGCTGAATGTAGATCAAGCAAAAGACTTTGGTCTTAAATACCCATCGAACAAAAATCCCCGTTTACTTTTTTAACTTTGATGGGAGACATCTTATCAAATTAACGAGAAAACCATATTTTAGTGAGGATCATTTTAAAGCTGGGATTAATTGCTTAATCGAGATCCAACATGTTAATCTACATCACATTTGAGCAATTATTGGGCGCCGCTTACCCAAACATGATTCACACGGACTAACATTTATTTGGGCGCCGCCTACCCAAAAATAATAATGTTCGACAATTATTGGGCGCTTACCCAAACAATTATAATGGACATAAAAAAACGCTAATGTAATATAAAACACATTAACAAGTGGGAATTAATAACTCGTTTAATTCTTTAAACCATAATTTTAAAATCCAATTTTAAAATCAAGTTTTAATAATTAAATTCATTATTAATATTTTGACCTTTAATTAATCCAATTAATTAAGTCCGTCATTAGTCCAACTAATACGCTTTTAGTGAGATTTAGATTAATAATTTTTAAAATAAATTTTAAAATCAAATTTTAAAATTAATTTTAAAATTATTAAACTTCAATTATTAATCCAATTAATTATTCCATTAAGGTCCAACCTTTAATCCAATTTTAATTATCAAAATTTTATGGGGCTAATGCAGATTTCCAAAATTCCACGGGAGGCCTCGTCCCCAAATCAAATTTGTAAGACAGCCATCCGCCATCACCGCCCAAAATCCGACAGCATCCAATATGTATTTTGGGACAACCGTTTCCAAATACCAACCCGAATCATTAACAATTTCAGAATTAATCCAATCAATTCATCAAATTTGTTCAACTGAATTGTTGAAATCAACCCCGAGAGAACAAAATCGAACTAAACAAGCAATACATCAAGAATATAGAAACTAAAATTTGCGGAACATCAAAGAAACCACGAAAACCAGTCCGAATCAAAATCGCATCAACGGCGCAGGCGCGAGTCATTGCCGCCACTAGGCGCGTGCGGGCTACTCGCTGCCAGAATCGAAGCTTAGGAGGGACGCCCGGAGCCGCGACCTATTTAAAACAGGAGTCGGCGAATGAGTTGAACCTGAACCGATGGCACGCCTCCACGACCCAAATTTGATTAAGAAACGCGTCAAATAAAAACCGTGCAGAAACGTAGAGCGTCTCCTGAATCGAACGAACCGGCGGCGCATGGTCACAAGTTCGAGGAATCGAATCGTCAACGCATCATTGCGAATCAGAGGAGACAAAATGGATGGTCAATAAATCGAACGAGAGGTGACGTCGGATATCGGATCTAATCCGCCGTCGCGCGTGATGTTGAGGACTCGCACGAGTGTCGCGAGTTACTGCATAAAGTCAAAGACGGCATCGCGTTTGCCTGCAAAACACCGGGAGACGAAAGGGACAGAGGATGGCAGAGGCAAACCGTAAAAACCCTAGGTTTCATGGAGAGAAGCCGACAGAATAAGCCGAGGAGACAAAATAAATAAAAGGGTGCGGTTTTGTCAAACAAAAAGCCGTATGGGTTTAAAAAAACTTTTAAATTGGAATTTTGTATGCAAGTAAAACACGAATCACACATACCACAGCAGTAAATTAAAGTTCACCAACAATTTAACAATTAATCGATAATTAAATACGCTTCAGTAAAACTAAAATTAAAATTTTAAAGAATTTTGCACAAAGATTCTCAACTATGGTATCCACATAATCCACAATTTACTAACTGCACAGATCCGCGCTGTTGAATCCCCCAGAGATGAATTTGCTAGGAAAATTCTAACTTAGAGATTTGATGGAGAAAATATGAACTCACGCTTTTATGAATTCCCAAGAGCTCATATATATAGGAGAGGATTAACTTAAGTCTCAAGTTTAATCTAATTAGGAAATAAAATCCCTAATCTTTATTTAAATAAATCTCTTAGATTTATTTCCACATATAAATCTCTACGGATTTAAATTCCTTTATATGATAAATCTCTACGATTTTGTTTCCATATATATTAAATCCTACAATAATATTCCAAATATTATTATTGGGGAATTCTTATTTAATTAAATATTAATAATAATTAATTCCAAATTAATCTATTATTAATTACTTTATCCATAAATTAAATATTAAATCTAATTTAACATTTAATCAACCAACTATAATTAGTAAACAGGAAACATTTGTTGTGTGACCCATAGCCCTCATATATCGAAAGCGATTAGTCAAACTAACTGGCCTTAATTGAACCCTAGACAATAAACCGTATATTCTCAATATATGAGGTACGCGTTGCGAGAAATGTGCAACTACCAGAATCAAAACACGGATATTTGATTTCCATTTCATTCATGAATACTCGATTAAGTCTTGAACATGATGAAGTGTTTATTCAAATAATTTAATCAATTTTTTCTCTAATCACTAATTGATCATGTATGTCACACTTAGCCACAAAGTCTAAGTCGACGTGCATCGGCGATGATTTTGATCCAATTATGACGAGAAGACGAAAGTATTCTCTAAATCCACATTGAGGAATGAATCATATTTTCGCTCAACTACCACGCATACGCAACTTCGTGATGATCCAATCCAAGCCATATCTACCCATGTACAGCGTGAAAGGATTGGTCATGGTCAAAGTTCATCATCCCACACATGTCGTGGCGTGATT
Source organism: Stenogyne calaminthoides (assembly GCA_037126765.1). NCBI lineage: Eukaryota > Viridiplantae > Streptophyta > Magnoliopsida > Lamiales > Lamiaceae > Stenogyne > Stenogyne calaminthoides. Next base: position 13,728,660 of record JBBCBC010000034.1, read on the forward strand.
GTCCTCAAGTCAAAGGAGTATCGCGATCGCTCCCACTAACCGAGACACACCGTAAACACATACGCCGGGAAAATACATCAAACGGTTTTCTGGATGGGTATACCAATACCCCCTAAGGTATTTTAAGATCCATCATGAGATACCTAAGATTCAGAGTAAGTGAGATCTTACTACACTCTAAGAGTATGATGCAGATCGCACACCAATATCCATCAGATCATCAATATCCCATTCTTGATGATCCTCGATCGGGGCTATTTGAGAATCATGCTTAAGTCATCCGAGTTCTCACAACCTCAATGACAACAATGTTTCATGGGAACATTTGTATGAATAAATGCAAACAATCAAACATAATATTCATATGTTGTATTGCCATACATTAATATTAAATGATCTATAATATTAAATCAAATGAATATCATCGAAAGTATTATGTCCTTACAATTGATTGTCTCTAGACACTAACACTAACACGACAGTTGCTTAGCCAATTAAATAAAAATCAGGCCTAAATCTATCGGGGCCTGTGATTCTCGGATTAATGAAATACATAAGCCCAAATTTGGGTGGATTAAATAAAAAATTAGCCTAATAACTAATTTTAAGTCATGAACTGATGGGCCAAATTTATTATTTATAAATAATATTTTCAGCCCATTTAATAATAAAAAAAAAGGATTACTTTATATAAATAATTTGCTATTTAATACGCTCCTGTGTTTTGGTTTTAACTGATGTCTAACAGGTTATTTATTTTTAGCAGAAAAAAATGCACGCCATCCTCAAAAGGAAAATTACACGGCAAAGCCTTTGGGGCAACTCAAAAAAAAATCTACGGGCAATCCTTTAGCCCACTCGCATTAGGTTCTATTTATTTAATTCCTTTTTTAATATATGGTAAAAAGGCTCATACTTTCACATATATTAAAAGGCGGGGCATATATGCTCATATCTCGAGCTATTCGAAAGTTAATTTCAAAACACTAGTTGACGTTAAAGACTCGAAACTGAAGATGTCTAAATTTGGAGGTTAAATAAACAAACTCCAAATTCTTATTTTTTTTCACTAATAAAGATAAACCCTCAAAAGGGACTCTCACAAAATTCATCTACGAAAGCACTCAAAGTCTCTACACTGATTAAACGAACTTATAATCCGACTTCAAACTTACATCGCACCAAACGACATGGAAAAAATACTCAAATTCATAAAGTCATGGGTCTCAAACTAGAAGACCCGACAACGTCAAAATCAAAGTCGCGGGTCTTAAATAAACAAGACCCGACGACCTCAAATTAACAAGGTCAAAGTTCCAAAAATGACCCACGACCTCGACAGCACGAATAGTCAAACCGTAAGGCAATCAAGTCGCAATTTAAGTAAGGCGACAAACGAGTCCTTCAAATCACAAGTCAAAGAGAGTTGTAACCTCAAGAAACAACCTCGAAAAGATGACTTTTCATAGCAAATGAATATCTCAATTCAAGTTGACATCGAGTTAAAACACTTGGTTAAAGTCACATTTTAATATCCTCCAAAATTTCACATCGTATTATGACTTTCTCGAATCCCAAGGTTGATGAGGTCGTGGCCTAAATGGCTCGATTCTTGTCATGACTTCATAAGATCGACAAAAAATAAGTTTGTTTAAATCGCAATGTCAATAAGACGATAAGAACATAGCTCGATTCAGAGTCGCAGAAGTTATTCAAGTCACTAGCAAACAAATCCAAAAATGACTATAAACCTATGTACAACCCCTTTCACATTCTTGAAATAACAAATCGCCTCGCATGCACGATCCGAACAAACGAGAACCAAATCTAGATCCCGGGTAGGACCTTAGGGATCCCAAACTTTTGCACATCCATGAAAAGATATTTTTAAATAGATATCAAAACCTCGATCTTGGGGCAAAACCCAAGAAATTCCAAGGTTATTTTATACCACAAAACCAAATAGACCTTGTTAACAATCTCAAAATTCAAGTCTCCTTTTCAACACCGATAAAAATGGGTTTTACCAAAAAATATCGTAAACATTTTTCGACCTCCCAATAATATCTTTACAAATTTTCAAGAGTCTTTCTAAAATCTCTCTCCCAAAGAATTTCTCAAACGGGTCGAACAAATCATGTAATCGCCACCTCGTGGTGATGATTTTGTCCGCCTCTAAGGCCTCGACCAGCCCGCTTCCGGCCGGGCATTCCACCTTTTCACGGCAAAAGATTTTGTCCGTGATCTAAGGCGCCGACCAGCCCCCTCCTGCGGCTTCTCGCATTCCGCCGTGGCGATGATTTTGTCCGCCTCTATGGCGCCGACCACCGCATTTCAAGGCTTGACTTTTCTACCTATTTCGGCAAGCTTCACGGTTTTATCTATCATAAGCCAACAACAAGTCAAATAAAATGTTAATTTTCTTTTCCTAATTCCTCGGTGTTAAACCGGGCGAGGTCGCATTTAATAAACATCAAACCCCCGAGGTACGATTTCGACATCAAGGAAGTAGACGCCACTCCTAAGAAAAGCGATCCTCCCCTCGACTTTGTAAGACGACGCTTTTAAAGTTTAAATAAGCCACATCCAAATGGGGGACGCAAGAACGCATGCAATTTTAAAGTCGCATAAGGAAATCAAGTTGGCATGCTAAAGGTAGAAAAGAAATGAGTTTCATCGACAGAGACCCAAAGGTTAATTACATCAAGTCATGAACCGCCGCCGTAAAATGGTCATCGACAAGCGCAAAAAGTCTCGCACAAAGAGATTCAACTCAAAGTGCGAAAGACGTAAAAGTCTCCCCACACAAAGAGATTCAACTCAAAGTGCGAAAGACGTAAAAGACTTGTACAAAGAGGCTCACCTCAAAGTACGAAAGCACAAGTAAAGAAAATCAAATACCTATAAAGTCACAACTCGAACTAGCTAATTCACAACTTCGACGAGCTCAAATTTTCCGACGAGCCTAAATCAACGAAAGTAGCAGCTTATTATGATTAATCTCCGACAAGCAATGAGCACAAGATAAATCCCCCGATTGGGGGCACGGGCGAGAATCGATCCCGCCAAGACATGTCAAAATCCGAGTCAAGATCCGAACTTGGTACCGTAAATATTATCATCGAGTATTTAACAACCAAGACCTCATGAAGGCATTTTAGAGTATGCGCAGGGGCAAAGAACTTAACCTCAAGGGCAAAATCGAGACATCTCTTATGTGAACAAAAGATCAAGACCGACCTCCTAACAAAGTCAAGTCCGCTTTGGGGGCAATTGTTGTAAGCCATAATAATCACCAAAAACCACATGGTGAATAAGGATTGACGTGGCAACTAGACCCGGCTATCCATCCATAAAGAAGTCGAGGTCGGCCCCTTAGTATTAATTGGCATCAGATCAAGGAAAAAGACGAGTCAAGTTTCGCCTCGGGTGACCTTCCGAGAGGTCGCCTCCAGGGGCAATGTCGACCAAGATATCGCAGGGAAGAGATGTCAATTTCAATATAAGCAAGATTCCCGGTGTCAATTATGGAAATAAAGATTTACATATCTATTGAAGATTCGTGTGAAGATTTAGAAACAGATCTTATATTTCCTTGTAGAAGGCCCATTAAGGCCCATTAGGGTTTTCTATCTTTTGTACCTTGTAATCATTATAAATAGTGGACAAAACCCCAAGAGAAAAAGACACACGAAAAATACATAGGAAAAAATGATAGTAAAATATCCCGCTTGGTATGCCCCAGGGCGTTAGGTCCTTCCTAAGAAACCGGGTCAACAAATTCTTTGTTCTTTAAGTTTTCCATTCATTGCTCATTCAAAATTCATATATTACTTATTTGTAGCTCTCAGATATAAAATTTAGGTTACAAATAATCGTCGCCACTAATAATAATTCACAATCATCCTTTTGTGAATTTATTCATGTGAAAGCTATTTGACCATCCCTCAGGGAATTTCTCCAAAAGATTTCACAAATAATAATCATGGAGGTCAAAATTAATTTGTGTTAAACCAAATTAATTATTAAAACATACTTAGTAATTTTTTAAATTTGAGATTTTTCACGGGTAATTCTCATGCAAACACATTTTAAAAAATTAAATAAAGCACAAGAAAATATTAAAAAGAATAAATCAAGCAAAGTTATAAAAATAAACACATTGGGTACAAATTATCCAACCTGTGAATGGTTTGATTTTCCTGGCTTGATTTTTGAAGAAACATCATCTCAATTTCTCCCACTGCTCATCTTAAAAGAACTCCGCCTTGAACGCCACGCCAAGCAAATGGCACCGTGATGCCCCGCCAAGATCCGCCGGGTTGCCGGGCCGATGTGTCCATGGGCCTTAGGCGCAACGCACGACGCCATGGTGCCATGGATCTTAAGAAGATCGGGCGTCGGCGTTCGCCTTTGCCCGCATCTGCACAGACATTATCCACGCCCTTACGCCAGGCTCATCTCGGCCTGGGCGCTTGGGCAGTTCGTTGGCGGAGATCGTCAGCGCCATTGCTTGCCTCCTTGCACGTTTTCGCAAGCACATCGCACACATACGTGTTTGCCGATCCGCTTTAACTAGTTCGCTTTTCGCTTTTCGATCATGTTACAATTTATTTAATGAAAATGAATACCTTTAAATCTGGACTAGTCTATTACATTTAACAAATCAAATAGGCTTAATCTACTCGTGTGGATTTTCTCACGAGAAAAACAAATCCAAACGAAGCCTAATTAAAAACCATTTATTCATAACGCATGAAAATAAAACACATTAAATACCATAATAATCGATACCGCAAAACATTTGAAAATTTACTACCCAATTTCAATTTAATGTATAACAATTTAAATACTAATTTAAAACCAAGAGTTCTAAAACCAAAGCTCTGATACCAGTTGTTGGGAAATTAGAGTGGAGGATCTATTCGAGATGATTTTAAATACATATTTAAATTAAATAAAATAATTACTAACATGAATTAATCCTAAATTAATTCAACATAATAATTAAACAACATGACAGACACGTAATTCACGTAAATCCTAAACACGGAACTAGGAGTTACTTGGATTACTAACCTCTTGGAAACAACCTTTAGACGCGATGGATCAACCCAAGAGCCTTCCAAAATATATCTCTGGCCCACTTAACGTTATCCGTGGGAGGATTTGCACTTAACAATTTTAATGGGAGAGAAATTAAATATTTTGCTACCACCTTTGTAGTTTTTTAATATTTTCAACACATGGAATTGACTTTGGGATTGAAGAGCCTCCCTCATAAATAGGGAGAAGGAAGTAAAATTAGGGCAAAAACAAATAATAAGGAAAAAATATTTTCTTGGTCTCCAAAAAATCTTGAATATATCTTCTATATTATTTTCTCCTTAATTAAATTTTCCATAAAAAATTCTTTCCCCTCTTCCACCTATTAATTTTAAAATTACATTATTATAGTGAGTCAAGATTGACTTGAATTTATGGTATAATTATGTATTCCTACAATAATTATCTTTTTCCATAAAATACATACAAGAAAATCAAGACAATCTTTTCTTCCTTTAATAGACAAAAATTTCGAAATTTACACTTGGAAATATAGCAAGAATATTTTCTTCTCTCTCTCATTAATTGGACTTTATTTTGAGCTATTTGGGGGGCCTTTAGGAGAATTAAGATTGGACCTTCAGTGGACTATGAAGCTTTAATGTTTTGGGCCAAATATTATTCAAGTCCATTAATATTAATTTACTCCACTATAAAATTAATATTGAACTATCCATCTTAACCCATATAACGATTTCACATATAATATGGCTCCCGGTCATTATTTCCCGTGTTTAAGATTATATTAGTCAATTAATTAATTAAGCCACTGAACAACTTTATATTAATTAACATCTTTGTCCTTGGAGTAAAGACATCTCAACATTATTATCCATACCGGAAATAAATTTTCACTTGCAAGATTTGGTATGATACAGCGATATGAGCCCACCAAGGGGACAAATCAAGCAAGACGATTCGACTTTGATTCTCCAGATAAAATGTCGGCAATCGTCATGTAAATTAATAATATTGCCTAATATATAAGGTATTGAATCGTATTGACTCTCTTCCCTTCATAAATCAAAAGAATAGTTATTAATTTCACACGATCCTATTTAAGCGGGCGGAGATTAAGAAATAACGCACCACCGAGGTCTAATTCTTGTATATTCAAGACCAAAGAATTTGTCCTCCCCAGTCCTCTCATTCAACGCACCTAAATGCGCTTAGTGTGATCCCTTGGTCAAGACAAGCCAACTGGGTCTCACACTTCAACCGCTCACGATGGTTCGCTTCATTTCCATCGGGTTAGGAATTTGTACTTAATGATGAGGGTTGTTAATTTGATCTCCGCCGATCGGCATCACCAAATTAACCACAACGTAATACGATCGCCTTATTGAACGGGTTTTGCAATAAACATATATAACATTCATTCATATTTAATACAATTGGTTATTAAATAATTTATTTAAGTAAATAAATAAGAAACTTCAGCCATATACAAAGTAAAAAGCATATTTTTCAAGATAACCTCAACACTTAGCGTATTCCTTCTCCTCCTTCCTTCCTCCTTCTAAGCTCAGAGTCATTAGAGTCGCTTTATTTTTGTTCTTACTCCCGAGGCATCTTTTCGCTTTCTTTCTTCTTAGATGTAGGTCGGTCTTCGCTTTCTTCCCTTAAGGGTGCATCGAGGGTCCTCATCCGATGGACCAAAGATTCAAACGATGTTGTCGAAATGCTTTGTAAGTACTTCGCACCATTTTCATCCCATTCCATTTTCGCGGTTTATCCTCGTAATCACAAACAACCTTATTCAAGTTCTCGATCCTCTTCTTCGAGATAGACCTCTCTTTTCATTGATCCCAAATTTCGATATTCTTGAACGAAGTTCAACTTTCAATGTTCCCAACCAATCGATATTCGGCTCTATCAACTAAAGCAGACCAAATAGATGCATAGTTGGAGAGATGTCGGTCTTGTCAGAATCAAGGAGATTCCAAGGATCGTCTTTGGAGAGAATATCAATGAGAAGAACCGATATTTTTCTGAGCATGGGTTTTACAAACCCGTAAGTATGGCATTTATCTACTTCTAGGAAGAGTTCTTCACGATTTTCTCATCATCATCGTCCTGTGAATGAGCATGCGAAATCTTTCCTCTGGAAGGTACAAACAATCCGATTAGATCGACATTTGATGTTGAGAATTAATTGCCCGGATCTATTCGGGATGAATATTTAAATACAAATTTAATTCTAACAATTATTACTAAAGATGAATTAATCATATATTAATTCAAATAATAATTCAACAACAAATCATGTGATATAAATGGGGTTCACATAAATCCCTACGCGAATTGCTACGGGTTTATGTGAACTAACCTCTCGGAGGACAACCGTTGAGAAGATGGATCTCGTTCACACTTAACACACCAAAAAGCCTTCTCAAGTATTCCTCGCTCTTGTTCAACAATCCGAATTGGAAGGAACTCATGAACAATTTAACAAAAGGAAAAATAAAATTATGTTGCACCACCTTTGTGGATTTCTAATTTTTCAACACATGGAATTGTACACTCACACTGAAGATTTTCAAAATACACAACGATGGCCGACGCGTTTCAAAATATTTGATATTTTATCGACGCCGATATTTTTCGAAAAAACCAATTTTGGTGTTCATACGGGGATGAAACATTCATCCCCTATTTATAATGAGGGGGTGGTCGAAATTTTTGGTGGAAATAAAGATGGGAAAATCTTTTTCGATCTCCAAGAAATCTTGAATATATCTCATATATTCTTTTCTCCATATTTAAAATATTCCAGAAAAATCTCACTTCCTCTTGTTATGGATATTTTCAAAAATAAGGTCCAAGATTTCCAAGATTGTGATCTTCTTGAATCTATGAGATATTCTTGTATTCCAAGTATACATATCTTCCATAATATCTTTTTCAAGAAAATCAATAAAAATCTTTCCTTCCTTATTTTTTCATTATTTTCGAAAATTACAAGATAAATAAAGAAAGTGGGAGATTTCTTGAATTTAATGAGATAAACTTGTATTCCAAGAATACTTATTTTTCATTCCATAACAAAAATTCAAAGAAAATCTTTCTCCTCTTTATTTATCTATTTTCTAAAAAATAGGAAAATAGGCAATAATATTTTTTTATTTTATTTTAAACACCTTTTTCAGCTTATTGACATTATGTTTGGGCTGTTTTGATGGGCCTTTAGAGAATTAAGATTGACCTTCTAATGACTTTGAATATCTAATATTGAGCCACAATATTATCCGAAGCCCATAAATATTAATTAATCTCACCACATAATTAATATTAAGACTATCCATCTTAACCCATATTATACCGCATTATGGTTCTTGCTATTATTTCCGTGTTTAAGATTATCCAACCCATTAATTAATCTGCCCATAAATTCCTTTCCATTAATTAATATCTTTTATCCTGGCATGAAACTGCTCAATATTATTATCTATACCGAAACAAATTTCACTTGCAAGATTTGGTATGATAAATCTTACTTAACCTCCCACAAGTAAATCAACGAAATGTGATTAAGACACCATTCTTCAGATAATTCTAGCAATCTCATTAGACTGTGAATATTGCTCAAGATATAAAGCATTGAATCTATTGATTCTTCACCCGCCATAAGTCAAAGCACAATTAAGCACCACACACGCATCCTATTTAAGGACGAAGATTAAGAAATAATGAACTAACGAGGTCTAATTCTTCCTCGTTCAAAGGTCAAGAATTTATCCTCCCAGAGGGTCCTTGTTCAATGCATCAC